>CM038725.1:19705171-20210171 GCA_021613375.1 Megaleporinus macrocephalus | reverse complement strand
CGTTATGTTTTAAAAATTGTAGGCAATAGAAACATTTTGCATGCAAAATCTAGAACACCCCAGTCAAGTTCAAGTCAGGTTTTGCTGATATTTTACAAACCCAATTTCAAACTCAATTACTGCCTTTTAGATGTCAGCATTTTTCAGGGCTGTCAAAACCTATTTCAACAGGACGACAACCAAGAAACAGCATGACTACCTCTTGAGAAAGAGCCGGAGGTAGACTATGCTGCCTCATACTGAAAACCTGGTTCAAAATATGACAACGAAGGCCCCATATGGTCGATCTGAATATTAGCTGAAGATCTAAATAACTGAAGGACGCCCAAAAAACATTCTGCTAAAGATGAACAGAGAACTTCTACTTAGAGCAGAAATAAAAGACATCATTGGACAGAGAAGAAGCAAAGACTGTCTAGATATATAGAAATCGTGGTTCTGAAGGGTCCATCAACGTATATTCACTACACATCCATTTAATGAATAAAATGTAGACTTTCTGCGCAGCAACCCAATATCACCCAAACATTCTGCTCTATAATCATTAATAAATAAATCACCAAATATCTGTTTAAATAACTAACTAAATCTAAAAATGTCTAACACTGTAACAGTGTAAATCAACAGCAGGGGGGCCCAAACTTCTTGTTTTGAGGGGGCCAAAGTGCAATTTGTCTGGTGTGCAAGGGGCCAGTAAGACAAAACAATATACAATTACAAATCTATAACTCATGACACACTTTAATATGTTACTAATATGCAGTTGTATATAAACGTTTTGTCATAAAACACACTTCTACACTTTCTTAAAGCTTAATTACTATTAAATTCAACATACACAAACACAAATACAGAAATAAATTGTTGCCTGGGCATTAAATTGTTTCTCCAATCAGTTAAACTCAAAACTAATTGTGCAAAATCTCACTGTTGTGTATGTTCTCTGTAGACGGCATCAACAACATGTGATTGGACCAGGAATACGAGCCTAGTAGCCTAACTGAGAACTGGTACTGTAAGCATTCTGCACTGGTCGATGTTTTTTCAGCATGTTTTTAATTTTTCTTGGTATTCTCACACGCTGGACTGTATTAGAACTAAAACTCTCTAAAATATCATCCAACCTCGTCCATTAACAGCCCTGCTGCTGCCACCCTGTCCAGCTGATTCCTGTTTTCAGCTCAGCTCAGCAGAACCTCTCACAAACCTCTCAGCGGAGGCCGGCGGCAGCTGAGCAGAGGGGAAAAGCTCAACCCCGCCTGCGGCGTTAACTCAGGGCAGCAGCATTGTGTTAGCTACCCTTGCACTTCCTGTTCACCTCCGGAACCCCCCCGAGCGGCACTTCCTGCAAAACCTTCTCACCACCAGAGCTGCAAAGAATTCTGCAAAAGAGGATGGGGGGGGGGGGGGGGGGGGGGGGTAGTAAGGACCACCACAGGACCACTACAAAGCAGGTATAATTTGGGTGGTGGGCCATTCTCAGCAGTGCAGTGACACTGGAGTGATGGTGGTGTGTTTGTGTATGTTGCGCTGGTGTGAGTGGATCTGACACAGCAGTGCTGCTTGAGACGCATCTTTCATTACTTGTTATCTATATAAGCCACGTAGCTCCACTGTAAAATTTAAGAAGCAAACTTCAGACCCCAAACATACCAGAGCTGGCTGACTATATTTGGAGAAAAGGAGGAACCAAGCCAGGCTCATCCAGACCTCTAGTCTTCACAAACACTTTAAGTGAACTCACAGTGGCCTGTTTCAACAACAGCTTTTCCTGAAACAGCATTGCTAAGATGGACTTCTGAATTGGTGTTCTTTTAGTTTTTTTGGCACAGCCAGTGACAACTGCACACTAAAACCACTGCACAAGAAATCTTAAAAAGCAGTGCCTGCATCATAGCAGGCTCAGATTCGACCACAAGTTGTGGTGAGAATGAAGGTTGTAGAAAAGGAACTATGGTAAAAAGCAGGTCACAAAAAGCATCAAAATAAAGTCTTCAAATGGAGCTTTTAACGAATAGTGGGACGTTTACAGTGGTGGTGTGACGTCTTGTGTTAAAAGATGTAATAGGCTGTGAAAAAGCTACTGCCTTACCAGTCGAGCAGTGCGCACTGGGCCCAATCTAGTATGTACTGGTTAAGTAGGCGATTTCAGATGCAGCCTAGGCCTCTATTAGGGGAAGTTCAAGAATGAGGCATTCGAAAGCTGTACAAGCTCGTAAATGGGGTGTTTACAAGAATAAATAGTTTTTTTTTACATTGTGCAAGGGTTCTACAGGTTAATGGAGAATGTGCTGTTAAGGCATTTTATGTGGAACCTTTTTGAACAGGACTCTATCTTGCCCCAAAAAGGGTTCCTTTATTGTTACAAGCCCAACACTACCAACAAGGTTCCACATAGAACTCTTAGCACATTTTCCATTGACCTGTATAACCTTTTTACAATGCCAACAACCCTGTAATCATGCAATTGGTTTTATTCAGTGTTCATGGTTCCATACAGAAATACTTGCAGAACCAAATTTTAAGTGCACACAGTTCTACAAAGGAAACTCTAGAATGAGGCTTTTAAAACTAGAGCTTTATGGAGGGATGCAAAAACCAGAGACAACATTACAGAGGACAGGTGTCAGTCCAGGATTTACGGAGTTGGCGGTATAAAGAATTTCACATACAAGCAGAGTCTACCATATACATGACCACCAGTGCTTAATTTGTAAAACATCAGGTAATGGAAGGTGGGGTGATCCAGCAAGTGGCAGTGAGGGAAAAGGTCCTGGAACGCATCGACACAACAGTGCTTCAAGTGTCCATCTAACATAGTAGCATTCTATACAATTAAATAATCTTAGCTTTAATGAATGCAGTAAGGAGCTGCAACCATAACATCTCAGAGATGCCACTGGACGAATAGTTTTTGGTGCCCTACAAAAAAAAGAGGTGGTGGATCCACATAAATAAGTTCTGGAACACAGGTACCTGAAATATGAGAGGTGTCGGATCTTGTTCCAGCAAGATCCAGCACAAATTAAGGACTGATGACCACACATATACATGTACCACAGACGCTCAGAGACCACCGCAGTCTGCAGTCTGGAAAAGCCAAACTACGTATTCACAGCAGCAATACCAGCCCTCCGCTGACAGCACCACAGCCACGCAACAAAACCACAAGCGAACAAACTTTTACATAACAATCCTTTACATAACCGTGTTTGTTCTGTTCTGAAGCACTCTTTCTCTCAACTCTGCTCAATTCAGCCATTCATTTACTCTCGCTGCATAGATGTTAAGCCTACTGAGTCATTCTCCTTGTATGCAACACTGGGACAGTAACTGCACAGGCGTTGCGAAACACTTCCTCTGCATGAGTGCTGGGACATGTCCACTCCAATATGCCATGAGGTGTGATACTGAGCATCTGTGTCATCAGAAAAAAGGTGTTTTTCCACCTTGTCGTCTACGTATTTACATTTCAGACCTTTGCTGAACTTGATTTCTGGAGGATTCTGTTTTGGGGCTGGGTCAGAGGAGCTGTGGTGGGGCTGGGTCAGAAGAGTGGAGAGCAGGCTAATGTAGAAAAGATTATTGAGGTTTATGGCAGCCAGTCTTTGTAGGTGACATAGACTTCTATTACATTAGGCACACTTACAGAGAAGCAAGTTCAGGGCAGCTGGCATATTTTGACCCATTTGGTCAAGCATTGCTGTCTTATTCTTGTGGACACATCTAGACTATGTTCCAAAGTGGGCCATCATCCAAGAGAAATGCCACGTAATCTATGAGCAGTCCTTGGTTTCGTGTGAATTTAATAAAAGTTGTCATGTTTTCCTTCATTTGTGTAACGCTGTGACAAAAATAGCCACTATTTTGATCCAAGTCATCCAGTTACTTCCCTTCTTGTGGAGTTTACTCCCAGTCCAGACACTGTCCAGTTGATCTGAGCCTGCAGTGAAGTGGGCTGAGGGGGATAATGCTGTTACATGGGCTACAGAGAGTAGGGTCAGTGTACTCGAGCATGCATCCTAATGGTGTGAGGCTGAACACTGAGGCAGGAGAGAGAAAGAGAGAGATCTAGAAAGATCATGCCTCTAGCTAGTAAAATAACAAAAAAACAAACGGGGAACGTTGAGGAGGGGGAGGGGAATGGGGAATAGATAGGCAGGCACCGGTGAGAAGACCACCACGGCGATGGAAATGAACTTACCTCGTCCTGTTCCTTAGAAATATCAACTTTATTAGAGGGTGGGTGTAATTTTGCAGCCCACTTTTGCTGATACTAGTCACCCTCAGTCTGTGGTCTAGAATGTGCAAGTCCATCGCCTCTTCTCTCTCTCAGGAAGACGTGCAGGAGAAGAAGAAGACTATAAGTTCGCTCGCGATCCACCACAGCTCCCGCAGAGAAAGAGCCAGCCCTTCGCGATGGACGGCGCTATGGAGCTGTGCGTTCCGCGCACATTGTGGCTGGAAGTGCAGCAGGAAGACTGCAGGAGAAGAAAAACCCGTCGGGTGTAATTCGAGCTGTGAACTACACAGCAGTGAAAGCATCGGAGGAGAAGGCCACGCCCACCTGCCTGCTCGTAAAGCTACAGCGACCCTTCTAATCCAGCCATCGCCTTCACACTAATGGTTCTTTAAGGGTTCCTTAGTCTAGAACTTTGGTTTTATATTACACCAGTAAGGGTTCTGCTGTTACAGTGTTAGCGTTGTTAAAACTGAATAACCGTGTTTGGTGCTAACCTAGCAAACACACAACGGTGTCACAGTGTCTCACAAATGGTGGTCCTTTTACGTTGTCCGAGCAAAGTTATCACAACCTCACTATTAAACAATCTTGTTTTATGGTATTATTTCTATCTGTGGGCAATTTAGTAATATTCCACAGAGTTTAACGCAGATGTAATGGAGCATGTACGTATGAAGGTTTCCAGGCGGTTAATTGTGACGATTAACGTACTGACAACGTTGACTCTACGTTGTCACAACGTTATCAGATAATGTTGTCTCCGTTTTCTGAGGAGTTACATTTCAACGTTGTCACAACGTAACTGTGTTTGCAGAGATGTTGAGCAGCAATTTAGTTTAGTTTAGAAGTATTTTTTGTTTATAACAGTGAATAAATGACAGCCTTGTGTGATCTCTGGTCCAAATGCTGGATTAGTTAAAGGAAGAAAAACTGGCTGAATATTCGTAAATCAAAGTGCTTTCAGAAGAAAACTGATCTGACAACTGAAAATATCCAGTCATACCTTACTAGATAAACTGAAAGTCTAATTAACTCTAATTAATATTTCTGCTAACACGTCTCATGGTGGCTTATCTTCTGATACCTGTGAAGAGGTTGCCATATTTATTTTCAAAATAAAATAGCATTGATAAGAGAAATCATAAGTCTGGAACGAGTTTCAAGAACCTTCCTTATAAGCCACCTACATCAGTAATGACATCCTTCTCTGTTATCAGTTATCAGGAGCTACAACTGTTTTAAACGTATTAGGTTTGTTCGCATATGAGATCTTGATCCAGTTCCTACTTCATTCCTTCAGATGGTGTCTAAGCGTGTCCCTCTGTACAAAATGATTTTGCACCAATTTTAAACCTCCCCGTCTTAAGTAAGGTCTTAGAAAAAGTTGTTTTCAAACTTTTAAATGTGTATCTAATATCAAACAAGTGATATAAGAGGCTTCAATCAGGTTTTTGTTCTAAGTATAGTATACTGACACAGCATTGGTTCCTGTTGTCAAGGACCTCAGGCTTAGCACTGATGTACACAATCCTTTTTCTCTGGTCTTTTTGGATCTAAGTGCAGCTTTTGATACTATTGATCACAAGAGTCTATTTCACTGTCTTGAATACTCGGTCAGAGTTTTAGAATGGTTTAAATAATGTTTAATGAATAGCGAGTTCTTGGTTTCGCTCTAAGTGGTAATTTTCTCCACAGTTATATTTTTTACTGAGGGCAGGCCAACATCATCTCAGCAAGCAGTATGCTGATGCCTTTAGGATGAAAACAACTGTCAGATGAAAGCTGAAAAAGGCTACAAAAGCATTGCTAAAGACTTGTGTACTTCCATCTATGGTTAGACTGCTGCTGCTCTCTCTAGAATGGGCATCCTATTAGTATCACCCCAAGAGCACAACAGGCAATCCTGGAATAGGTTGGCAACAGGTTGGCAACAAAGACCAACAGAAGACTCAACAAACTGCATCAGCAACTAGTGTTTATGGAATGGCACCACAAAGGTAGCCACAGATATTCAAAATAACAATAACAACAACAAAAAAACAACAACATTGGCCCATTTCATTTCAAGTTTGCCCAAGACCACCCGGATGTTCCACAGAGCTTCTATGAAAAGTGGATTTTTCTTTTAGCACAAATGCACAACACTATGTTTGGAGGATGAAAGAAGACACCAACACAAATACTCTATTCAAACTGCGAAGCATGGTGGAGGGAGCATCATTGTTTGGGGCTGTTTTGCTGCCATTAGGTCTGGACACCTTGTGATCACTGAGGGAACAATGAATTTAAAGGTGTAGTCAAACATTTTGCTAGAGAATGTAAGGGCAGAAGTTCATGAGATCAAGCTTAAGGGACGTTGGGTGATGCAACAAGACAATGACAAGCAAAGTTTGTTTTGAAATGGTCAAGTCAGATTCTGACCTTAACTTGTGTAGTGTCGCTGGTTTGGCCTAAAAAGGGCTGTGCTAGCAAGGAATCCGAAAACTACACTGTAAAACATTTGCAGGGAGGAATGGTCCAAAATTCCTCTGCAACATTGTGTAACCCTTATTCGCAGGTACAGGAAACATTTGGTGAAGGTGAAGCTGCTAAATAAGGATCTACTGGTTAAAATAGTGGTTATGCTTCTTTTTTCCAGTCTGCGCTGTGTGTGTATCTCAAAGTGTTCGATAAAAGATGTGAGAAACACAACTGCTTGTGTAATATAAGTTTAGTTAGACTGTGTTCGCCTATAATTGTGGCCTTGATAACGACAAGACCACATTTTATTAGTAATCAGTGCACAAATCCAGATAATTCCCAAAGAACTGTACATTCATTCTGAGAAAGTGTCTCCCAGTGAGTGTTCAGGAGAACCCCCGATGAACCTGACAAATAGCAAGACGCATGCAATGTTGTAACTGGTCTGGGAATTTTATGACTTACACAATAACCTGGGGATGTGATGTCAATGTTTCCATGCTTGCAGTTGTACAAGGTTATTTTAAAACCTGAACCTATTGTGGTTTTGTAGAGGCCTATTGGATGTTACCTGCTCTGTATTCCATTATAGAAGAATACATTCAGAATAGAGGTGTGTAGTCTTGTCTGCAAATGGAGGGTGTGACTATATAGGACTTCACCTTGTTAAATCAGGGAGTCTCAGTTGATCATGTGTGCTCCTGATTTGTTTTTAAAGACACAGTGTGTGACCTTTGCAGATAGCAACCAATTGGACTGGAATATTGGAATATGACATAATAGGACATTATGATGAGTAGTCTTTCTTTATCTTTCAACCGTTTCCCCAAACTGCTGACAGTGTTCAGTTTGTCTGTTCTAGGCTACTACAGCAACACTGTGGCTCTATACAGCAGCCTGCGTTGGATTATAACATATTCTTGTATAATATATTTTATTTCTTTTAATAGAGCCCTCACCCCATAAAAAACGTATTTATGGTCCACATGCAGATACCTGGTGCAGAGTGTGGTTAAACGTGGCCCACATCTGGATGCTCTCATGCTATATGCTATATGCTTTCAGCACCCTCGACTCATAACGCATTTCTGCTCATGCATGTAAATTACTCATCAGCACTGGCGCAGATAATGTATAGACAACACCCAGCTACCCAGATTCTGCCCCTCACAGCAAGGGTCTGGAGTTTGACCACATTATTCTAATTTAAATGTAAATGTAAAAAACCTGACCTTTCAAAAGTGTAATATTATAGAATTAATATATAGTCAATGTACTAGTTTCATTAGCAAGAATATATATTTTTGTTGATTTAAATTTTTCTTCATCATTTGAACATAGCAATCATTTACATTGTGTGAAAATTTTATGACGAATGGACCAATAGAAATGTTCCAAAATAGCCTGGAAATAATTCTAGTTCCTTTGACTTACATTTAAAGTAAGTCTCTCCTGTAAAGTTGCTATTTTAGAGATACTTGTTTTTCATTGGACAGCAACAATATATATATATTTATATATATATATATTATATAAATTAACTTTACTATTATCATAAAATACACTTTATATTAATCCTGTATGGCACACATAATAAGCAAGTAAATATAATGCAAGTAAATATAATGTTAGAATATGAACATAAATGTTGTAATGCACTAAATTAGGACTGTTATATTTTCTTTATAGCATCCACAATCATCACAACAGCTTTTACCAATTTATCTAAAATGAATGAGAGCTCTGTGACATGCACTAAAGAATTTGTATAATACTTATTGAAAAAGAAATATGGAGTTTTATATGTAATTTGAATTTTCAGAGTAATATAGTTTAGCTAGCTGTCAACTAAACAGGAATTTGAATGTGTTACAGAGCCTGACTTTTATGCTCTTACAAACTCTCGCTTTGTAAAATGTAAAGCATGTATTCGTAACTACATAGCAGTAATTGTACCGGCCTGTGTTCAGTACTTTAAGGTATTTTGTATGCCACATAACAGCTAATCATAGAGCATTATGAATATGAGATACATAGCAAGTTTTTTTTTTTTGATAAACAGAGAATTGCAGGTCCTGATAAAGCAGCCATGTGGGACATTCTCCACAAGAGGGAGCTATTGCTTTGCAAATTGCATTCTTGTCAGAGGAAATCCACAACAGCAGGATCTCACCAAAGCATTCATGTTACAAATTTTATGTACATGCCCGGACAAAAATAGTGCAAGCCCAAAACTGCAAGGCATTACGCTTTTAGTGGTCTTAACTTAGTAACTTAGTATGAGAAGGTTTTCTCTTTCATTTCTTTAAATAGCGAGGTTTTGTGTGTAAACCTGCAATCTTTAGCAGAAATCAGAGTATTGTTCTACTGACTTCAAAGAGTTGAAGTACACTGCAAAGGTAGCTTGGGTTTAACCTGAGACCAATACATCTTCATCAGGTGTTAATCTGGACCTTGACCAGACCAAAACCACACATAAAAACAAATTGTACTTTGGGCTTGGCCCTTTGATTTATTAATTTTTTTGCCTGGGAGTGCATGTGACGTAACTTTTTCTGTGTTCTACATTACTTATCATTTAAAAACTTCTTGTTTTCCAAAAAAATGGAAATAAAATATCAATATAAATATTTGTAATCATGTTTTAAACCTACACTGTATAGTGTTTATTAAAATAAACATATTAATATGATTTCAACTTTTGTTGAATACTGAGCAGAATGCAGGTTTGCTACAAAGCACCACTCTTACCTTCTTAAACAACCAAATAAAGGTGCCTCTGGAGCAACGTCACAGTAGAACTACCTCTCGTGCTCTACAGTGGATCACCTTTGGTAAAATGGGATATGTGAGTGTGAAGAACCATTTAATGTAATGTAAATGTAAAGATCCACGTAATGTAAAGTTTTTACACTAATTAAGGGTGATCTCAGAATCAAGAACCATTTATTTACATTGCATAACATTTCTTTTAAACAGTGCATCATGCTTGAGAGCTTTTATAGTCTTCTTAGTCTTGAACGCAGTGGCTGTTGCTCCCTAAGCCATCTGTAGTGAAATCAAGGCTTCAACTTCCAAATCAGGCATTATATATAGAATACATGAAAACATTGTATTCATACTGCATAACATTCAAAAACATTATATTCACTATAATCCATAAGCTGCACTGTACAGTAAGGAGGATTCAGGATCTGGGATTCAGGCTTTTCCCCCCACATGCTTAAAATAGCTGGTTCTCCAATAGGTTCTTCAGTAAAAGTATAAAATCAATTTGGAACCATGTGTTCTATGTAGAACCGCATCATGCTTAAAGGATTGTTTTCATGGTAAAGTGTTTTTTAGAATATGTTGTATATGGTACTATATGACCTTTCTGAAAATGTTCTATATATAGAAGGTATATTTATAGAATCTTATACAACACACTCTCTATCAATCTGAAGAACCATCTGAACAACCACTTCATCATGAAACTATAGATTTGGTTCTACATAAAACCACTGCCTTTACTAAAGAACCTTCTTTTCCAAGTGTGAACATGACACATACACAGAGTCCACAAAAAGAATAAATGCAAAAAAATTAAAAGAAAGTTTAAAATGCAAAATGTACAGAAAATCTCTAAAATGTCTGGTGTTTAATCATGTTTCAGTGCACTATAGCGCTTTGCTTCATGATAATGTAAAATGAACATTTTCATTCATTAAATAATTAATGCTTTACAAATGAATTAGCAACAAATTCACAGGAGTTTGGAAAAGTAAAAATCTTTTGGTTCATTTTTCCAACAAAGAAATATAAAACATTAAAACTGAATTTCCTTTTTGACCACATTTAAAAGAAGAATGAACTTCAGCTGTTATAAGTCATTTTTCAGTCCAGAGGAGAGGAGAGCCCACCGGAACCCACATTTCTTTATGCCAGTGGACTCAAAAGGCTTTGTCTGCTTCTCCGTCATTGCAGAGGGGAACTTTTCGTGGGAATTAAAATCCTCGACTCCATACTCTGGATTAAAGGTACTGTAAAGAAAAGAGTTCCGGTAAAAAAGGGTTCAACCCCAGAAAATGACAACAATAACAACAACAACAACAACAGAAATACACAACAGTCCATGAGATTTGGGGGTTGTTTAATACCTCCAGTAGTAAATATACCAATAACTGGTGCCGCTTACTCTGCTTTAAACCGCAGCACATTCACTTTATTACAAACACTGTAATGTAAATAACCACTGTATATACCATAACACTCTTTCTGACTAAGAACTTTCCCCCCTTTTCTGCTACAGTCAGTGCACATATGCAATTTGTTAAGATGTCACAATATACACATTCTTTTACACTTAGAACCCTGAGGGTAATTTTGTGCAATTGTTTAGGTATTTTGTTCAATTACATTTACAATTTTAATTACATGAGACTTGGATATGTCATTATTTGACATGTAGATGCTAACAGAATTTTGATATCTACATAGATTTGGCTAATTTTTCACCAGAAATGTAAACAGCGCCTGCAAACTCCTAAAACACTTGCCTGTAAAGATCCAGCTCAGATACCTTTTCAGAAATGATTAGTGTTTGTGATCTGAAAATGCAATAATTCTGATAGCCATTCGTTTTATTGCTTATTATAGACTGAAAATATATTATTATGATCAGGTGGACATGTTTTTTTATTGATTTTGTACACCAGATACAAAAAAATAAAGATTCTGATTCATAGACATCATGTGCAGTTCTAGCATTGTCCACAAGATGGTGCCAAAAGCTTGACTATAACTCCTTTAAAAGTAGTCAATTGACTCCCATAGCTCTATTTTAAACAAGATACAACTTATCTGATTCATTTGAACAAGGATTTCCGAAAACAAACCCCAGTTTACAGCAGATTCAGGGGGTCGACTCCCAGGGCCGGTGTGTATATTCAAACACGAGTTTGTAATATGTATTTACTCTAAGTCCAGGATACACATTAAAATATGAAGGGCTTGTGCCACACAAACTAGTTTACACGTTAATACCAAACATTAGCACCCCCCTCTAAAGAAACAGTAGGTGTTCTATAAATGTAAACCTAAGGAATCCACACAGAAAGACTTTCTGGTTAAGATATTTAATCTAAAAACACTAAATCCTCTGTGCTGTGATTTTACATGCAGCTCTCATCATCACCCTGGATTTAAATGCATGCTGACATTCACAGCTCCAGTTCAGACTGCGGTTTAGCAGCTGCTAAAACATCTAAACAGATACTGCTGTTGTGTGAACTGGCCAGAAACTAATTTTAAAAGCTGGACTCTCAGCTGTTGTGAGAAGATATAGAATAAAAAAGCAACAAGGGCTATAAAGTATTCATATCTATCATCACAGTTATTATATTTAGTTCAACTGTGAACACATAAACCTGTTAACCAGAACTCATCCATCTATACTGGCAGCATGTTTATGAATTGGTTCTGAATGCCATGTTAAAGTGATGTACACATTAATAACTACTTAAAATACAAGATATAGAGATTTGTGGTAGTTTGAAACGAACCAGTATTAATTAATCACTTAGTAAAAGCATTAGGTACAAACTTTACTAAAACATTAAAAATCTGTGTAAACCAGTTTAGACCTAAGTCTAGCTGCATGATCGATTTGGAAACCCCAAGCGACATCTGTCTAAGGCGCCCCCCTGCCCACTGCTATAATGTTATATGTTATAAACAGGATTAATTAAAATGTTAGTTGCATAATGAATGTTCAGATTGGATATACATAGTTATTTGTTATTTATTGTTTGCTTTTATGTCAACAATCAACAATATAAAAGCTAGACTTTACATTCTGTAAAAAAAAGAGAATAATTATTAACTAAAATATGCTGTGCCGTTGTCCAAGTATAACCCTGCCATCTATACACATGAACACATTTGTTTTTGTATGTATGGATGACAGAACTGGACTGGAAACCACATCCAGTCCTGGACTTCAGCCCTAGCTGGTTGACTAGTCCACCACAATCACAGTGACCAGCCCTGGTACTAATTACAGTTAGTAGATGCATTTTTTTGGAAAAACAATAAACACTGTTTGTACTATTACAATGCATAAGCATTTATACGTCTGATGCTGTGACTTGGCTGAGAAGAAGGAGGACTGTTCGTTATCTAGCTAGTTATTTAGGCAGTGTGTGATAGTATATGAACATTACAATAACCTTTATTAATGGACAAGTAGCCTGAATGAACTGGCTAACTTACCCCTACTTTTAAATTCTTTGCATCTTGATTATGTTCTTTTCTGTTTTTTTTTTTGTTCACTCTCTTAATCTCTATTGAGTTATTTTTCCTGATGTTATTATTATGCTTGGTTTTGGAAGCAGTGTCATTTTTTAATTGGGCAATAGTCACACACAGAGAATGCAGTAGGCCACCAACATATCTAGATGCGCCCTCCAGTATTCGCCCAGCACATTCCTTTAGTCCTTGGTCAGTCGGTCTCACTTCATGTTATATAGGACTCAGCAGCCTAATGGATGATCCATTTCTGATGGATGGACTGGAAGTTTTAAATTTTAAATCTACAGTCGTGGCCAAATGTTTTGAGAATGACACACAAATTTTGGTTTTCACTGCCTCAGTTCTTATGGTGGCAATTTGTATTAACACTAGATTATGAAGGGTGATGAATTGATGAATTGCAATTAATTGTAAAGTCATTTCCTGCCATGAAGAATAACCACAAAATTAACTACATTCCAGTCCTACAGAATGGCCTGCAAACGTCATTTCAGTGATGATCTCGTTAGCTCAGGAGAAAAGGTTTATGAGGATAAGACTGATATCACTCTGTCATGCTGATTAGAAGAGTCATTACTGGATTGCATCAAAAGGGTTTTACAGGCAAGGACATTGCTGCTTGTAAGATAGCGCCACAATCAACCATTTATCCAATCATCAACAACTTCTAGGAGAGTGGTTCAATTGCAGTGAAGAAGGTTTTAGGACGCCCAAGAAAGTCAAGCAAGCGTCAGGACTGTCTCCTAAAGAGGACGCAGCTGGAATGGCAGAGCCGCAACCAGACAAAGGTTTTTGGAGGATGGCTTGGTGTCAAGAAGGTCATCAAAGGAGCCACTTCTCTCCAAGAAAAACATTAAGGACAGACTGACATTCTGCAGGAAGTATAAGCATTGCACTGCAGAGGACTGGGGTAAAGTTATTTTCTCTGGTGAAGCCCCCTTCACACTGTTTGGGACATCTGGAAAAATGATTGTCTGGAGAAGAAAAGGTGAGTGCTAGCATGAGTCTTGTATCATGCCAACAGTGAAGCATCCTGAAACTATTTATGTGGGGTGTTGCTTCTCATCCAGGGAAGTGGGTTCCCTTACAATTTTGCCTAAGAACACTGCCATGAATAAGGAATGGTATTAAAACATCATCCAAGAGCAACTTCTCCCAGCGATCCAGGAGCAATTGGAAGATGAACAATGTTTTTTCCAACATGATGGAGCACCATGTCACAAAGCAAAAGTGATAACCAAGTGGCTCGGTGAACAAAACATTGAAATTTTGGGTGCATGGCCAGGAAACTCCCCAGATCCTATTAAGAACCTGTGGTCAACCCTCAAAACGCAGATGGACAAACAAAAACCCAGAAAGCACTGATTAGGCAAAAATGAGGTGCCATCATTCAAGATTTTGCTCAGAAGCTGATATCCAGCGTGCCGAGGCGAATTGCAGAAGTGTTAAAGAAGAATGTAAACACTGTAAATATTAAGTCTTTGCTTAAACTGGATGTATTTGTCAATAAAAAGTTAACACACATGGAATGCTTATAATTGTACTTCATTATACAATACAAACATTTGAGAACAGGTTCTGAAACAACTGAGGCAGCAAACTTTGTGAAAACTAAAATTTGTGCCAATCTCAAAACTTTTGGCCACGACTGTATGCTTCTGTTTTATGAGTAAATATGAGTAAGTCAATGTGAGATCAATGTCCTGTAAAAGCTAATATTTACTTGATTTTAATAAGAGAAGAAATGGATGTGCTACTTTGACAAACAATGTTTGTGTCTCACCTGTGTAGAATACGTTAACATCCCAGCCCTCTTTTAACCATGCTGAGTTTCTGGTCTCCTCTCTGGACTGCAGGTCCTTATAAGCTATGAATATATCAACACAATACATACAGCACAATTCAACATAACAATAAATGACACAGAGATATGAAAACAGAGTGGACTTTCCTTCCACTGTAGCAACAGAAACAGGGCTAAATCAAAAACAGGGCTAAATATAACACAGCTGAATAAAATGTTACTCTGCCTTGTGGTGTGGATTTCACAGAGCTAAACTTACCCCACAGATGGTGAACTACATACAGCTCTCCAATCTGTGTGAAGAATCCTCCTACAGCCTCGTTGTTCTCTTGGCGGTATTTGATAGCTCGAGCCCTGTCCATTGGAAAATATCAGGCAAATATGAAACTGATTTATGGGTAAAACAAATCCACAAGACTATTATAAAGAAATTATGTTATGCAGCAGGCTTACCAGTGATTTCCCCATTCTATCATTGTTCCAGGCTTCAATGTCCATGCAGGAAAACAAGCAATGAGGTAACATATTAGATAAAACAAAAAAAATCTGACATGTAAAGCACTGAGCATACATACACTTTACACTTTTCTTTACTCAAAAAAACTTCAAAACACTCAAATAATCACTTAAATGTTTTTTTTACATGGTGGAACTGTTCTTCAGACTGATGGAGAATTAGTATATGCTTTTTGATGATTTAGAAACTGGTTATATATAATCACCATATATATATATAGCACGCTATATAGCACAGAGTTTACAGACTGTACGCCCATAAACATACAGTAAGCAGTAAAGTTGATTTTACCTTTAATTTGTATGTCCTCAGTTCGTATATATTAGGTCCAGATCTGGGTACAGGGTCATTCCAAAAGCTGAACTCCAGGAGAAGCTGGTTTCTTCGAGAGATCAGCATTTTACTCCTCTCTTTGCGAAACTCAAGATATGCCTAAACACAGTGGAAACAATAGTTAAGGAGTGGATTTAAAGCAGAGAAACAAACTATCGCACTTTGTATATCTACAATTACAGACTGTAGTTCATCTGTTTTTCTATATATATTGTTACCCTGTTCTTTATTAGTCAGGACTCCCACAGGACACAGAGCAGGTGTTATTTGGATGGTGGATCGTTCTCAGTACTGCAGTGATACTGATGTGGTGGTGGTGTGTCTCTGTGTGTTGTGCTAGTAAGAGTGGACCAGACACAGAAGGTTGTGGGAGTGTTTAAACACCTTAGGGTCACTGCTGGACTGAGAACAGTCCACCAACCAACAACATCTAACCAACAGTGTCATCTAGCTTACAGTGTCCGGTCTAGAGCATGACCTACACAAACTGTTGAGCAACACATGAGCTATTGTCTATCACTTTACATCTACAAGGTGGACCAACAAGGTTGGAGTGTACAATAGTGTGGACATTGAGTGTTCTGTGGTGGTCCTTTGGGGGTCCTGTCTACTGAAGAACAGGGTAAAAAAGTATGCAGAGTAACAGATGAACTACAGTCTGTAACTGTGGAAACATATAGTGCTTCTATTTTGTAAACTGTATAGTATCAATGTTAAGGTTGATCATTGTATATATTGTATATTTATATTGTATATATGGATCAGCGTGTAATATCACAAATTAGCTGCTTTATTTGTTTGTTTATTTATTTATGGCATGTTATTTAACCAAACATGTAATTAAAGAACTGTATATGAACTATGGTTTAATAACCAGTTTAATAATCAGTTTGGCATGTATGTATTCATATATGTATATTATGAAAATAAACTAATAACACACAAAAACACATAAACTTAAAGGGAATGTGCACCTTGTTAAGTCGAAGCTTGCTTAGACATTCTGTTAGTGCCGGATAGCCACCGTAGTATCTCCAGAGATGCACTACAACAACCAAACAACAGGTGTCACCACAGCACCATATGTCATCTCTACGCTTAAGAGCACATTTCATACAGACTTTCCAGCACTGAGTATTTCTGAGATACTGAAAAAAACACCATGGAAACTGTATTACAACCGCAAATAGTATAGTACAGAAGAAAACTGGAGCATCAATCTAAATAAAAGTATTGTACTGTCTCTATAACTATAAAATAGCATTCTTTAAACCCACCTGCCTGGTCCTGCTCTCCATACCATGTGTTCCAGCTTCCCACCACTTCGCAGGGGTAATCTGCATCTTTGTGCAGCTCTTTATGGACCTCAGTTCTGACGACACACATGGAGAAAAAGAACATTACATTCATTTGATTAAAGACCTCTCACTGCGCTCTGGATGTAAAACCTTTTTTTTTATTTTAGAAAGAGCAACGAGCAGCTGGTATTCCATTTAAACAGCAACTTCAGTCAGAAACAGTGATTTTTTTGAAGGCCCATTACTGCCCTCACAGTCTAAGACTGTACAACATAGAAAACTAGAATAACTTCAGAATCAGAACACTAACTAAACTATTTTAGTTAGAACAAGACCAGCAAATTGCTGTTTTAGAGTGATGTTGACATTCAGTCACACCTATTTATATTTATTACTAAAATATACAACTGACAGTGTTTCAGGGTAGAACATAGAGAAGCTTACCAACAACTTTGTGTAATTATAGTTCAGTTTATTGACTGTCTTGAACGACCTCTGAGTTTTGTAGGTATATGGGGGTGAAGTAGTGAAAAATCAAAAAACATATATATATTTTTTAAAACTATTTTGCCCTGTAACACTGTGTATGTTTCTTTCCACCATGAATGGATTTTAAAAAGCTTTTAAGTCCAAGATTTGAGGCATCAGACATACCTGGAACCATTTAGTGTAATAACTTTCCATAAAGTAGCCTTTAAAACATAAACCCTTCTGCCTGTTTCCTGTCAGGGGTGAGCAATATTGTTACTGTGATGAATTATGTGAATTATATTTCCAGAGCATATCATCATATTGTCAGTACCTAAGAAAGCTGACTGACCACACATTTCTTTACAAAGTGGCCTGTTTAACTGAGTTTGGTGCAGTTTGTAAAACATTAAAGGAGCAATGTGTAAGATATGCACCATTTATAAAGTCTGTTGTGTTTACTTTTCCTTTTACTGGCTACTTGTTCTTAAATGGTCTGACTGGGAGAAGGATTTTGAACATGATTAACAAGAAGTCAGAATACGCCATTAGGTCAGCGTTGCTTCTTTATCCTCTCATGTTGAACTGTTAACTTTATGTTAACTCTACACTAAAGTAACTATCTAGCACCTCTAGAGGTACAGACATCTTTGATGTACCATCAGAACTGTTATTTGTACATATTCTGTTGATAATTTTACATTATTTAAAACTATGAATTTTACATATGGCTCCTTTAAATAAAAAAAAAACGTTATAGCTACTATCTATTTTTATGTGTGGCTCAAGGGGCTCTACTTTGCCTGTTCCAACTAAATTTAACAAAATATTTTGAATTGTTGTGCATCATAAAATTGTCTTGAAGTGTTGTGTTGAATAGTTCTAGTTCTTAACACCAGCAACTATTAACAATTCTGACTGTCCCCAGAACAGTATTTCACATTAAGACATTTACATACATTTCCCCCATTTAAAACGATATACAGCATATTCAGATCTACAGTAGATGGTGCTTAACTGATTATAACAACTGAATATTATGACATCCAGAAGGTGGCATAATATACTTCCACCCACTTTTCATAGTTTCTGTATTATTAAATAGCAAACAATATTATATTGAGTTGTTTGAGATGAAATGCTCTATTCTAAAGTCAGAATTGTTCACAGTGTTGGTGATAGAAACCAGACGTCCGCCTCTAAAAGCTCTTACATGAAACAAAAAGTTATTACATGAAATGGTTATGAATATACTGCCTGAAGTATTATACAAAAACTCTAAACTACCTATTTTATATTAATCACTGAATAACTGTTTACATTTCAACTTAAGCAGAATTCGGAGTTCCCTTTAGACGTGAGGAAGCTGCCACAATCGCTCTACTTACGATAGGTTGTTGTAGGCCTCCAGGCACTCTGGTTTGACATTGTGAACTAGAAGAAAGGTTTAAGGCAGCAATTATTGCAAAACAGCCATCCATCAGATTTCTTCACGTACAAAAACGAGTTATTATGCAATACTGAAGACTGATATTAAAAACTCCTACACAGTGATGTGCTCTCCTTTTCACACAAACATACACAACAAACAGGCACATTTGCTTACAGCCATAATTCTACGCTCTGCTCGTTTTAATTGAAGGCACCGGAGGGCTTTGCAAACTCACACTGTATTTTGTAGAGGCCACTGGTCTCCTTCTTGGAGAGTAGGTTGGAGTGGGCATCTTTCCTGGCGTCCGCTTTGTGTGCAAACATGGACTTCAACCAACCATCATCAGGCTTAGTCGCCAAACCCCTAATAAGTTTCAAAGAGAAGTGAAGTTTTGTAGGGCATATTATGAAACATAATCATAAGCAGTAGAGCATTACGCACCACTGCTGGCTTCACAACCAGAGTATTCAGTTCAAGAGCTTCATTTCAACATGCTGTGTATTCATTCATAACAATTTTGGATTTAACAAGATGTAATAACAGCCAATATATAATGTAAAACACAAGGTTCATTCTGAATAAAGGCAATGTTAATCATAGCCTAGCATTACCATGTCTTGCATGTGTAAAGTCTACTTCCAACAACATACATCATTAAAATAATTATACAGTGGCCTATAATATGATCTAGAATGAAACCTTTTAGATTGTTTAGTGAAGAGGCTTTAATATAATAAATACAATAAATATAATAAATGCTCACTGCCAGTAACATTTAACCTTCTAGCCCAGAGGAGCCTTAAGGGGCTACACCTGAGTCAATTCAGTGGCTGAGAGAAGTAGGCAGAGAAGCCTCAAGTAAAAGTGTATTAACTTCAGTAAAATATTGACTTAAGTTATATAAAATAAATAAATAAATAAAAAAGGTCCAAAAAAAACTCCTCAAGTGCTGAAGTAGAACGCCTGGAATCTGTGAAACTACTCCTCTCTCTTTTCGAGAACCACTGGAAACTTTAAAAGTAACAAAACAGAACAAAAGCCAAAACAGAACAGTCCAGGTGCTGATCCAACACAAAAGAAGGACATTGATGGGGAAAACAATCCCTTTTTTGAGTGTTGAAAGGAGAATTCCACTGATTGTTAAAAATGTACACATAATTCAATTATTCAATTGCAGATACGTGAACACAGTCATTCAGAGTGGATTGATGTGAAATGGGTAAAAGTAGAGAAACATAGACTTCTTTTCACTGGTGTTGATAGAAACCATAGACTTTATAAAACTGTTTTATTTGTTATTTATTATTTATTCAGAGTTTTATATGGTAGTACATCTGGACAAATGTTACAAGCTACTATGAGTAGACACATTACTATATTAATTGCACTATGTTGAGGCCACAAATTACTACACTAAGGCTACAAATGAACACTACACAATACTGATGTCACACACTGCCACAAATTACTATGTTGAGGCCACAAAATGAACAAATTACAATATTGATGTTGTACTTTTCTATATTAAGACCACAAATGTCTATACTGAGACCACAAATTACACAGTGATTTACTATATACTATACTATACTAAAGAAACAAATTGCTATATTAAGGTAATGAGCTACTACACTGAAGCCACAGGTTATAAGAAACTATAATAAATTAATCTGTGGCCATGCTTTATCAAATACTATCACTATTATCACCTTTGGGCCTTTATAGGTTCCTTTAATCACCACTGAACAAGTCTTGAGTCTGCAAGTTACTCCAGAAGCGGGTGAATGGAACAAGTGCTGAACTCCTGGAGATGATTCTGACAGCCCTGTTCCAGAGTACTCTACAAACAATGCACTATTTTTAAAAACAAGTTTCCAATCCCTACTTCTGTTTGTGGAGGGGCTAGAAGTGTATAAAGCCCCTCCATTATTGGCCTGTGGGGCAGCAGAACTGTGTTCTCTGGAGTAACTGAACTCCACCTTTGGGGTAAGTTGTTTTCATCAGCAATGTTCAAACATCTAGTGTAAAGTCTTCCTCTCAGAGGAGCCTTCTTAGATAAGAGGGACAAACTCACTATTAAATCCCGTTATTTCAGAAGAAGTCCTTTTGGAACTGTACTGTTAGCAGTTAGCGGGCATGTGTGTGGTAGGTGGTGCTGTTCCCAAATCAAATCTTTGGCCTGGAATAAAACACAGCCCTGCTTTTATACGCCATTTAAGACTGAACCACGTACCTGAGCAGTAATGACGTGTAACAAGATTCGCGCCAAAACCTCCGTTCCCTGAGGACATTCATGCACCAAGTCGGTGTCATCTTCTCAGCCGTCCTTGTTTAGACTTAAACAACAGTCCCGAGTGTCTTCTTTCCCCACCAACATCCACACTTAGTAATACTGTACAAGTAGTTTCAGTTAATGTGTAACGCGGTCGTACCTCCACCTTTGCTCTCCCACAGGCAAAGGGCACGAGCGACCACGTGACTTCAGTCTATAGTCTGTATATTAGTAAGATAGGCTTTATTAACCTGACTCAGGCTTAAAGGGCAATTCCACCCACTTTCAACTTTTCTGCATTGTTAAATCATTAAGTCATTCAGAGTGGTTTGGTGTGTTGAGTCAGAATTGTTCACAGTGGTGGTGATAAGAACCAGACGTCTGAAGAGTTTAATGCCTCTGAAAGTCCCCTCATGGAAAATTATTATTGCGTTAAGTAGTCAATTAGTCTTTCCACATGTCTAAAATATTGTTTTAGGATAGTTTTGAGATTAGGTTTTGCCTAAAAACATTTATTTCACTGTATTTTAGTTCCTATCACCAGCTCTGTGAAGAAATCTGTATATTTTCTCTATTTCAATCCACTCTGAATGACTTTCTTTACTTTCTAAAAGATTGGACTGTGCTGAAAATTGTAAACATTTTGAAGCATTGACAGTTTTGTAGGTTTTATAGAGAATACACCCCACAAACCGCAGGTTTTAAAGGGTCTGTACTCCCCAAAAAAATGAAAAATAGACAATTTCCTTACTTGTGATGTCACAAAATCCAACACATTTACACATATCCACATATCGTCGTTGTCCAATAAAAAGCATGTATCTCTATTCTTGGTATTTTTTATGTTTCTACATCAATTAAATGCAGCATGTGATATTTACATTGTGGAATAACTTTATGATAAATGCACCAATAGAAATGCTCCAAAATAGCTTAGAAAAAATTCTGGTTCCATTGACTTCCGTTGAAAGTGAAGGCTATTTTGGAGACAGCGACAATATTCAGGCTACAGCAAATTTCTGCTCAGACTGCTTCTTGAGTACAAAGTAGCCAGTTGGAAAACACGTTATTTGCATACGTCTTAAAGGCACAGTAACAAAACCAATGTAATTCGAAGAAGATAAAGATCTCAGGGTTGAAATGAAATAAAATGTAGAATATGGGCTCTTAGAGTAATGAGATCACAAACTACTATGATGAGACCACAAATGACTAAATTAAGGT
Source organism: Megaleporinus macrocephalus (assembly GCA_021613375.1). Classification (NCBI taxonomy): domain Eukaryota; kingdom Metazoa; phylum Chordata; class Actinopteri; order Characiformes; family Anostomidae; genus Megaleporinus; species Megaleporinus macrocephalus. The sequence goes on along the minus strand of CM038725.1, from coordinate 20,187,829 downwards.
AATGAATTGATACCGAGGTAACAATTTACTGTTTTGAATTGCTTTAATCATGTTTTAATTTGATTTCAATTGATTTCATTCAAAGCATAGCCCTCCAAAAACAGTCCATTTTGAATTCACTGTTGTGATGTCACGAAACCAACACATAGTTATATATTCAGAATACATCAAGTAATCTATTCACTGTGAACTTATTAGCAGCTTTTCAGCTCTATTAATGCCTTTTGAGTACAAGTTAGCAAGTTAGAAGATTAGCTTACATCGAAAGGCACAGTGACAAAAACATAAATTATCATGTAAAGATAATTTAAACTGTTTTTGGTATATAACATCATATAAATGCCACGAGTGGACCTGAGTCAAAGTAAAATACAAGAATAATATATATTTTCACTATGTAGATAGTTTACGATGAACACATATTACTAAACTGTCATATATTACTATATTGAGGCCACAAATCAAGGTCAAGATGAACTATAATGTCTTGGATACATGAAACCACACACACACCTCTGATTAAAAAATGTATGATATGGCTCTTTAAATATTTTTCTTCCTGTTTTTTTTGCATTCAGTGCTCAGTATAGTAGAAACTTTGCTTCCTTCAGTGTTTTACAAAAGTCAGTGACTTCTCAGTGACTGTTACGTCTCGAATATTACAAGGTTTTTCATCAGATATTCATCAGAGCTTTTGGACGACTGCTGTAATAAGGGTCCTATGTTTTTCTTCTTTTCTCTTTGCTCAATGTCAGCCACTCCTGAAAAGAAGAGAATCCAAAGATGTGCATATGCTTGAACTACACCTGAGGTTATAAACGTCATCAGTGCAAGCACCCATGCATGGGAACGTCGTTGTGTTCAACAGCTGTTCACATTAAACTGAGCAGGTGCTGCTCTGAGTAACCTTTCAGTTAGTTATAAAGTCAAGAGTAAAGACCTGTTTCTTTCTCTTTTTTTTTAATCAACTATTAATGGGTTCAGGGTGATTTACAGGATGGATTTACGCTTACGCTCTGAAACACAGTAATGCAAATATTCTGCGTGATAAAAGGAAACTCTTTTCAATAGCGCTGAATTGACCCGTATTGTAATGGCATAGTAGATACTATCTCTGGATGCTTCTCAGTTCTGCTCAGCTCTTTGGTTTAGGCAGAGGCCGAATCTTGCTGCCGTGTTTCACTTGAAGATTTGGTAGCGTTTCTTTGACCGAACTGAACAAGTCTTCAAACTCCTGGTCCACGCTGATGTCCTGGAGTGAAAAGAGCAAAGAGCACTGTTGTAGTACAAGTTCAATTCCAAAACGAGTTGGGGCAGATGATGTAATGCATATGAAATGAGAAAGCAGTGATTTGTTGTAACTGTCCTGAACTGTCTAAATGAAGCATTCACAAAAACGTTTAGACATTTACAAACAATGTTGTGTGAAGGCTTGCCACTTTGAGAAAACAGAGTGAACAGTTTCAAGCAATTTAAACCATCTGCATTTCATAACACAATAGAATCAAGAGAAATCTCTTTTAACATATATAGTTTTAATTGGCTCAAACAACATAGTCCACCTTGGTAGTGTAATGTTGCAAACTGGAAAGTTCTTTTATCTTCAAGGTTCCTACAGAGTTCCTACATACTACAGAGTCACTGGGATGGCGATCTTCTGTGTATCTTCTTTTTTCAGTTAAATATCTTGCGCGCACCAGATACTATCAGGTGAGCACATGATACTTTCAGATGCTTACCAGATACTCTGTGATGTGCACCACATACTGAGAAACAGGTACTCACGTACTCAGGTGAGCACTAGATGCTACGTGGTGAGCACCATAAACTCTGTGGTGTGCACCAGATGCTATCAAGTGACCACCAGATACCATGTGGCGAGCACCAGATACTATGTGGTGCACACATATTCTTCTTTTGGTGTGCAACTACATCTAGCATTCGCCTGGTTGTTTCTGGTGTTCATCACATAGTATCAGGTGCGCACCAGATTTGTAGCTATTAAATAACACACCACATCCCTTTAGGGACTTGCTAGAGTTCTGTTAAGCTTGTCTGACCTCTGACAACAGTTGCTATAGAAGCACACATTTCTGGGTCAAGCATGGTAAAACAACAGACTGTAAAGGGAGGGGCACGTACAGAGAAGTCCAGGTGCTCCATTGCCGATGCCGGGTTCGCTTCCACTGCCTTAAGGACCGCAAAACATCCCGCTGACTGCATGGGATTCCGAGACATCTACATCCACAGAAAATCAAACGAGAACGTCAGCAGACTCTCAGCGAGAGAATCGCCTACGACTGCACTGAAATTTAATTGGGAGTTGCACTCAACATGCCACTTTTATCCCAATATTCTGTCTCAGACACTTCCCCGCTGGTTCTACAGAAACCAATTTCCTCCACGCGCCTTACTTTGAGGATCCGGATGGTTTTGTTCGCTTTGAGGCCCACAGCTAAATGGATTGCTCCTTCAGGGGGGATGCGATTGACACTGTGGATAGAGAGAAATCAGAGAGGTGAAATGACACGCTTAGTGTTTCAGAAAGACGTAAGCAAAATAAACAAAACGAGTCTCCTTCAAAGTATGCCTTTTCTACGCTCCCCCTAAAGTAGGGTCTCTTTTGACTACGCAAACACCTTTTTCATGGTGAGGCGGCTGATACTGTCAAAGATCACAGCCAAGAACCCATCAGCCCCATTGTTTTGGGGAAAAAGCACGCATGACCTTTGTTTCAAGAAATGTTTGGAAAGAAACTTGCTTGTCTTTTCTTACAGTCTAGCAGATAGTGGGCAAAGACAGCCTGACAGAAGTCTTGTTTGCTAAATGCAGTTTAACCTAAAACCATCCTTTGGGAAAAGTGTTGTTACTAAGTGTCGGTGGTAATGAAAAACAACTTGAGTAAAACAGTGAACTATAATATATAACTATAATATATAACTGCAGTCAAACATTTCCAGCATAGAAACTTAAAGGGGCATTGTGGCCTAAGATTAGCACATAGTATGTTGTTTATTATGTTATTTGATATTCTGTAGTTCGGCATTATATTATAATTTTGATGGAACAAATTTCCTACTTTTCTTCCATCATGTTTTCTCAATACAATACCCAACATACTTTGCCCAAATACTACATACATAATAAAAACATACTAAATGCATACATAATAAACTGCATACATACTAAATACATACTAAATGCATACATACTAAACTGCATACATAATAAAAAACATACTAAATGCAAACATACTAAACTGCATACATAATAAACTGCATACATACTAAATACATACTAAACAGCATACATAATAAAAACATACTAAACTGCATACATAATAAACTGCATACATACTAAATACATACTAAACAGCATACATAATAAAAACATACTAAACTGCATACATAATAAACTGCATACATACTAAATACATACTAAACAGCATACATAATAAACTGCATACATACTAAATACATACTATACTGCATACATAATAAACTGCATACATACTAAATACATACTAAACAGCATACATAATAAACTGCATACATACTAAATACATACTAAACAGCATACATAATAAACTGCATACATACTAAATACATACTAAACTGCATACATAATAAACTGCATACATACTAAATACATACTAAACAGCATACATAATAAACTGCATACATACTAAATACATACTAAACAGCATACATAATAAGCTGCATACATAATAAACTGCATACATACTAAATACATACTAAATGCATACATAATAAACTGCATACATACTAAATACATACTAAACAGCATACATAATAAAAACATACTAAACTGCATACATAATAAACTGCATACATACTAAATACATACTAAACAGCATACATAATAAAAACATACTAAATGCATGCATACTAAATGTGTATTTAACCATCTCCAGCTGAATATACTTGTCAACAGACCCCAAACACCTTGTAGCTTACCTCCCACCCTCAAATTACATCATCAGAAAAGTTTTTTCTTATCTTTAAACTGCAAAATCTCACTACTGTGAACCTGCTGTATGTGTCAGACTTAACGGCAGACTTACAACAGAAGCAACAAGAGCTTTATTTTTCATTCTGTCCTGTGTGTCTCTTTAAGGTTGCTGAGCTCTATTCTTCTTTTTTGGGTCTAAAATAAAATGCAATAAAATAAAGTAAACAGCCCAGGACCTGAACCAACAGAGCAGACTGATCTTTAATAAGAAACTAAAGATCACGGACTAAAATGGAACCCCTGTACATGTAACAGGATTAGGGATTAGCACCCCCCACACTGTCTCCATGCTGCAGAGATCTTGTCCCTCCAATCACTGAGCTGTAACAGCCATACAGATAAAGTTAGTGATAAAAGAGTGTACCTAAAGTGTACCTAATATTGAGCTCCTCCAGGGTGTTGTTCTCTTTAAGCCCCTCACCCAGAGCCACAGCTCCCTCTTTGCCGAGTCCATTGTAGGACAAGTCCATTGCTCGCAAGAATATGTTCGCCTGAAAATATTAACATTAGACATAAGTGAGTCAGTCAGGCTGATCACCACCAGCAAACCTAACGCCAGTGACCACACTGAGCCTGGGCTGCAACCGCGATTAAAGGGGAACACTGATTTTTCGAAAATTCCACAAAATGAAAGGGTTGCGATGTAAACATAGTCATTCAAGCTAGTTTGGTGTGAAGAGCTCTGTTCTAGGGACGCGTACTGAGTCAGAATTGTTCACAGTGGTGGTCATGGGAATGTCTGACAAATTTAATCCCTGACAGACAGCTATCACATAAAATAGTAGGCTATACACCACCTGATGTGTGAGACGCTGTTTTATGATAGTCCAGGCTTAAATGTGTATTTTAATCCATTTGTTTTAATGCATTCATGATGGAGGCATACATGCAGTGCATTGTGAGGCAAAATAGTCCCCAAAGAAAACTTTTTTCAGCTTTCCAGAAGACATTACTGGTTTTGGATGGTAAATAAAGTGGCTATATTTGTGCTGTAGATATGACTAACCCTGGTTCTTGTCATGAATCGCCTCTGCAATTAACAACTCCGATTAAAACTACTCGGTATAAGTTTGCTAACATCTCAATGACTGAAAAAAGTGGAAAAAATTGTGGAATTCCCCTTTTAAATTGAAATTTGCAGCTTTGCTTCTGAAAAATGAGCTAGTAAAAGTGCATTGACACTTCAGCACTTGTTGTGGTCTCTGTCGCGTGGAGGTTTGAGTTTGTGCGATACCAAAAACTGGCTTGCCATTTGCAGCCGTCACAGATTAAGGTATTGGGTGTTTAATCATGGCTATTGGGCTGATCGATGCGGCTGGGCCGGAGCGGCTTCCTGCGGAGCCTGAAAGAAAAGTTGTCACTTTTACCCCAAGGCCTCTGGCGAAAGCTATGGCTCCTTTTCCTCGAATGCAGTTCCAGGCCAGATTGAACGACTTCAGTCCCGTGTTCTCAGCTAGAGCTGCACCCAGAGTTTCCCCTAAGGGGAAAAAAAGACGGGGAGAACAAAAGACAGAACTCTTAAACAGTCTCCGTATGCCTCTAATGTGAAATGGAATGTGATTATCTGGGGCTTATGGATGAAAAGGAGGGGAAAAAATGAATATACATACATTATATCACACTGTCACTGCTTATTAGACTTAATCATTGGTCATGGTGGTAGAAGGATGAACATATGCTTGGGAACGGTAGCACGGTAGCTTTATAAAGATCCACAGATATTGCCATATGCACCGCGGAGGGAGAGGTGCCAGTTGGACAGGTTATGAATGCATGAATCATAGCTTGCTCACAGAATCTTTCCGCATGAATGCTCCAAAGCACTATTTTTCTTCTTGAATTATATAGATCATGAGTCCATTTTCACACTCCTGTCATTCATTGTGCTGTAGCCAGAAGGCTCTATATCTACAATCCTCCCACCCAGCACACTTCAGCTGCAAGTCTGCAGTCATTCACTATATGTGAGATCCACTGTATGGATCTGTATGACTGGTTTAATCCTCCATGCGTACACGGGGCTACTGCGCAACGATATGAAATGTTATATTAAACAAATGCTTGAGTCAGAAGTGTAGGGTTGCCAGTGTTCCAAAAAAGAGAGGCTAATTTTACAGCATGTATTTACAGCACAGCACATTTAACAAGCTTGGACAAAGGTGCCTCATGTAAATGGCACCAAAAAACTGTATTCATTATCCCTAATAGGATCATTTGATACACATATATATACACTACTGCTCAAAAGTTTGGGATCACAGTGAAATGTTCTTGTTTTCAATGGAGTATCTTCCTTCCTTAACACAACAATGGACTGACGGGTCTCTAAAGAAAGTTGTTTCTTTCTGGTCATTTTGAGTCAGCAAGCCATCAACTGCTGATGCTTCAGATACTAAACTAACCTAGAATGTTGTTCTCCCTTTTATGCTCACTTATTAGTAGAATATTTTTCAGCTGTGCATCACAACTGAGCAAGAGTGTCCTAACAACCAATTAGCCCAAAATAAGCCTCTATACAAAAACAGGCTTTAATACAAAAACTTTTATTCTTTAAAAATCATCTGATACACTTACATTAATTGTGACATGGACAATATTGTTTGTGAATTGCATGAAAATAGCATAAATTGCATGAAAATTGCATGAAATGAAATTCAAAGGTGATCCTAAACTTTTGAACAGTAGTATATATATATATATATATATATATATATATATATATATATATATATATATATATATATATATATATATATATATAAAGGATCACTTTTGAATTTCATTTCATTTCATGAAATTTTTATATACATATCAGACATACATATATATAGTCCATTTGATCAGCTCCACTTACAATACAGGTGCACTTTATAGTTCTACATGTACAGACTATTGTTCATCTGTTTCTCTGTATACTTCATTAGTCCCCTTTCACCCTGTTTCTCAATAATTGGGTCCCCAAAGGACCACCTCAGAGCAGATATTATTTGTTTAGTATATTATTCTTAGCACTGCAGTGACACTGATGTGGCGGTGGTGTGTTAGTATGTGTTGTGCTGCTACGACATTAAGTTTTTAAACACTGCGTCCACTCTGTTACACACTGCTACCTTGCTGGTCCACACGTAGATGTAAAGTTAGATGATAGCTAATCTGTTGTTGCTCAGTTTGTGTTGGTCATTCTGCAGTCCTTCATCAGTGGACACAGGATGCTGCCCAAAGGACACTGTTGGCTGGATGTTGCTGGTTGGTGGACTATTCTCAGTCCAGCAGTGACAATGAGGTGTTTAAAAACAGCTGCGCCTGCTCCAGTCATACTAGTGCAACACACACTAACACACCACCACCACGTCAGTGTCACTGCAGTGCTGAGAATGATCCGCCTCTGTAATAATACCTACTCCAGGGTGAAAGGGATTAACAGTGTATGCAGCAAATCAGATGGACTACAGTCTGTAATTGTAGAACTACAAAGCGTTCCTATATGGTAAGTGGAGCTGATGAAAGCGATGTGTGTACATATAAGGAGGTGGTTTTACTAACATTGTGTGAAGATGTGATGATAAATGGACCAATAGAAATGTGAATGGAAGTGTTACATACAGTTTTTTAAATTATAGCTTACATTATCAAAAACATTATCTTATGGTTTAAGTGTTTTTTATGGTCAAAACAAACAGACCTAACCATGTATAAAAATATGTATATAATTTTATTAATTTTTAATGAACTTTGTAATAAAAAAAAATGGCTCTTGTTACAATACTGTTCCAAAAAAAAAAACATTTTCCCCAATTTCCCCCAGTTTTCTTAGGGTTCTGTGACATAAACTGAGTGCACCTTTTCTTATTGGCCTTTTCTTTAAAAACCTTATCTTAGTTTCAGTAAACATCACCAGAACAAGCAAGCACTATGAAAAAAAAGTTTCACGTGCAGTGCCTTAAGATCAGAGATAAATCATCTAAATGAGAGTCTTGTATTCATGGCATAGAGGCTTTAGTAGCACTGCGTTCTGCTACGTCCTCTCAGTCGTTTGGACCGTCATTTGGACTGAGGCGTATTAAACAGAGCTTTTATGGCCACGGTCATCAACATTATTTACAACCCTGCAAATATTAAACCCTTGCTGTTTTATGCATAATTCACAATACAGAATCTTTCAGCAGGAGTAATGTTCTTCAAGCGCTCATGATCCTCGCGTCTCGTCTCCGTCGCCAGATGATTGTGCCCTGGGCTATGGGGCTGTGGAAACGACTAGGACATTTTCTGAGACGCAATGCCTGAAACAGACAGCCTTGACAGGTCTCAGCCAGCGCCACTTCCTCAATGAAGTCTGGGTTTGGTACATTTTCAGAGTTTAGTTGAGAAGAGCCGCGCAACGGTTGACTGCACACATCACAGGCAGGTAAATCCCATCTCGTCACACTTGTGTAGCTATTGGATTTAAAAGAAATCTGGATTGTTGGCTGGGTTGCTTTTGAGAGCTGAATCCTCTGCCCAAGAAATCCCAGCTTTTTTTTATTTGGTTCTTCTGATTGACAATAATACATGTGTAGAATGCCATTCTTCTTCTTTTCATTGATATTTTTTCATAAAGTTATTTGAGGCTTTGGTGTTTGCATAGTTATTGCAATTGTTGATCTCAGGTTTTAAAGAATGGAATTAAAAGTCTGTGGGAGGCACTCTTTTTTTCAGCGACAACAACTATTTAAGCTGGTGTATATCAGCCGTTGAGGTGTAAACAAAGGCACTCACATTGCTTTGATGTAAAAATCTACCAACTCAGATTTATTTACAGTGGTTTGTGGAATTACCTGGATTTCTGCATTGATTACTAAGAAAAAATCCCAAATGTCACAATTATAAACAAACGCAATATAACTAAATCACAAACAGTACTTTTCATATTGTAATTCTTTGAGTAACATCCACAAATCTTCTTTTTCAACCATTCCTTAATATATTTACTTGAGTGCTTTGGTTCATTGTCTTGTTGTATCATCTCTTCACCTTAACATCATGGACTGCTCTTACATTCTTCTGTAAAATATCTTGATACAACTTTGAATTTATTGTGCTCCCTCCATGTTCACAAGGTGTCCAGCCCCTGAATCCCCAAACCATGATGCACCCTTCACCATGCTTTACAGATGGGATCGTTTGGTTTAAATTTGTAGTACAAAGTTCCACTTTTGTCTTAGTCCTCCATAGAACATTTTCCCAGAAGCATTGTGGAACATCCTGGTGGTCTTGGGCACACTTGAGATGTTTCCTTGGACAGCAATGGTTTCCTTTGTTGTGTTCTTCCATAAGCATCATTCTTGTTCAGTGTTTTTCTAGCATGAAGCTTGGACGCACAAATAATGGTTTTCTAAGCTTGTAAAGTCGTCTGTAAGTCTTTTGTTGTAAACCTTGGGATTCTCACCATATTAACCCTGGCTTTCTCACCTCTTTCAGGATTGCTCATTGTACTCTTGAAGTGATCTTAACAGGATGGCCACAGAAAAAGGCGCATAAAAAGCAGTGGGAAGGCCAGTTCAACTAAACCCACATCCCAACACAAAATAACCAAGTACACATATATAACATCGCTTAAATAAAAAAAACAAAAAACCACAATTAACTGCTGAAGAAAAACTCTGTTACTACAAAAAAAAGCTCTGTTACTGTTGGAGGAAAGCTCTGTTACTACTGAAGAAAGCTCTGTTACTGCTGAAGAAAAGCTCTGTTACTGCTGGAGAAAAGCTCTGTTACTACTAAAGAAAGCTCTGTTACTACTGAAGAAAAGCTCTGTTACTGCTGGAGAAAAGCTCTGTTATTACTGAAGAAAGCTCTGTTACTGCTGAAGAAAAGCTCTGTTACTACTGAAGAAAAGCTCTGTTACTATTGAAGAAAAGCTCCGTTACAACTAAAGAAAAGCTCTGATACTACTGAAGAAAAGCTCTATTACTATTGAAGAAAAGCTCTGTTACTGCTGAAGAAAAGCTCTGTTTCTATTGAAGAAAAGCTCCGTTACAACTAAAGAAAAGCTCTGATACTACTGAAGAAAAGCTCTGTTACTGCTGAAGAAAAGCTCTGTTACTGCTGAAGAAAAGCTCTGTTACTACTGAAGAAAATCTCTGTTACTACTAAAAAAAAGCTCTGTTACTACTGAAGAAAAGCTCTGTTACTGCTGAAGAAAAGCTCTGTTACTACTGAAGAAAGCTCTGTTACTGCTGAAGAAAAGCTGTGTTACTACTGAAGAAAAGCTATGTTACTACTAAAGAAAAGCTCTGTTACTGCAGAAGAAAAGCTCTGTTACTACTGAAGAAAAGCTGTTACTGCTGAAGAAAAGCTCTGTTACTGCTGAAGAAAAGCTCTGTTATTACTGAAGAAAAGCTGTTACTGCTGAAGAAAAGCTCTGTTACTGCTGAAGAAAAGCTCTGATACTACTGAAGAAAGGCTCTGTTACTACTGAAGAAAAGCACTGTTACTACTGAAGAAAAGCTGTTACTGCTGAAAAAAAGCTGTTACTATTGAAGAAAAGCTCTGTTACTACTGAAGAAAAGCTCTGTTACTACTAAAGAAAAGCTGTTACAGCTGAAGAAAAGCTGTTACTGCTGAAAAAAGCTGTTACTGCTGAAAAGCTCTGTTATTACTGAAGAAAAGCTGTTACTGCTGAAAAAAGCTGTTACTACTGAAGAAAAGCTGTTACTGCTGAAAAAAAGCTGTTACTATTGAAGAAAAGCTCTGTTACTACTGAAGAAAAGCTCTGTTACTACTAAAGAAAAGCTGTTACAGCTGAAGAAAAGCTGTTACTACTGAAGAAAGGCTCTGTTGCTACTGAAGAAAAGCTGTTACTACTGAAGAAAGGCTCTGTTACTACTGAAGAAAAGCGCTGTTACTACTGAAGAAAAGCTGTTACTGCTGAAAAAAGCTGTTACTATTGAAGAAAAGCTCTGTTACTACTGAAGAAAAGCTGTTACTACTGAAGAAAAGCTCTGTTACTACTAAAGAAAAGCTCTGTTACTACTAAAGAAAAGCTGTTACAGCTGAAAAAAAGCTCTGTTACTATTGAAGAAAAGCTCCGTTACAACTAAAGAAAAGCTCTGATACTACTGAAGAAAAGCTCTGTTACTGCTGAAGAAAAGCTCTGTTACTGCTGAAGAAAAGCTCTGTTACTGCTGAAGAAAAACTCTGTTACTACTGAAGAAAATCTCTGTTACTACTAAAAAAAGCTCTGTTACTACTGAAGAAAAGCTCTGTTACTGCTGAAGAAAAGCTCTGTTACTACTGAAGAAAGCTCTGTTACTGCTGAAGAAAAGCTCTGTTACTACTGAAGAAAAGCTATGTAACTATTGAAGAAAAGCTCTGTTACTACTAAAGAAAAGCTCTGTTACTGCAGAAGAAAAGCTCTGTTACTGCTGAAGAAAAGCTCTGTTATTACTGAAGAAAAGCTGTTACTGCTGAAGAAAAGCTCTGTTACTGCTGAAGAAAAGCTCTGATACTACTGAAGAAAGGCTCTGTTACTACTGAAGAAAAGCGCTGTTACTACTGAAGAAAAGCTGTTACTGCTGAAAAAAAGCTGTTACTATTGAAGAAAAGCTCTGTTACTACTGAAGAAAAGCTCTGTTACTACTAAAGAAAAGCTGTTACAGCTGAAGAAAAGCTGTTACTGCTGAAAAAAGCTGTTACTGCTGAAAAGCTCTGTTATTACTGAAGAAAAGCTGTTACTGCTGAAAAAAGCTGTTACTACTGAAGAAAAGCTGTTACTGCTGAAAAAAAGCTGTTACTATTGAAGAAAAGCTCTGTTACTACTGAAGAAAAGCTCTGTTACTACTAAAGAAAAGCTGTTACAGCTGAAGAAAAGCTGTTACTACTGAAGAAAGGCTCTGTTGCTACTGAAGAAAAGCTGTTACTACTGAAGAAAGGCTCTGTTACTACTGAAGAAAAGCGCTGTTACTACTGAAGAAAAGCTGTTACTGCTGAAAAAAGCTGTTACTATTGAAGAAAAGCTCTGTTACTACTGAAGAAAAGCTGTTACTACTGAAGAAAAGCTCTGTTACTACTAAAGAAAAGCTCTGTTACTACTAAAGAAAAGCTGTTACAGCTGAAGAAAAGCTCTGTTACTATTGAAGAAAAGCTCCGTTACAACTAAAGAAAAGCTCTGATACTACTGAAGAAAAGCTCTGTTACTGCTGAAGAAAAGCTCTGTTACTGCTGAAGAAAAGCTCTGTTACTGCTGAAGAAAAACTCTGTTACTACTGAAGAAAATCTCTGTTACTACTAAGAAAAGCTCTGTTACTACTGAAGAAAAGCTCTGTTACTGCTGAAGAAAAGCTCTGTTACTACTGAAGAAAGCTCTGTTACTGCTGAAGAAAAGCTCTGTTACTACTGAAGAAAAGCTCTGTTACTGCAGAAGAAAAGCTCTGTTACTACTAAAGAAAAGCTCTGTTACTGCAGAAGAAAAGCTCTGTTACTGCTGAAGAAAAGCTCTGTTATTACTGAAGAAAAGCTGTTACTGCTGAAGAAAAGCTCTGTTACTGCTGAAGAAAAGCTCTGATACTACTGAAGAAAGGCTCTGTTACTACTGAAGAAAAGCGCTGTTACTACTGAAGAAAAGCTGTTACTGCTGAAAAAAAGCTGTTACTATTGAAGAAAAGCTCTGTTACTACTGAAGAAAAGCTCTGTTACTACTAAAGAAAAGCTGTTACAGCTGAAGAAAAGCTGTTACTGCTGAAAAAAGCTGTTACTGCTGAAAAGCTCTGTTATTACTGAAGAAAAGCTGTTACTGCTGAAAAAAGCTGTTACTACTGAAGAAAAGCTGTTACTGCTGAAGAAAAGCTCTGTTACTACTGAGGAAAAACTCTGTTACTACTGAAGAAAAGCTGTTACTGCTGAAAAAAGCTGTTACTATTGAAGAAAAGCTCTGTTACTACTGAAGAAAAGCTCTGTTACTACTAAAGAAAAGCTGTTACAGCTGAAGAAAAGCTGTTACAGCTGAAGAAAAGCTGTTACTACTAAAGAAAAGCTGTTACTGCTGAAAAAAAAGCTGTTACTATTGAAGAAAAGCTCTGTTACTACTGAAGAAAAGCTGTTACTACTGAAGAAAAGCTCTGTTACTACTAAAGAAAAGCTCTGTTACTACTAAAGAAAAGCTGTTACAGCTGAAGAAAAGCTCTGTTACTGCTGAAGAAAAGCTGTTACAGCTGAAGAAAGGCTCTGTTACTACTGAAGAAAAGCGCTGTTACTACTGAAGAAAAGCTGTTACTGCTGAAAAAAGCTGTTACTATTGAAGAAAAGCTCTTTTACTACTGAAGAAAAGCTCTGTTACTGCTGAAGAAAAGCTCTGTTACTATTGAAGAAAAGCTCCGTTACAACTAAAGAAAAGCTCTGATACTACTGAAGAAAAGCTCTGTTACTATTGTAGAAAAGCTCTGTTACTGCTGAAGAAAAGCTCTGTTACTATTGAAGAAAAGCTCCGTTACAACTAAAGAAAAGCTCTGATACTACTGAAGAAAAGCTTTGTTACTGCAGAAGAAAAGCTCTGTTACTGCTGAAGAAAAGCTCTGTTACTGCTGAAGAAAAACTCCGTTACTACTGAAGAAAATCTCTGTTACTACTAAAAAAAAGCTCTGTTACTACTGAAGAAAAGCTCTGTTACTGCTGAAGAAAAGCTCTGTTACTACTGAAGAAAGCTCTGTTACTGCTGAAGAAAAGCTCTGTTACTACTGAAGAAAAGCTATGTTACTATTTAAGAAAAGCTCTGTTACTACTAAGGAAAAGCTCTGTTACTGCAGAAGAAAAGCTCTGTTACTACTAAAGAAAAGCTGTTACTGCTGAAGAAAAGCTCTGTTACTGCTGAAGAAAAGCTCTGATACTACTGAAGAAAAGCTGTTACTGCTGAAAAAAGCTGTTACTATTGAAGAAAAGCTCTGTTACTACTGAAGAAAAGCTCTGTTACTACTAAAGAAAATCTGTTACAGCTGAAGAAAAGCTGTTACTGCTGAAAAAAGCTGTTACTGCTGAAAAGCTCTGTTATTACTGAAGAAAAGCTGTTACTGCTGAAAAAAGCTCTGTTACTACTGAAGAAAAGCTGTTACTGCTGAAGAAAAGCTCTGTTACTACTGAAGAAAAACTCTGTTACTACTAAAGAAAAGCTGTTACTACTGAAGAAAAGCTGTTACTACTGAAGAAAGGCTCTGTTACTACTGAAGAAAAGCTGTTACTACTGAAGAAAGGCTCTGTTACTACGGAAGAAAAGCGCTGTTACTACTGAAGATAAGCTGTTACTGCTGAAAAAAAAGCTGTTGCTATTGAAGAAAAGCTCTGTTACTACTGAAGAAAAGCTGTTACTACTGAAGAAAAGCTCTGTTACTACTAAAGAAAAGCTCTGTTACTACTAAAGAAAAGCTGTTACAGCTGAAGAAAAGCTGTTACAGCTGAAGAAAGGCTCTGTTACTACTGAAGAAAAGCGCTGTTACTACTGAAGAAAAGCTGTTCCTGCTGAAAAAAAAGCTGTTACTATTGAAGAAAAGCTCCGTTACTACTGAAGAAAAGCTCTGTTACTGCTGAAGAAAAGCTCTGATACTACTGAAGAAAAGCTCTGTTACTGCTGAAGAAAAGCTCTGTTACTGCTGAAGAAAAGCTCTGTTACTGCTGAAGAAAAACTTTTACTACTGAAGAAAATCTCTGTTACTACTAAAAAAAAGCTCTGTTACTACTGAAGAAAAGCTCTGTTACTGCTGAAGAAAAGCTCTGTTACTACTGAAGAAAAGCTATGTTACTATTGAAGAAAAGCTCTGTTACTACTAAAGAAAAGCTCTGTTACTGCAGAAGAAAAGCTCTGTTACTACTAAAGAAAAGCTGTTACTGCTGAAGAAAAGCTCTGTTACTGCTGAAGAAAAGCTCTGTTACTACTAAAGAAAAGTTCTGTTACTGCAGAAGAAAAGCTCTGTTACTACTAAAGAAAATCTGTTACTGCTGAAGAAAAGCTCTGTTACTGCTGAAGAAAAGCTCTGTTATTACTGAAGAAAAGCTGTTACTGCTGAAGAAAAGCTCTGTTACTGCTGAAGAAAAGCTCTGATACTACTGAAGAAAGGCTCTGTTACTACTGAAGAAAAGCGCTGTTACTACTGAAGAAAAGCTGTTACTGCTGAAAAAAGCTGTTACTATTGAAGAAAAGCTCTGTTACTACTGAAGAGAAGCTCTGTTACTAATAAAGAAAAGCTGTTACAGCTGAAGAAAAGCTGTTACTGCTGAAAAAAGCTGTTACTGCTGAAAAGCTCTGTTATTACTGAAGAAAAGCTGTTACTGCTGAAAAAAGCTCTGTTACTACTGAAAAAAAGCTGTTACTGCTGAAGAAAAGCTCTGTTACTACTGAAGAAAAACTCTTTTACTACTGAAAAAAAGCTGTTACTGCTGAAGAAAAGCTCTGTTACTACTAAAGAAAAGCTCTGTTACTACTAAAGAAAAGCTGTTACAGCTGAAGAAAAGCTCTGTTACAGCTGAAGAAAAGCTGTTACAGCTGAAAAAAGCTGTTACTGCTGAAAAAAGCTCTGTTACTACTAAAGAAAAGCTGTTACAGCTGAAGAAAAGCTCTGTTACAGCTGAAGAAAAGCTGTGTCACAGCTGAAAAAAGCTCTGTTACTGCTGAAAAAAGCTCTGTTACTACTAAAGAAAAGCTGTTACAGCTGAAGAAAAGCTCTGTTACAGCTGAAGAAAAGCTCTGTTACAGCTGATGAAAAGCTCTGTTACTACTGAAGAAAAGCTCTGTTACTACTGAAGAAAAGCTTTGTTACTACTGAAGAAAAGCTCTGTTACTACTGAAGAAAAGCTCTGTTACTACTGAAGAAAAGCTCTGTTACTACTGAAGAAAAGCTCTGTTACTACTGATGAAAAGATCAGCTTTTGAGCATTAGCTTTAGCTCAGTTTTGTTAGCTCAGGCCGTACCTGCTGCGTCTCCCAGCCGGTTGTGACTCAGGTCCAGATGTTGCAAGTTCTGGTTCCTGCTCAGGGCGTCGGCCAGGTGTCTCCCTGCTCGCTCGTCCAGACGGTTCCCTGACAGGTTGAGGGACACCAGGGTAGTGTTCTCCAGCAGCATGCTGGCCAAAGCCTTCACACCGTGTTCGCCCATATGGTTCTCTGACAGGTCTATTTCTGTAAGAATATCAAATGCATTTATTTATTCTCTTTTAAAAACAGTCAAGATTTTCTGAAGAGTTATAGTCATAAGAATAAATAGGTACCATTGAAAAGTTTGGATGAACCTAACTGCAGGTATACTTTTGTTTAAAACTTTGGGATCATTTGTATTACTCATAATTGATATTGCTTAATTGAATTTTAACATATACAGCGGAATAATACTAAATGTTTTGTTTAATGTACCTTTTCTGGGAATGTTAGAAGCTGCTTAAAGCAAACTGTCCTCTCTTTTCACCTTCTGTTCTGACAAAGAGAAGTCTTAAGTTTGAGTATATACTTTCAGCCCTCTTTCCATTCAGCCCATATAAACTGCTTGTTTTTAAAAACACCATCGACAGAACAATTGCATTACTTCTGTTTCCATCTTCTCAGCCTACAAATGGTTATTATCTTTAAAGTGCTTCAGTCTGGGCTGCTTTTCGAATGAGGCAAAAATACAGGGCAGTCAATCAGAGCAGACTGCTGATGTGGGGAGGTGTTTTAAGTTGGAGGTGTGGAAAATGTAAGCAGTGAAGTGGCCCATGAATTCATGCCTTTGCCTTTAATGTTTGATGTTGTTTTTATATTTGGGGTATAGGGGTAATTTACATCAAACAGAATACATCATAACCGTGTATAGAGAGGTGACAAAATATACTATGTCTACCTGGCAGATAATGCTGCTCATGCACCTCCTTTCTCTGCTCTTTATACACATGAACTGAGCAGCAAAGAGTCAGACCGTATCTACAGTACTGGGCTAAAGCAGATAGGAAGCTCTTATTTACTCAGCCAACCACTTTATTAATACAGTAAGTATGTCCAAGAGAAATCTCCAACTAAACGTAGTTGTTTGAACTGGCTTACAAGATTTCTGATTCTGATTCTGATTCTGAAGATATTATCTACTTCTTTCAAAATAAGATATTAATCCTACATTGTATTGTATTTGGGCAACAAGGTGGTGTAGTGGTTAGCACGGTGGTGCAGTGGTTAGCACGGTGGTGCAGTGGTTAGCACTGTCACTTCACAGCAAGATGATCTGTGTTTTGATTCCCTGTCCGGGCTGTTCTGTGTGGAGTTTGCATGCTCTCCTAGTGCTTGAGTAGATACTCCGGTTTCCTCCCACAGTCTAAACACATGCATGTTGAGGTAATCGTTCACTCTAAATTGCCCATAGGTGTGAGTGTGTCTGTGTGTGTGAGTAAATGTTGGCCATGCGATGGGCTGGCGACCTATCCATGGTGTACCCCGCCTTCGCCCGATGCAGCTGGGATTGGCCCTAGCCCCTCCCGTGACCCCAACTAGCGGAATAAAGCGGAAGATAATGGATGGATGGATGTATTGTATTTATTATTAATTATTTACACCTGTTCTAATGATATCTGGTGTTCTTACTGGGTTTTAAACAATGAGCTAAGACTTTTGCACGGTAGTGTATGTGGTAACTGTTTGCACCTCCTCTACAATCACACATGATACGTTGCAGTTTAAAAACAATGTAGTCAGTATTATTTTAGGCTGTTTTGAAAACTCTACTTTAAAACAAACACACATAGGTCCTCGCTATACTTAAGTTCTTGTGTTTAGAACTTTTTCTTTATTATTTATCTATTATTTAGGCAGTTCTGAAATCCCCGCTACCCCACCTTCCTACTCCATATTCATAAAATTGTATTATGTATGTATTTGACTACAGCAATGATTGATATGCCAAATAATTTGATTCTTTTCAGTGGACTTTTCATGTGTTTATCCTCAAAATAGCATTACAGCTTTATAACATTCATATCACTAACTAGAACAGATAACAGATTTCTTTAAATTTTCGTAAATGTTAAGTGAAGGTCAAGTAAAATGAATGCTTGATCAGATCAGCGTGATCAGATTTCAGGTTGATATGCTCTGTGCTTTGTTCTGTCTTAAAGATTCAGCTGACACGTGCACAGTATTGCTTAGTGACGGAAAGCAGTCAGTCACCATTGTTCTGTAGCTCTGCTCCAGCACTGTGGTGAAGCTGTGTGAAGCACTGTGGCTCAGAGCCTTATTTAAACAAGAGCCGGACTTTTTTTTTCTTCTAATAAAGCCAATCTTGGCCTTTCATTAGATGTGCTGACAGACTGAGCAGGTCGTGAAAAAGCAGCAGGAGCGAGCTAATATATGAAGCACTAGGCTGTTTCAGAAGTCAAGGCTCCAACTACACCAACTTCTCTCGACAATTATGCATGTCAGGCTTTGCGGATATACATATTGAAGATATAAAATATTTTTGTTATGGCAGTAGACCTCTCAGGATATGCCATTATGTGGTAGTCAAATGAATGGTGTTTTTAATAGTGCTATCGTCCTCTGCAGTAATCATATAAGTTGATATGTTTTAAATAATGAGCTCATTACGGGGTCGAAATAGGAATCTTGCTAGATGTTAACTAACGCCGACCTAGCACTTGGAAGTGATTTAGTGGGGCAAGATCCCACCAACCAATCATAATACACCATTAAACCCACTATTTTTTACATAGTGCTCAGATGGACAGATTTTTGGACATATTTATTTGATTAGTAAAAAGTACTGTTTACAAAAGAACTAAAAAGAAGGTAGACCTGCTTCTTTGCCTCAATAACAGGTTTAGGTCTATTGAGGATAAGTTTCTATGGTCACACAGTTTGTCCATTCTTCCTAGAAGAGTTCTTCATTACTCCAGGATCTTCAGGTTGTTTGAATGCCGCTTGTGACACAATTTTTAAATAGTACCACAATTTCTTGAGGTTTGGACTTTGTCCTGCTCAAGGGCTGAGATTTTCTTTTGACATTGGTGGGGACAAAAAAGTTTTTCTTCCAGTTGTGGTACTGCTAACAACCAAACGTAGCTATAGAGTCTCACATGACGGCAGGAAAAGGCACAGCCAATCACAATGGCCATATGTGTTACAGGGAGGTATGATTCCAGTAGAGAACAAGACTTAACCCTTTCTGCACCTCTAGGCTAATGAGCCATTAACCTATTTTTTTTTTTCAAATTATTCAAATTAATGGTGGACACAATTCAATAATCGCTGGATATTGGAGGGGACACATCACTTCCGTCATGCTAATTTTACACCTGTGGTCCTGCTGGAATGTGACATTCATTCCAAGCTTTAGCTGTTTAACAGAATTTTGCACCATTCATCTGTCTTCCGGTGTTAAAAACATTCCTGTAGCAGGATGCTGCTATTGGGATGGTTTTTGGTGAGGAATGCACAGTGTTAGGTTTGAGCCACACATAGCATTTTGTAGCCAAATGACTCTTCCATTTGTGTAAACTTGGAACTTCCACAGCACAGAGTGAATACAGCATTTCAGCAATACAGCGCTTCCAAAAAAAAATCAACGTTTATCTTTTTATTTTTGGGGTGTACTAGAGTAGATTTACAGCTTCTTTTTCCCACAAAACTCAATATTTGTCTCAAATGCTAATGGCAGGTGGGATGATATCACCTTGTAACAGAGTAAAGGGCTGGAATTTTAACGAGGTGTTGAGAAAAGTGTTTTTTGTAGGAGAAAGTTTCTCCCTCTGGCATGTACTTTGGGCATAATAACTTTGCAGAAAGTTTACATGCACAAGAACCCCCATCACACACTGAAGGAAAGGAAACAACTGGAATAGCACAGAAAAAATAAACACCACATAATATTTTTTGCTATTTGCCATTAAACCAATACCACTGAATACATTTGGATGAATTTTATTAGAATGTATTTGCTGATGCTGAGTTTAAGACAAAGTTAAGGACGAATACGAGATTCAGCTGGGGCAGCTAAGGACAAAACCAAGGAATCAAGCCTGAGAGGTGCAGTTAGACAGGCTAGTGTGCCTGTAGTAGCACGTGTGAGGATGTGTGTATAGAAGGTGTTTATCCATTTCAGAAAGGCACCTGTGATGTAACAGTTCTCCTTCAGCATGTCAGCCACAGCCGCCCCGCCTACTCCTTCCATCCAATTATCTCGTAGATTCAGCTTCAGGATGGAGGTGTTGGTTACCAAGGGAACCGCCAGAGCCGTGGTACCCTACAGAGCAGAGTTGTCGAAATGTGGGTTTTTTTTGTTGTTGTTTATTTATCTTTGTCATCAATGGTGAGCAAAATATGCCAAATATACTATATTCATCCCTGGTTTCCATAGTGACATGAATATTTTGGAAGACTGGAAGTTTACCTGTGGTCCAAGGCCATGGTGCACCATGCTCAATTCACTCTTGTTCATGTTTCTGAGGAAGTACGAGACAGGGATCACGCCGTGCGTCTTACACGCCTCTCTGTAGGGTGCCTGGCCTGTTGGATCATACCGGTCTTTCTCCTCTGTAACACACACCAAACACAAAACCTCTCATTCTTCTCAAAGCTGGAAAGATCTCATGGTCTATGATGCCAATAACCAGGCTGGTGATATAATAACAATGTTACATAACAATACAGATAATGGATGATGATTCAGTATGAGGCAATCTATGAAGTGATTCATTAACCCTTAATGTTATAATTCCATAAAACAACTCAGTTTTTCTTTTTGTCACAAATGTAATCTATTAGTCAAGACCTGTTTGATCTTACACACACATCTTGAAATTGATGCCTACAAATGCATTCAGGATGGAGGCAGCTTAAGACTAGAATCTTTGGGAAACAGGAGATGCACGAACGATGCTGTCTACTGTAAAAATGACTAGAAATTACTCACTTCTTTAAATTAGAATACTAGATAATGTAAATTTTTCAATAACGGTTTTAACATATTCAGAAACTACTATGACTATTAATAATTCAGGATCTACTCTACACTACTCTTCAGTAACTTCTATGGATTAATCACTAGAGACTATTAATTATTCAGTAACTACTCCACACTACTCTTCAGTAACTTCTATATATTAATCACTAGAGACTATTAATTATTCAGTAACTACACTACACTACTCTTCAGTAACTTCTAGAGATTAATCACTAGAGACTATTAATTATTCAGTAACTACACTACTCTTCAGTAACTTCTATGGATTAATAACTACAGACTATTATTTATTCAGTAACTACTCTACACTACTCTTCAGTAACTTCTATGGATGAATCACTACAGACTATTATTTATTTAGTAACTACTCTACACTACTCTTCAGTAACTTCTATAGATTAATCACTATAGACTATTATTTATTCAGTAACTACTCTACACTACTCTTCAGTAACTTCTATAGATTAATCACTAGAGATTATTAATTATTCAGTAACTACTCTACACTACTCTTCAGTAACTTCTATGGATTAATCACTACAGACTATTATTGATTCAGCAACTACACTACTCTTCAGTAACTTCTATGGATGAATCACTACAGACTATTATTTATTTAGTAACTACACTACACTACTCTTCAGTAACTTCTATGGATTAATTACTAGAGACTATTATTTATTTAGTAACTACACTACTCTTTAGTAACCTCTCTGGATTAATCACTAGAGATTATTAATTATTCAGTAACTACTCTACACTACTCTTCAGTAACTTCTATAGATTAATCACTACAGACTATTATTTATTCAGCAACTACACTACACTACTCTTCAATAACTTCTATGGATTAATCACTACAGACTATTATTTATTTAGTAACTACACTACACTACTCTTTAGTAACTTCTATGGATTAATCACTACAGACTATTATTTATTTAGTAACTACTCTACACTACTCTTTAGTAACTTCTATGGATTAATCACTAGAGATTATTAATTATTCAGTAACTACTCTACACTACTCTTCAGTAACTTCTATAGATTAATCACTACAGACTATTATTTATTCAGTAACTACTCTACACTACTCTTCAGTAACGTCTATGGATTAATTACTAGAGACTATTAATTATTCAGTAACTACTCTACACTACTCTTCAGTAACTTCTATGGATTAATTACTAGAGACTATTTATTATTCAGTAACTACTCTACACTCTTCAGTAACATCCATGACTTACACAGTAATTACTATGATATATTTATAGATTGCTTTGAAGAACTAGTATTTCCGTAGTATTATCAACTGCTCATGAACTACTGTGAAATATTTAGAACTTCCTGTATTATTTCTTAACGACTTTGAATTACATGGTAATTACTATGAAATGCTCATAAATGCTATGAATTATTTAGCAACTATTATGAACTATTTACCAATTGCGATGAATATTTCAGCATCTACAATAAACTTCTTATAGACTACTATTACTTATGTACATATTATTAATTATTCAATAGCTATTATTAATTACACATACTTTGAATTAATCAGCAACTTCTATGAACTATTCAGTAAATCCTGTGTATCACTTACTATTACTAACTAAATTATTTAACTACTATTATCTGCTCACTATTATCAATCATTAATGAACTACTTATGTATTACTGAAAAATCGTTAAACTCCTGTGTAATATTCATTACTTACTAAGAAGTAAGCTGTAAGCTATTCTCACTAACTACTACGAATTATTCCATAACTAGTTTAAAACATATAGAAGCGTAAGAAAGCAAAGTGTGGGCCTGCAGGAGGTTTGAGATTAGGGGTTAACTATATGCAAGTCGATGTGCAATAAACCAAATTTGTAAAAACGATCTACCAGTAAAGCACGATCAGTTAGCTGTCTGTTGAAGTGAAATAGTATAATTGGCAAATCAAATATTACAACACACCGTTGTTCACCATTAAGATGGCCAATTATGATAAATGTGGAAAATTCCCAAGCCATTCATTAAGCTATGCAGAGGCACACTGCATTAATACAGCAGATGGTCATCTCTAATAAGCTGAATAAACAGCCATGGGAGAAAGAGAGGGTGAGAGAGAAAGAGAGAGAGAGGGAACACATGGATAGCATGAGGGTTTAGAACAGTGATTTATGTAGATGTAGGAGACTGCGTAGGTGTTCCAGTATCTTCAGAACAAGCAGGTGAGAAATGGAGAGATGGAGAGAGAGAAAGAGAGAGAAAGAGAGAGGATCTGTCTGAAATCAAAAGTATGACTCATGACTGTTAGCCCGTTTTATTCCCTGTAGAGCAGCAACCACACACTCTCTGCCCCTTAGCTTTCTGACACCCTCTATCATAACACGAATCACCCACGCTCTCTCTCTCTTTCTCTCTCTCTCTCTCTCTCGCTCTCTCTTTGTCTCGTGATCTCACTTTTTCACTTTTAATAAGAACTCTTGCTACATAACCTTCAAGCTCCAGCTCGGTCTCATAATCTTCGTCTGTAGTAAAACACACTCCATCAGCCGCCCCACTGCTCCGACCACTCTTCTCCTCATCAGCTTCATCACTGTTATCATCTTCCTCATCTTCAGCCCTCTCCCCTTGACTTGGACTCCGGCCTCTTGATCTGACCACTGTCTGGGAGAACATACAAAACAGCTGCTTACTTACCTCACAGCTGCTTTTACAGGCCACTTTATTAGAAACCACAGACTGCGTAGCTGCTTGTGTGCAGTTTGCTATCATTTATCCTCCAACTCTTCATTAATGGCCAGGTAGCACTAAATAGACTGTCTGACTATTAGCTCTGAGCCTTTAGCTTTGATTATGGTGCACATTCCCCATGGCATTGTTTTCATAACCTTATGCAACATCACAGCTTTTTATTCTATCCAGAGTTGCATTCATTTGAGATCTTGTTTTGATAACAGGAGAGTGTAACCACTCAATAAAGTCTTCTCCAGCACAATGGGGCATGGGTCATGACTCTGTGGTGGACAAATAACGTGTTGAAATGATTCCTCATGCTCCCTCAAGCACTCTGTCACATTCTGAGGTCGAGGACTCTCCAGCATTGTCTTCCTAGAATACCCGTAACGTCAGGAAAGAAAATGGACACTGACGAGATAACCTGGTCACTCAGTTCATTCACATGGTCAGCTGACCTCATTTTATTACCACATTGCTGAGCCTTGACCTGACCAACCGAAGCACCGCCAGATCATAATACCGCCTCAACAGCTATGTACAGTGGGCACTATGCATGAAGACTGCATTGTTGCATGCGCTTCCCTTCTAACCCTGACATGCCTATTCACTCTAGAATAGAATATATCTGGACAGTGTTGAATCCTTATGCTCCGATTGCAACCAAATTAGCTTCTCTAACCAGTTGTCTTCTTCTGGCCACACAGCTGTTTCGCCCAAATCCTCCAAGTTCTTGTCGTGTTGATGCTGTTACTTATACTTTCTAAACTTGATAGTGAGTTCTACTGTCCATTTCTACCAGTAGACTTCATCAAACATTTAAGTGACCTCTGATCACACTCTCTTCAACCACACTTCTTCTGTGAAGTTGACAGATCTCCATGCTCCTTCCAGATATTAATAACGTGTTGGACAGTTCTTAACCCAGTTCTAGTGATTTCAGCGTCTCCTGTTTTCTTTGCTTTATGCAAGACAATAATGGTAACAGTAACATCTGTTTTATGTCTTCCCACATGGTTGTTTAAGAAATGAGAAGCTTGAAGAAATTGTTGCCCACTGAAATAGATTAATCACTGCAGCAACTATCCAATACCTAGTGTTTCCCATCTTTATCATGGCTTAGTCATTGTCTTTTCAGGAGACCTACATTTGATTAACAGTTTTAGAAGCTTCTTATGATCCAACTGATCCCAAACACATTCAGTAATGTTGAGGACTGAACTCTGAGGTGGTCAGTCCATTGTTCTGCTTCTTTATATATGTTAATCTCCTTTTCTCAGTGAGGACCTCTTGACAGCTACACATCCTTTCAAACCCATAACATTACGTTCTCACAGTGCAGGAATAGATAGAAACACCTGTGGATGTTTTCAGATTTGAAGCAAGAATGATAGATTTTTTTCAATTTTTCCTTTCACTCATAACAAAAGCTTTATGCTGTTTAGCTGATGGGGACTGTGTTGGTGGTCTTTCAGGTCTTTCAGGTGGTTGTTAGGAGCCGCATTTTCCCTGTATTTTTTTTAAAACCGCAGTTTTTGGAAACTTCTGTTTATTTCATATATTTTTTTGTTGACTTTATCTTGCATTATGAGAGCCGTGAATTACCATTTATCTAATAGAGAAAGTTTTGATGGTCTATTAAAATTCTTTTTACCTTTATTTGCAAGTGGGGCATCATATATTGAAAAAGGAATTACAACAAATGAAAAGATCTTGTAATAAACTTAATGATTGCTTTTGACTGGAAAGTAAATGAATGAAGGGCGGACTCTGATGATTGCACATTATTGTAGGTGTTTATAATAAAATGGCACAAGGCTCCTAATAAACTGGCCCCTCAGTGTATTTCGCAGCGCTCATCTTTACGCTCATCAGAGAGCAGGTTTTTGATGAATGGTTTCAGTTTTTCATACCAGCTCTTGCTGCGTAGCACAAGTTGTCCAGATGTGATTTAAACACAAAAGATTCAGAGAAAACACGTGGCCTTTGGAATTATTCCTGGAGCAGCATTATCCCTTAAGCTGTTTCACTGTTTTCCTCTTATATATGCTTTGATATGTTAATTCATCACAACTCATTAAACAAACACATCTAATGCCTCTCAGCTCTTTCATGTTCACTCACCTGGTTGTCCACGCTGCCTCTGCTGTAGATGTTTCGTGGTCTGCTGGTCGGCCTGCTACCAATCCCTCCTAACGAGTCCTGCCCTTGACCCACATCATCATCATCCTCACGCACTGAGGGCAGCAATGTCTCCTTAGCTATCTTCTTACCCACCACCATACTGTATGTGTGTGCTGGTGGTGGTGGTACTGCTGCTGTTGATGGTGGGGGCTCTGTATCAAGATTTTTTTTGTGTCCTTAAAATTTTCATTAAATTAAACCCAACAGGCTCAGTCCATGAAAGCAGGCCTGAGTCAGGTGTCCAGGTGTTCTGTTTCCAAACTTAAAGCCGAGTGAACGGAAATCAGTGCAGGCGTGTGTTCTGTTGTGGGTGGTCCATCTCAGACTGACACACACTCTTACTAACTGCCTGGCTTCAAAACCCATACGCCCCAATCAGCAGGAGGCTCTGAACAGTGGGGGGCGGGCCAAAATCCAACTGATTTATTTTGTTGACAGGTTACCATGGAGCCAATCCACCCCTCCCTTCTAGCATTTCCTCTTTGAGGGGTAACAGAGTGAGAAGCAGTGATAGGAAACAAAATAAATGACAAACCTAATTTTCAGTTATATCCTCAAACACAAAGATTCTTTAACGGTTCTTAGCCTGATAGTATAGCTATATGCAGTTATGGCTCTGAGAACTTTAATCGAAATAGAACATTACCTTACATGAGGTTGGTTGTTCTTTAGATATCACAAATACCTTTTACACAAATCTACCATTAAAAGGTTTGTTTAGGGAACCTAATTTTGTATGTATGATAGTCCAGAAAAAGCTCATTACTAAAGCCTAATTTCTGTACTTCTACATTAGATCTGTGTTGTAAGATATAATTATGTAGAATTAAAGCAATCTAAATATCCTTTGTAGGTACATGCATGCCATGTCACATATTTTAAACAAAAATAAGGTTTAAACTTAAAAAAGTGTGGCTTAAAACAGATTCTTTATCTGTTAACTTGCTACTTAAAAAAATTAAGTCAGTCTGAACAACAACACACTGTTGAAGGCTCTTGGACTATAATTTAAACTGGACTGTTTGTATAGTTTATGTAATAAACAATACTATGCAAAAGTTTTAGGCCCTTGGAGACATTTTATTTTAAAACATTTCCAAAACGCTTTATTCTTAAATATTCAAATAGTGTTAATACAGTAACTAGTGCTTTTACATATGTCAGTGTGTGTATTTAACCCTTTCCAAGCTTCTCCTTGTGGAGACAACCCAGTATTATTTACAGTTCTCATCTAATACCTGCTTTGACTGCTCAGTACTTCATTAAGCTAAATCAAGATTGCTGCTGAAGGAACTGAATACATTCATACAATGTCTGGGGCATCCAGGAGAAATCTGGAACTACACTTTGTTCTTCAAACTGGAGCTCAAGATATTATTTACTTCTTACACAAGATACATATGCTACTTTGTACTGTATTCATTCTTATTTACATCTATTCTTATGATATATTGTGTTCCTACTGGTGACAATACCTTTTGCTAAGATAAAGGCTTTTAAACAATGAGCATAGGTGCCTAAGACTTGTGCACAGTAAAAAAACAATAACAAAAGAATGGAAAAAAAAAACAAATAGTGCAAACAATAAGAACAGAGATCTGAGGATCTTAATCGAAATGTAAGAAATGCAAGTAGTTATTTTATATCAATAATCTTCAAAAGTATTACTGGTATTAAAATCTTCCAAAATAATGCTGAAGTGTAGAAACAAAGTACCATCACTTAAATTCCATCAAGTATGGAACGCTAAAGGATGACAGGAAGTGAAGATGATGCTCATTAAACTGTGAGCCATGCAACCAAAAGTGAAGCAGAACAATGCAGAACTCTTCTGTGTTATTACTTAATTATCCATTTATGTCCACAAACGACAGAGCACTGCAGAGGATGACATATAAATGGTATTTTATTATTAAGTAGATGCAAAGTATTCTTGAATACGCATTAAAGAATATGCATTCAAATGGCAAACGTCTCAAGGTTCAGGTGTCGCACAAGTGAAGGTTCACAGCAGAGAGTGATTGGAATTCTTTATTTTCTCTTGTCTTTTTTTGAAGCAGCATAAACAAACAAACAAACAAACAAACAAATGAAACAAAAAAAATAGTCCCTCAATCTCTTTTTCTGTCACGATAGTCAACTAGACACAGTGCTGAATAAGAGGAACAGATTTCTGAACAGGACACAGTGACTTCATGCATTTGCTTTAGATTCCCCAAAAGCAAAGTAGTGACTAGACATCAGAACTCTTTTCCTTCCCCCATAGAATTTCTTAACAAGCAACATCTGAACAAACCAAAACTCTAAAATCAACAGCCATAATCAAAATACATTCTTAAAAAATTCTCATACAGGTTTTCGATATTTTGCTTAGCCTTGAAACATGTATATATATACTGAAACATGTATATACATGTATATATATACTGTATGTAAGTTTTAAACAGTGTCAACTCGGACAGAAACAATCAGTTGCAAGACGCTTTCAATCAAACAGCTTCCATAATAAAGAAGTCGTCTGTAGACTCGACTCAAAACCTGACAAAGAAAGTTACTGAAATCATACTTAGGGTCAGTGTAACATTAAAAACACAGCAAGCTAGCTTCCAAACCGCACAGGAGCATCTAGAAGATAGAAGGGTCTTAATCCATTTACGTCCTTTCGATATCTGTAGGGTTGAACGTTCTATGAGTTTGCATGAGCGCAAATTTGAAGAATCAATTAAATAAATTAAACAGTGAGTTTTATTCACTTATTTACACCTAAAATATCTGCCTTGTTACACTCTATTCAGGAATTCAGACAATGCCTTTTTAAGCGCAACAAATGGCTGAGGAATACAATATATGGCCAAAAGTATGTAGACACTGGATACTCCCACCTATACAAGATTATTTTAAAACCATGGGTAGTGAATATATCAAGTTGGCCCCCTTTTTATGGCTATAACGGCTCCCACTGTTCTGAAAAGTTGGACTATGTCAATGTCTATTCAACTGATGTTAGAAAAGAAGGCCTGGCTTGCGTGTTGCCATGCTATATACCACTCTAATCCACACTTGGAGACCCCACTTATGTGCAACTGCTTGGCCACCCTGATGCCCAGTTCTTGTACTGATGCCGCTTTCAGATTTGCACATATTAAAACACCTGAACTCAATAAATAGGAGGAGTGTCCACAAACTTTTGGTCATATAGTGTAGGTGAACATGAGAAAGCTGTTGTATTCATACAGCGACCCACAATATTCAGATTATTCTTGGGCTGTGGTGACATATGGTGCCCAGTGGAAAGGTTGACAGTATTTAAACGTGAATGCGTGATCTATAGCTGAGCAGCCCGTTGTGCATGCTACAGGAGTGCTTTGGTCAGAGTGCATGTTACTCCATAGACAACTGTGAAAACTAGCGCAGTTGAGAGACTTTGAAAAGGCGCCTGCTTATTGTTTTAAAAAAAAAGCATCCAAGCAACCATGGCAACCACCTTAAAAGTCTGGCTGCTTGACATTATCGTAATTTCCCAGGAGAAACGTGGCTCTGGATGCAACTTCAAGGAAAATGGTCCCTTCTGGACTCCGAACTTCATTACAGAGTTTCAAGGATGGTGGATAAGAGCCTTTTATATGCTTTAGGGCTTTCCAGGTAGAAAGATATTTGTGTGATTGGCTCTGATTTCTCAAGGGTTTGTACAGAGCACCATCACAGAAAATAAAAGGATGAGTGAATGCAGTGCTTTCTCAAATTTGGAGATGTTCTTCAGACCATTTCCAGACCACAAAAAAAGCAGTTCACATACAGCGTAGAGCTGCCTTCTGGTTTTAGCTTTGATCATAAGTAGTGTGCACATTGATATTCCTACTGGTTTATAACCCACACTTTTAAAAGTAAAGGTTCCTAAATGGCCGCTGCCTTAACATACAGTTAATAAAACAGCTATAGAACATTTACACAAAAGGGAAATAAACCAATGAGTAAACCAAGAATAAACCAAGTCCTTCAGAATAGTCTGATTTAAAATGCAACATTCAAGAGAAACTTATAGAAAAACTTACTATCAGTAAGAATTGGTAACAGGAACAATGGTAACAGGAACAAGGTGTCTTCAATTGAACATTTAGTTTTTGTTTTGAATGATATAAGGCAAAATGGTCCTCAAGAAAAACTTATTTGTGTAGCTTTTCTGTTATTTTACCAATATCAATATATATCCTGTTAAAACACTGTTGCGTTGGTCCAATGCTATAGACGTGTATGTGCTGTAGACATTCTCATCCCAATAAGGATCTTTACAAATTAACCATTTCACATTCATCTATTCTGAATGACATCGTAACCATTAAACTGGTGAAAATTTTTCTTTTACGGGTGGACAATATCATATTATTGTTATGATATAAATTACTATATTAATATGCTTTCCATAGTAAATTATTGACATTACCATTTAAAGAACACTGAACAATGGCTCATATCATTACAATAAACATAATTAGTGTTTATCTAGATTTGATCTAGAATTCGATCTGGTTTTTGACAGTAGTTTTATAAATGTGGCATTAGAAATTAGTTTGAAATTAATTGTTCCACCTTAAGAACATACATAAATATTACCAGTTTTTTACCAATAATTTGCTAATTTATTATCATTTTTTGCCAATTTACTTCACATGAAAGTCTTTAAAAATCATTGTCACACATCGTTTTTTAAACAGTCATTAAAAATGAATGCTAATTGAAAATCAAAATGCATTTTCCTAAGTGAGTGATACAGAGGGTCTCTGAGCTAGCTAAGAGCTTCCTCTCGGTGATAAGTGTGTGTGGTGGGTCAGGAAGGTCATATGGTTATAAATACTATCCTGTGGCTCATAGTCAACTTATTAAAACTCTACAGTTCAGATTAGTTTATATCATTTCCAGCCTTTTTAAGAATGCAATGATGAATATATGTTTTTATGGTCCTCCTATACTATATATTATTGCTGTCCAAAGAAAAACATGTTCACCATTTCCATCTCCATCTCTCCATCTATACTTCTTTCTGCATCATTTGAACTCAGCAGTAGACTGGAATGACAGAAATGCTCCAACGGTGCTTGAATAAAATCTCTTTTTACATGAACTTCCATTGAAAGTAAAGAAGGGTTTTGCCCTGTCCAGCAAAGTTTTGGAGATACTTGTTTTTCTTGGGACAAACCCTTATTTCTCATTTTTGTCAATAGTGAGTTTTTCACATAATTTGAAAATTGTTGTTGTTCTTTATATTGTGTATAAATTTCATGATGATTGGACCAACAGACATGCCCAAAAAACAACAAAATGTTCCAATACATACAATAAAGTATGTTTGGTTTTTCTCCTATAAGGTTACCTTTCTGGAAATATTTTGTTCGGTTTGTTCAGACAGCCAGCAGTATATTATCGCTGTCCAATGAAAAACAGGTATCTCCAAAATGACAACTTTACAGAAGAAGACAATTTTCTTTTTTTTTCTTTTTTTTGTTATCTTTATCTATTGGTGAATGGAGGAACAGCAAAGTATGAATTTCATTGTACAGTGTAACTGTCCGTTGTGCTGTGCATATGACAATAAAACTCTTGAATCTTGAAAAACTGTCTTCACTTTCAATGGAATTCCATAAAACCAAATTTTTGTAGAAGATATTTTTGAGTATTTCTATTGGTCCTCTCATTATGAAATTTTTTCACAATGTAAACGGCAGCTGCTGCATTTAATTGAAGTAGAAAAACAGAATTCAACAAACACAGAAATACATGTTTTTCTTTGGACAGCGACGATATACTATATGTTGTATACAGTGCTGCATGCTGTATATTATATGTCCTGTCACATCATATGTACACATGCATTCTGCTAATACAGAGTCAAATTACAATTTGATGCACTTTTAAAAATAACAAGAAGTGAATTTAGAACTAGCCACATGTGTTTTGCACACAACGGAAAATTTGACCTCCGCATTTAACCCATCCGTGCAGTGAAACACCCCCATATACCCACACTAGGGGGCAGTGAGCACACGTTGTCCCAGGGATCGAAACGGCAACCTTCCAGTCACAAGACCGGATCCCTAAGCTTCAGGCCTCAACTGCCCGCATGCAATGCAGAGCCAAAATGTGGGCCACCTGGGGGCCCTTGAGGACTGGGCTGTGGACTACTTCCATGGATAGATCATGGTCTTACGAGGCCTCTGTGCACAAGCATCTTTGGAGCCACCTCCAAACCTCCCCAACTCTGACAATAATATATAAAAATTAATGAACATAAAAAAATAGATAAATATTGATAAAATATGAAATGAAATAATTTCTGTATACTTCTGCATATTGTATTGTTAGGGGGCTTAATCATCTAAAATATACTGGGTGTTATTTTGTTCTTTTAGCTTGTTACAGTTGTACCATGCAAATAATGTTTTGAAATAATGTGAAAGTGAAATAATGAAAGTGAAATAATGTTTTGTTAACATTTTAGGTGAAAGTAAAGTAATTGTCTGGCCAGTAATCTATCCCCGACCGCTGCTTTGCGGGACTAAAATTGGTTCTTCAAAGACATCCCTGCAAAGAACATTTCTTCATAAGAGTA
The DNA here is from genome assembly GCA_021613375.1 of Megaleporinus macrocephalus. NCBI lineage: Eukaryota > Metazoa > Chordata > Actinopteri > Characiformes > Anostomidae > Megaleporinus > Megaleporinus macrocephalus. The sequence goes on along the minus strand of CM038725.1, from coordinate 20,155,344 downwards.
TATTTGCAAAGCCTGTACTGCAAAAAGGTTGTCTTCATGTTTTCCATCTGGAGATGATGAAGCAGCCACAAATCTGAGAAAGCACTGCAAACATGTGCCATTGCAGCTTTAAGGCCTGTCAGAAAGAAACCTAACATTGTGGCACCGGACTGAGATGCCTGAGATGTGACATAAATGTCTTGCGGACAATTCTAGATGCTCGATCTGTTTCATTCCCCCCCTGCCTTTCTTTCACATGCTAGTCAAACCAAGCATGATATGGATCTTCACAAAAGAGCGGCTGCAATATACACAACAGTAACCCATGACTGCACTTCAGACTGTTAAAGAAAACGGTTCATTATGGAGCTACCGCTGTTGCATTCCAGGCTGCCTTTCAAGCCGAGTGGAGTAACAGACCTCCTTTTTGAGGTTTTATAAGCCTCGCACTGCCAGTGTTGAAGCTGCCACATATTTTTATTTATTTTTTTTCAATTAGAAATCACAAAACATGCAGTTGATTAAAAACTGAGCAGCCTCGCTGGCACTGGTGCTGTTTCTAGCTCCAGACACGATATGATGCGCACAGGGACCCTTTCCGTCCGCTAAACTCGAAGCTAAACCATTTATCACCAACACTTAATAGCTAAATACATGTTTGTACATGTTAATATAATCAGGACTACGACTCATGACATCATGGGTCTTGCTCATGCATCCACAGGACAGGCAGTTCGAGTTCAGGTGGCCGATGCGCGCAGCTTGTCAATAAAGTAGAACATATGAACATACATCTGATAAAAGGTACGTTCAGAAACTGGCAGCGAAGAAAGAAATAAAAATGACTCGTTATCTTCTGAATGCAGAACCTCACCACAGGATGAGTCAAAACTAGCAAAGAGCGAAGAACGTTTACAGTAAAAAAAGAAAGAAAGGAAGAAAGAAAGAAAGAACAGGAAAAAAAGACAAATTTGGCACAGTTTTCTCTTAAACAGCCGTCGTTTTGTTTATTTTTTTTCCAGGTACCGCCTCGGCTTGAGTGCAACCCAATGAAAACGAGGCTCTACGAACAAAACACCCTGAAAGAGAGAGACAAAAAGAAGAAAATGAGGGAGAGAAAACAATAACAGGCTCCAACGCAAGGACTTGGCTGGTAAAACTGCAAACATTTCAAGTGACTCCTCTCACAGGAGCGACACAGGGCCACACACTAAACAAGCGAGTCAATTGGCGCATTGTACATGTTCTGCTCTGCTGGAGAGAGAGCGCCGCGTGAACAGGCTCTTATCTGAGCGGGCACAAGTGCGAGAGCGAGAGCTACTCGCTCCGGCTAATCCTGTTACTCTACAGCCCATCCTCCGCCGCCCGTTTCTATAGTTACTGCTGGCACGCCGGCCTGACAGGTATCTACAGTAATCTACAGAGCGCAGGGACCTAATACTGGAGACGCACGTAAACAGGGGTGACTAAAGGCCAACAAAACACGATAGAACAAAAGATCCTCAGAGCTAACGCAGAGCAAGCTCCTATACAGTGGCCTGCTGCTTTTCTGTACAGTGCTGAGACCAGCCTTCATTCCATTTCCAGTCAGAACGCTCAGCAAATACATATTATTGATTTCTTTTGAGGGAAAAACTATAAAATATATCCAGTTAAAAATTACAAGAAGGCTTAATGGTTAAATGTCCGGTCTCTATTCCGTTTCTGTCTCTCAGTAGAGGCTGGCATTCTCTGCTTCCGGTGATCCAATAAAACCATTCAGTGATGCTGAGGTCTGGACTCTGGGGTGGTCAGTTCATGGTTCTGAGAACACCAGCAGTTTCTTTGTTTGATGTTCTTGATGTGTCTCATGTTCTCAGTAAGAGCCTCTTCACAGCTACACATCCTTTTAGACCCACAGCATTGGGTTGTGTTCTCACAGTGGAAGGATGGCCGTAGATGTTTTCGGATCTGAAGCAAGAGTAGAGCTTGATTTTCTTCTTTTTTATTTTAAATTAAAACTTAAAGTGCCGTTTTTCTGATGGGGGAAGGTTTGGTGGTCCTTCAGTTTTTTCATATGGTTGTTAGGAGTCCCAAACTTCCAAACTTCATTTTGTTTTTTATTAAAGTGGATTATCTAACATGTTATTTCCTGAGAAATATCTCCTGAAAATGAATAACATGTACTTAAATAGCTGCTTTGAATGGAAATGTAGTAAATGAAGAGGCTGAGAGTTTTATTTTGGCTCAAACGCTGAGTGTCTACTTTACTCTGAATGTTATTATAACCGATTTGAGTCCAGTGTCATGTGTGAAGGAGCGAAAAGCTGCATGTTGTGACATGGAAAATAAATCATGAAGACATGTGCACTCACTCGTCTGAGTCCTTCTTGCTCTCCTCAATATATGCGATGGATTCTGATCTCAGCCGGTTTGTGACCTCATATGTACGCAGGGTGACGCCGAAAATGTCTTCGTGGTAACGATTCTCATCCTGCAAAAGACAGAAAGACACAACCAGGTCACGAAAATATTCACTGCATTTTCCATAAAACAACCCTTGCATGAAGAGAGAGAGAGAGAGAGAGAGAATAAATTATATAAAAAGAAAGACAGATAGATAAATAAATAAATAGATAAAGATAAAGGTAAAAGGGGGAACAAGATAGAGATCATGGGAAAGAGACAGCGAGAGAAAGAATGAAAATAAGAGTTCAAGGGAGGTGGCAGGATAAAGAAAATACGCGAGAGACTACGAGCTACATAGATATGAATGATATCTTTAAAAGGCAATAGTTGGCTTTATATTCGCAGCTTCTTATTTGACCTTACTGGTGATGCAGCATCTATGTTATTGGTAGGAATGGAAATTTGAATATGCAGCTGCTAGAAGTGAGCTCCATCCTCTTTTATATAGCGCTCTGTGAAAAATACAGGTTGTTACAAGAAGAATCGACTCTTTCAGTTACTGACCAAGAGTTGACCCCTACAGGCTGGAGTTAAAGAATCAATTCTTTTGGAATCGATTAACAGAATTTTTTGGCGGGGTAAAAAAACATCCTGGAGATTGAGTCTGGGGAACTCCGGTAAGTTACAGTGTTTGGAAATATGACTAAAATATGCTAAAATAAAAAAAAAATATATTTTTTTTTATCTCAGTGATTCCAGCAATGTCGTTGTCAAATTCTTGTAAAGCAAATCAAACATGTGTGTCTGGGGCTCTAGACAATGATGGATGATGCATACAGTTCAATTATAAACCATTATGTTCACTCAGTTTCATGTATGTGCACCCCTAATATACTGAAATACATATATATATATATATATGTAATATGTTTATATTAAATTTAATAAGGAAATAACTAAACTTTTTGTGGATTATCTAATATGTAATTTCCTGAGAAATATTTCCTAAAAAATTAATAATGTGCACTAGATAGATAGATAGATAGATAGATAGATAGATAGATAGATAGATAGATAGATAGATAGATAGATAGATAGATAGAGAGAGAGAATAGACAGCAAGATAAAGAAAGCAGTGGGGGCAAGACAGAGAGTGAAATAAAACTACACAAAACCAAAGCGGCGAGAGAGAGAAAGAAAAAAAGATTAAGAGAGAGATAGAGAGATAAAAAAGAAAGAAACAGGTAAAAACAGAGAAAGAGTTTGCTCTTATCCTCTAATCTTATCAATCCTGTTCTTGTAGTTTCTCTCACATTAAACCACTCTGAATTATTTTAAAATTTTGGAAAATCAGTGATATTCCCCTTTAGAACAGCTGATCCTGACCAATTAAAATCGACCCTGATGCACCGAGTTATAATACATGAACTCCAGTAACGTGGAGTATGTTAATGAAGCTACAGGTGTGACTGAAGATGGAGCTGGAAGTAGCCCTGACCCTCAGTTTGCTGATGTAGAAGCCGGCGTCCTCCAAAGACATGTTGCCGTGCAGTTTGATGATCTGCTGGACAGTCTTCAGCACGTCTCCCGCCATGGTTACGTCCCCGCACACATAGATGTGGCCTCCTTCCTCCCTCAAACACCGGTACACCGTCTCAGACAACTGCTCACGAAGGACATCCTGAACATATTTCTGAGAGAGAGAGAGAGAAAGAGAGGGAGAGAGAGAGAGAGAGAGAGAGGACAGAATAGGAGACAGATGGTAATGAGAAACTAGTAGAGACCGTGACGGAGTTATATACATAACTGCACTGAAGAGACACCCAGGCACATCATGACATGCTTGCATCATTGTTCTCATTCATCTTTTTTTTTTTTTACAGTGAAGAAAACGTCGGCATTCTATCGCAAGGCAAGACGCAAAATCCTAGCAGGAGTAAAGTATTCTGCATCATTTCCATCTGAAGCAGTGTGACTCACAGTCCAGTGACACTTCCCTCAGCATTTTAGAATGTCATCTTCTTCTTCAAAGCTTGAGCGCTTAGACCCCTTTCACGTTACAGGATCTTGCAGCATCTAACACTCTATACATATTACACTGTTCTTGATGCCAACTCAGAGTGATCCAGTCTCATTCAGTTTTAGCAGAACTGACCTTCCACTGACCTTCCACCAAACTTTCCAACTACTCCCTAAAAACTCCACAGCTAACCATGCCAACTCCAGAAACCAACAGTCACCTAAACCTCATCTGAGAATAAATCCCCCCAAACATCTCTCAACCAGCTTAAGCCATGTCCAGTTCTTCAATAAGGTCAAGCAGACTTTTCATGCATGCACCCCTCTGCCACCAATTATTAAAATAAAGAAATTAATTATTATTAATTAATTATTATTATATTAATAATTAAAATACATGGAAATACAAAACTTCAACACAAAACTATCATAAAACAGTATCAGGTCGTGCATGTCTAATAATTTAATGTAATAACTTCTAGAGCTTTCAGAGGCATTAAACATATCAGATGTCTGGTTTCCATCACAACCACTCAGCAAGCTCGCCTGGAATTTAGCGTTTCATACCAAACCTCTGATTTTCCTTGTCAACACCTCAACTCTTAATTCTGTAGATTAAAAAAATAAATCCCCTTAACATGTTGCTACAGATGTCGTCCACTGAAATTTCTTGGGGAACCAAATCATGTTCTTGTGAAATTACTTCAGTAAGGCTTTCAGAAAAGGCTTCAGGTTTAGCCCTGATTTAATAAACATGATTTTTTTTGCTGTTTATTCGATTTTGAAATTCCAAAAAGGATAGAGAATAATTTTTGAGTTTTACTTTTATTACTTTCAAAATACTCTATTAAATGGATAACAATAATAATGTAATAAGACTAATAAGATCTCTATATAGGTAACTCACAATGTGGTACTACCAAAACACACCAGCAGGGGCGTCATATACAGAAAGAACACTATATTTTGTAGTCTGTGCGCTCTGATGCAGTAAAGCTGTGAATTAATGTTTTAGTCAGTTACAAAAAACCTTTTTTAATACACTGTAAGTTACTGTCACCTTCATCCTGAGAACAGAACAGTAAGTCCAGCTTATGAAGTTTGTCAAACCTGCTCCCTCTGTTTTTGGTCAGGTTTAGTCTTTATTTTTAGGAAGTCTTCTCACCTTTGGTCTTCCAGGCTCTCGTGAGTATGCGGTGTAGAGCTCCTGAAACACTTCCTTGTTCTTAGCTTGGATGGTCTCTTCCTTGTAGATGTGGTCCATCTGTGACTGTCGACACCCGAAGACTAAAATCATCGGACAGGCCTTGATCCCTGTGTGAACAGTTCAGATGCATAAAGCCATTACTGGTGGAACTGGTTTAGAGGTGTAAAAGCTTTTCAAAAGTATCACTCCACAGCACACGTCTTTTTCATTTACCAAGTGTACAGTCAGGGCCAAAAGTTTTGAGAATGAGACAAATTTTGGTTTTCACAAAGTTTGCTGTCCAGTTCCTATGCTGGCAATTTGCTGGCAAAAACTCTAGATTGTGAACAGTGATCAGAATGAAGTCATTCCCTGCCATATAAAAAATCACAAATACTACTGCGTTTCAGCCCTACAAAACAGCCTGCAAACATCTTGTTAGCTCAGCAGAAACAAAGGTTTTTGGAGGATAGCTTGGTGTCAAGAAGGGCAGCAAAGGAGCCACTTCTCTCCAAGAAAAACATCAAGAACAGACTAACATTCTACAGGAAGTATAAGGACTGGACTGCAGAAGACTGGGGTAAAGTTATTTTCTCTGGTGAAGCCCCCTTCAAATTGTTTGGGACATCTGTGTCAGGCCAACAGTGAAGCATCCTGAGACCATTCATGTGGGGTTGCTTCCAGAACACTGCCTAAGAACACTGCCATGAATAAGGAATGGTACTAAAACATCCTCTAAGAGCAACTTCTCCCAACAATTCAGGTAACTGGAGATGAACAATACTTTTTCCAGCATGATGGAGCACCATGTCACAAAGCAAAAGAGATAACCCATTGAAATGGCTAGGAAATCCCATTGAGAACCTGTGGTCAAACCTCAAAAAGAGGGTGGACAAACAAAAACACAGAAACTGTGATCAACTCCAAGCACTGAGTAGGCAAGAATGGGTTGCGATCATTTTGAGAGATCATTTTGCCCAGAAGCTGATATCCAGCATGCTGAGACAATTTGCAGAGGTCTTAAAGAAGAAGGGTCAACACTGTAAATATTAAGTCTTTGCTTAAACTGGATGTATTTGTCAATAAAAAGTTAACACACGTATGAAATGCTTATACTTTTACTTCATTATACCTAATAAACATCTGACAACAAGTTCAGCAAACTTTGTGAAAACCAAAATTTATGCCATTCTTAAAACTTTTGGCCATGACCTGCATGACTGTTTTCCAGCTTTTCTTTATTCCTTAAAATTAAGCAGGTTGTTGTTGTTGCTGGATCTGTAGGACTGATACATGTAAATTTCCACTTCTCTGATTGGCTGCTTTACATTGTGTCTCCTTCAAAAACAGCAGTCCAGACTACAACATGTCTAACAACTTCAGAGTTTAACTGCTGTGGGCTGATATATGGACTCATATATAATTATCAGGCCCCTGTATGTGAAAATGTTGAGAAAAATGTAGTGTTGGAAAAGTCATGTAGGCATGATTTACGCCCTTTAATAGAAATATGACTCATAACTAATATCAGTAAAGGAAGTATAAAGGAAATATAATTGCATTCATTAAGGCATGTGCTATGCTGTGAGATACTGGTCTGCTGACCTTTTATTGTTGCCTAACCATATTAGAAATTCACCAGTCTAGATCAAAACCTGCCTTTATTTTCGAGGTCAAACAGTCTCTGCTGCCAAAAGCTTCTGAAGGGGGCGATTCCTGTGCCCGGCCCCACCAGAATGCAGGGAACTTTGCTGTCCTTTGGCATGCGGAATGATGGAGCTCTGCAACAAGACACAGATTCTGTCCATTGAAAATGTCCCATCATAGGTCAAATAATTAATTCCTATTAAATTATTATAACATAGCATTGCTGATGAGCACATCACACATGATCAGCTTACACTATCTGTACATACATGACTGTATAACCCTTTGCAATTACTCATTTATGTTTCTGTTCCAACATAAAATAGTTGTAGATCAGCCTACAGACTCTTACAGGAGGTAGTGATAAAAACCAGGGCTCACAATGTCTACAAAGCAGTTATATTCATAGTTTTAATTTTTTCTTTGGTTATATTTACTCAGCACACCCTGCATACACCTCTTCACCATGAAATGCTTAGAAAAATATATATTTTAAGCCAAAACTCTTGTGAATGAATCTTTCTGTGAGGCAGCTTTTCAAAGACTCTTAATACATCTGATTCCCTTCACCAACACCGTGGACAGTTCTGACTCAGTAAGTTCTTGTAGAATTGGCCATTTCATGTCAAATCACTGTGAATGACTTTGTTTACACCTGTAGTGTAAAGTATTTAGATCTGTGGGAGTTTTGATTCCCTGTTTAAACCTCTCAGTTTGGACACAATTGTTCATACTGTAAATCTGTTTGGCCTCACACTAGAGCTGGGTCATACTACAATATTTCTGTGATCCTGATCAATTACATCACAATATGTTACAAAATGTTCCTTTCAGCATATTGCTTGAAAGACTAAAAAGTGCTGATGTCACGCCTTGCCCGTCCATGTGCTTCTGTTTGCGTTCTGTTAGGTCATGTGCTCCCCTGGTTCTCCGCCCTTGCCCCGCCTGTCTCACCTGTTTGTCATTTTGTTGTTAGTTCTGTCAGCTGGTTTCCCTCATAAGTCTATGTATTTATGCCCTCTGTCTGCCCTCTGTCGTTGTCGGTCATTGTAATGTGTTGTGGGGATCCTGTCCGTATGTTCCGTCTGTTCGCTTATTAAATAATATCCTTTAAAAGCTTGCGAGTGTGTCCGCTGCTTCGCCTGGTTCTGCTTCACAGCTGATAGTATTTTTAAAATGTGGCACTACTCAGAAACAAATACACATCATGACACACTGTGTATCATAATAAAGTCCTAAAGTAACGTCTTTCACATTTTGCCATATTGCCCGTCTCTACTTCACACTGTAACGACCCTTGATTGACTTTGTAAGTTGATATTTCTAATATTATATGAATATGTAGTGTAGAATGGTAGAGCAGATTAAAAAATATAATGTTTTAGGTGAATACATTTAAGTTACAGTTATGTTATCTTTTTTATTACACTTTTATTTAAATTTTATTAAAATAAACCATTTCGCTTATAAAAAGTCTGTAACTGTAATAGGGAGCCACATGTTTTCAGTGACAGGCAATTCTGAGCGGCAGGCAGGCCAGTCTAGCATCCACCCTCTCTGATCATGCAACTGTAATGTGGTAACATACGCAAAATGTTCATAAAATAAAAATAGACATCCCTGAAAAAGACACCATCCAGATGGCAGCACATGTTGCTCTTATATATGTCACTTTTTCAGCATTAAAGGTGCAATGTATAAAATTTTTAGATTTATAACATTGCAAAATAAACTCAAACTGTCCACAGAATATGAAGCAATAACCGTTTTGATTGTGTGTTAAAGAAATCTATTTATTGTGTTGCAGAGATACCTACTAAAGTTCGCATGCTATCCAGTTAGACACTTTGTTCCTTTAGTGAGTCACTGAGTTGTTAAGTCTGCCATCATCGTTCTTTTATTGGCTACCTGTGCTTAAATAATCTAAAAGGACCAGGACCTTCAGCAAGATTCACAAGAGGTTAGAATACGACACTGGAGTGAGGTAAGTCTTCATTTAAGTCAACACTACAGTGACTCTCTTTCACTCTTGAGGTAAAAGATGGTATTAAGAAACAAGACAGGCAAGGGTTCAGTAGACATCTCTGCAACATAGACGTCCTTAACATATTGCCAAAATGTCTATTTCTTCACATTTTGTTGATAACTGTAAATCATTTTGGAACCAAAAAGTTACATATTGCTCCTTTAAATCATTATTAATTATTATTATTATTAATTGATGCAATTTTTGTATAAGCCTTAAGCCATTCTTGTTCATAAAGAACTAGACCTCTCCTGAAAGCTTAGTTTATACAACAGCATGACTGCGTCACCTGTGTAAGGTGCTTTTTAAAAAAAATAATAATGTTCTGAGTAACCATTACAGCAAGTGTAGTATCTAGAAAAGTGAGAAGAACCTTACCCTCTGACGAAGCACGGAACCATGTCGCCCGCTTCCAAGCTGTTCAGCCAGGAGGAACACACCCCGTGGTGTATGGGACCGGCACCGTCTGCATAGAATGAAACATGCACTCGTTTGATTCTGCATCTTTCCAGCGTCGATCATACACTTAGTGATTAAGCCCGCTGGGTTCTGAGGGCATGCGTCCCAGATGAAGTGGAACTGCTATAATTTAGCTGCCAATTATGCCATTACGCACATCATTTCATGTTTACAATGCATTTAGCAAGAAGAGAGAGTACGGCGAGCGAGAGGTCACCTCATAAGTGGCAGAGATGATTACCGTCTCTCTTTTTAACATTTACGAACCGAAGAGATGATTATCATTTTTCTTCATAACATCTGCCGACTAAAAAAAGCAGCCTAACGGCAAATCAGCAAATCAACCGTGACAAATCAACTAATCAACTCCAGAATTAATTCAGACGAGTTATTAGCACACGAGTTATTGAAACATCCACCGTCTCCACAAAAGCCAGGCCGCTATAGCAGGCAATCTTCTCCGTTCTTCTCATATAACAGAGCATATTCTGAGCTCATTAAAGGCAGAGTTTCTTATAAAGGTCACAGCCTCCCGTTATAAGCACCTAATCTCTTAAATAATCACACATCGAGAGAAATGATCCTGTTTCCGTCAAAAGAGCTGCTGAAAGTGAGAAGGTCTTTACTGTATTGCAGAAATGAATGACACCTTGAAACTCCTGATAATTACTGAGCTGTGGTAATACCGGCACAGCAGCAGGTTCAGCAGGTTCAAGACTGTTTCCAAGCACTTGTTTTTCTTAAGTGGTAGCAAGATTTCTTTTCTGAACATCAGCCGAACTGTTTTAACTCAGAGTGGAGATGAAGAACATCTAAGACTTATTGGTTTGGACAGGAAACATCACAGTTACAAATGATATGTGCATTAAATAGAGTGGGCTGCTTTAATGTTGGTGCATTCTGGAAGATACAGATGCAAAAGAGGTTCAAATGTAATGTTTTATAGAAATCAGAGGGTTGATTGGTTGTCATTATATCTGGTCCATGTTATACTTTTAATGTAGACTCTAAGTGATATACTATCACTAGACACTGATACTGTGTTAGTTCATCATGGTGTTCAGACTAGAGATGAGACCGATCCGATACAATATCGGTATCGGGGCCGATATTGACGTAATGTAACGTATCGGATATCGGGCGAATGCGGCCGATCCACTTACCGATCCATTGTTCTATTTAGCTTTGCACATTATTTCATTATTTTTGCACATTTATATTTGAAATCTTGTTGAAGTTGCTGCTGCTGCTGATACAATTTTCTTAATACTTGAACTGTTCAGATCATGTAGTCAGTCATATTGTTGTATTTAGCATACTAGAAAGGTTTTGATACATAAGATGTTTATTTCAGTTTTGTGTTTTAAATATTTGATATGAAAGAAAACTATTGTGTTTGTATATGCCTTTGGAATGCTAAGTGCTGTGTCTATAAACATGGTACCAAACTAAAGAGAGTATTGGCAGTTATATATCGGTATCGGATCGGAACTGAAAAACACTGGATCGGCCCATCACTAGTTCAGACTGTTCAGATTGATATTCATATACAGGGTACTTGCTGCTACATGCAAGTGTCCCTTTAACCCAGTACACTTCTGGTTCCAAGAACAAGCACTTCCACTTAGATTTTGAAATGACTTGGATGTTGCAGGTCTCAACAATTAAAACTAAAGTCAGCTGCATGAGACAACTGGACTTATTTCCTCCACTTTGACGTCTTGCAGTGGATTCAATGCTGGAATATTTTATACTTTATGAAATATTACTTGGAAATCAGTGCATTTTTCTATGTGAAAGAAGGCCAAGGAACATCCAGACCCACACAGTCAGACTGCTGAATGGACTTTTACTTTATGGAACTGCTACCTCAGCCATACTACCCACTTTCATCTTTTGTACTGTATCTTCTTGGCTGGCTGCTCGCTAAGCAGAATGTCGCCTCAGTGGTAACAAAATGTCTGTTTTAACAGCTCGTCTTCTGGAAACGCTTTCTACTTGGGTAGGTTTTCCACACATTAACTGGAGCTCTTACTCATCTCCTCTTCTGACTTCAGTTTGAGGAATCAGCAACAGCTTACTCTTTATACCAGTCTTTTGGGAAACTGGGCAAAGTTTTTTAGAGCAATCCTGGGCATAGTTACAGTTTCTTCTTTTCTACAGCGCCCCCTTGAGGCAGTCCAGAGCTGTTGCTTTAATTAAGAAAGACAGAAGCCGGCCGATTGTTGGTAAAGCAGCTAAACAGTGACAGCATTACATCATAATTTAAATTTTTTTGTGGCTTTCAGGGACCTGCCAGGATGCTCTGTGTTCCACACCTTGACCTTGCGTATTTGTAAAAAAAAACAAACAACAACAAAACAAAACATACCTATCACTGTAGCTGTGGATCAGCATCTGGTTTGTTTTCTCTATTGTTCTGTGCTTAATTTAGTTTTTATTGAATTGTATTTATATGTTTCACTTTTTTTTTGATGTCCCGTTGTCTGCTGCTGTTGTTTACACCTCTATGATGAGAAGATATTAAATTAATCTCACAAACTAGAATTCTATACAAAAGCTCAGTAGGAACCCATTTATTTTGGACTTGTCAAACCCAGAAAACATTACTGAGCTGTAATTGTCCTCACTGGCTCTTGCTATTTCTTTTCATGTTTTTTTTTAGTTTGTTTGTTGTTATTCTTATCTAAAATCATGTCTGAATGCATTTGCTTGTTTTGTTATTTCAGGTTTAATAGTGTTTTGTGTTCTTATTTACCTGGTTTATCCCATATCACATTAAAACAGACAGTAAGTTAGGTGCATCTAGAGTAACTGTTATATCTTGTGGTTGATTGTTAGTGTGATCCCACTGTTGGTTTTAAAAAGCTATAACTAGCTGAAATTCAACAATGTGAAACTTCTGGATTTTATGTACAGAAGGCTACTGAATCCTTTAATTACCACACAATTCTGAAAAGACCAATTACAGTGCTGTGCAACGCTGCTGATTATAAATAATAAAGCGGGTTGTTACTGTCTACTGCAGAGTCAAAACCAACGTCAGTTAGTTACTGTAATTTTCCAGCCACGTTGTACATGTAAAAAGGGGAAAATGCTTTAAATAGTTTTTCAATGGTATTAAATAAACTGCCAATGTTCAGAGTTCTGTAATGGGGTTCAGTAAATCTTCTAACAGTTCTTTGCTTACTGTAGAGAAAGATTGTTTAGAGTGTTTGGGAATAAGAGGAAAATGTGAATGAAAAGTAGTTCCTGTTGTCAAAATCGTTTTATGCATTGATTAAGCAATTTATGACATCATTTTATAAAAAAATAACAACTATTAACATTACTGGTTAAAGACAACACATCAATATTTTCAAGTGAGGATCAATTCATAACAGGATGCACATCAGGACTGGAAAAATAAATACTTCAATATCAATATATTGTTATTCTCAATCCACCGCTTCCTAATTCAGACCTCTCTTTTCTGAAATTGGGCACTGTGTGTGTGTGTGTGTGTGTTCAAGACAGCTCATTCACCTCTAGTGCGGTAGGAGACCACGGCCACTGTCAGGTGGATCTCTCCTGGGTGTAGGTCTGGTGAAGAGCTGATGGAGTAGTACCGTGGCTGGAGCAGGGGCAGTTGGGTGAGCAGCAGTGTGCAGGGCACCTGCAGTGATGGGAACTCCTCCAACACCTCCACCATGGTGGGGTTATTATACCACTTCCACTCCTCATACTCCTGTAGACCCTACACACAGACAACAGTACAGCATCAAGTGTCGAAGAACACCATAAGGATTCACAGAATTATTTGGGATTTTCTAGAACATCAAAGGGATAATACAGGCTCTGCTACAAGCCCACATAAACTGATGGATTTAGAATGCACAGAGATCAACAGAATGATGTTTGGGGTGTTCTATAACACCACAAGGATCCAGGGAGTAACATGGAGTTTTGTAGAATTTAACAAGGATCCAGCAAGGAATGTCCTAGAAGAATCCAAATATTGATGAGTGTGTTCTAGAAAGCTACAATGAACCATGGAGCAATGTAGAGCAGTCTAGAATATCACAATAAACCATTGGACAATACGGAGTATTCTAGAGTGCCACAAGGATCTTTAGAAGAATGCAGTGTTCTAGAAAGCCACAAGGAAACATGGAACAATGTGGATCTATCTAGAAAGCCACAAGAATCCATGGACTCACATAGAATGCCAGAAAGATCCAAGAGACGACAAAGAGTGATCTAAAATTCTACATGGATCAAGAGAATGCTGAACGTATTCTAAAAAGCTACAAGCTAGCATGAAACAATACATAGATTTCAAGAATACCACAAAGATCTCCAGAAGAAGATGGAGTGTTCTAGAATGTTATAAGGATCCTCGTAACAATGCAGATTGTTTTACAACACACAAAGATCTGTTGGACAATGTTAAATGTTTCAATAACACAAGGATTCATGAAACAATGTGGAGTATTCTATGAAGACACAGTGAGCCACAGAATGATGAGTGTTCTAGAAAGTTACAAGGAACCTTCCAGCAATATGGAGCACAACAGAATACCACAAGCATCCTACAGAAGAATGTGTTCACAACTGCTACAAGGAAACACTGAAGAATATGTAGCATTCTAGAGTGTAATAAAAGACCCTTGCAATAATGCAGTGTGTTCTAAAATGCCATTAGGATCCATACACTGGTGTGTAGGGAACTCTAGAATTCCACAGTGACCAAATTATGCAGTGTGCTCTTGAATAACACATGGACCCAGCGAGCAACAGGGAATGTTCTAGAATGGCACAAGGAACCATGGAACGATGTTATAACAGTACTGATGGTTACACTTTTCACTGTGGCAGAAGTGCCAATTTAATCTTCTACTTTTTTTATTCATTTATTTTTTTAACAGCAACTATATTCAGAGGAACAGCCTGAAGCAAGACAGAAGCACGTCATTCATACGATTTGAAAAGTGGTGATAGAATCTTGAGATTTAAGAAGTCGGCAGGTGACAATAACATTAACACCTCTCAGAGTCTCTGTGCTTTCCTCCAGACACACTAACACCTTCATCTTCCTGAGAACCTCATGGGAATCGCCGAAGAACGCCGCTGTAAAAGCCACGCAAGAGAGCCAACAACACTCCTGTATTCCATCCACAGCCTCTCCTTCGCTCTTCTTGTTCATTCACTCTGTCCTTCTTTGAGACTCAGCTGAACCAGGAAGAGGGTGACTCACTGCCTTGGCAGCCATTTTTAGCAACATTGCGAAGGACTGCAAAGCGTGTTACAGTGGGAGGCAGTGAGAGGGAAATATTTCTGAGGCAGAAGAAAATGGCATTGACACTGAGTGATTGGCGAGGGGAAGCGAGAGAGTTGGAGGGCTAATGAATGATCTGACTGAGAAAATTGCTGCTAATTTGAAAAGCAAAGCCAGAGTCACGCGTGGCGGCGTATATAGCGGAGTGCTGAGGAAGTGTCGGACAATGGATCTGAATGCGTTACTGAGATGAGTAAAGCAGACAAATAAACCCCAACAAAACAGCACTTTTTCAACACATCTGATCAAACTGCACTGAACTGCATGTTGTTGATTGTGAACGGCACACTCGGATGTGGACATTTACCTGGAGGACCTGTAAAAAGTTTACCAAGCAATGTTTGAGTTTTACTGCTGCTTTGCAACCAAGATTTTTTGCAGCTATTTGCTAATCCTTCATATTTAAATATAGGTCATGATATTTTTGTGAACTATTGTTAAAAGCACATGTTGTAATGATTTGTGCCCAAACAAACTTTAAACTTATTTTTAATTATTCATTATTTTAAGTTTGAGGGCTGATGAAGCTAACTGTTTGTTTATTACACATGGTAAAATATTTTACTGTAAGTTTGTAACTGTAAATTTGGTACATCAAAGTTATATGTATAACGTATGTGTGTAATGTGTATGATCTCACATAATAATAATAATAATAATAATAATAATAATAATAATAATAATAATATCTATCTATCTATCTATCTATCTATCTATCTATCTATCTATCTATCTATCTATCCATCCATCCATCCATCCATCCATCCATCCATCCATCCACCCACCCACCCACCCACCCACCCACCGACCTACCTACCTACCTACCGACCGACCCGACCGACCGACCGACCGACCGACCGACCGACCGACCGACCGACCGACCTACCTATTTTTTCCTCTCATCTGATGCCAATATCAGGTAGACATGTATAGAGCCCAAACTTGACATGAATTTGTATGTGGGTGTTATAATAATAAATAAAATATAATAAATTTAAAAAAATAAAAAAATAATAATAATAACATTATCTATCTATCTTCTCTCATCTGCCTAACACATGTATAGCCCAGTATATGATGACCAATATTTACAGTTACTATCCATTATCAATATCACATAGCTCTGGCCACTTGAGCCACCATGCTAAAGAATCTTGTGGCCAAAGTTAAGAATTATAAGTATAATAAAACTATTCAAACATGTTTGAATGTTTTAGTCTAATTTTATGTAGTGTTTTACCACATAACACACTTACAGCTGAGATGATTAGTTGTCTAAGACTTCTGCAGAGAACTGAATATGTGTTTGTTTGGAGCATACCTTGCTGAGAACCTCCAGTCTTTTCCTCTGCTTCTCATTGGTGGCTAGAGGAGCGAACTGCTGAAGCAGGAGAGGACTGGGTGGGGTTGTGATGTCCAGGAAGCATTTAAAGGCCTGATAGATGGTGCAGGGAGGAATACGACTCTCATCTGTCCAGTTGCTGATGACGCCTATGGAGCAGAGAGCAAGTATGTGTCCCGACCAAAGGCATGCAAGTTTACCTGATTGAATTTGCTTGATTCAAACGTGCATGAGTTTATACAAGGCGTTGCAGATCAAACTGCTTCTTAAACAAGGGCAGACTGTCAGAACAGAGGTCAGAGTTCAGTGCAGTGAAAGTCGTGAGTTAAGTCATAGCGCTGATTATTCAGTTCTCTTTATCTGCACTTCTATAATATATGAGTTTCAGTTCAGGACAGTGTACCAGACTACAGCCTCAGGCGTTTCTCATACGTGAATCATTTGATCTCAAGTTTACTCTATTTGGCCTATTTTTAAACACACGTCTAGACGGAGAAATGGACACAAGGCCTTTGAACAACTGCCTCCAGGCATCTATACTTAATGAGAGGCAGATGAAAAGGCAAATAAGTAATTTATTATTACTTTAATTGTTACATGTTTGCACAGCCACAGTGCCTTTCAGAAGTTTGGACATGCCTGCTCACCGATAGGTTGTTTTAATTTTAGAATAGTAAAGACTATTATAACACATATGGAATTATGCGGTGACTTAAAGGGTTAAACTAATCAAAACAACTTTAGATTCTTTAAAGTTGCCCCTTTTGGCTCAATACTGCATTGCTCTTGGCATTCCCTCAGGCAGCTTCATAAACACCCACCTAGGATGATAATGAGGATAATGAGACTGTTTATTTGTCTACAAATAGTGATTCATAACAGCTATATATATCTCTCTTATCTAGGTGGTGGGCCATTCCCTCAGGATACTGTTAGCCGGGTGTTGCTGGTTGTTCTCAGCTCAGCAGTGACAGTGAGGTGTCTAAAACCTCCAGCAGCACTGCTGTGTCGGATCCACAAACACCAGCACAACACACACTAACACACCACCGCCACCATATCAGTGTCACTGCAGTGCTGAGAATGACCCACCTCCCTAATAATACCCACTCTGTTGTGGCCCTGTGAGGGTCCTGATCATTGAACAACAGGGTGAAAGGTGGGATAACAAAGTACACAGAGAAACAGATGGACTACAGACTGTAATTGTAGTACTATTTTGTACTACTTATACTTATATTTTGTACTACTTATGTAATTGTAGTACTATTTTGTACTACTTATTTTGTATTTTTTAACTATATAAAAAATACTTTTATTTACTTCAACTTATATTATTATACTTTGTATATTTTGTATATATTTTTATTATTTATTTTTTGGTGAATGGAGGAACAGCAAAGTAAGAATTTCATTCTATAGTGTAACTGTCTGTTCTGCTGTGCATATGACAATAAAACTCTTGAATCTACTATTAAATGCTTCTATATAGCCTCTCTACACAGTGTGTGTAAAAAAGTTGAATGTATATGATAATGTATTAACCTCATTTAAAACTAATGTCATGCACAGTCATAAAACTTCAACTACATGTCTATTTTGTGTCTAATCTTTTGAGTAATTCAGTAAATTACATTATGTCAAATATCCTTGCATGATGATGCTCATCCCTTTTTTTAAATGGCTCCATTTTTGTCATTACCTCATTGAAAATGCTGCCTGCCCTTACACATTACTCAAAATCAATATTATGGTTGATCATTCGTGAGTTAAATTGCCCTTTTTCGGTTTTTGGCCATATTACTTCCATTGGAGTGAAAGAGTATAACAGTTGCAGAGAGATTACAGCACTGCTATCTCACAGTTGGGGGCTTAAACGCTGATAGGGTGAATTTAAGAATAGATACATTATCGATAGCTTACTCAATAATAGCCTGTGGTTGATCAATTTTGCATGTTAAAACAGTCATTTCCTTTTAAATCAGGTTTTTTGCCATGCTGAATGAAACCCCCCCCCCAGACTCTCTGGCTTTTTTAAACTTTTGGCTGATACTATATAAAAATACACTAATCACGTATTAAGACACAAGTCTGAATTAATTCTGTCATTACCCAGTGCTGTGTTCCTCTCCTCCAGAAACTCCACCCTAACGATTTGATTGACGGGAGGTGCGTCCTCTAGTTTGTCGATAAGAGCCGTAACCAGGTCCTCGTGGTTGCCAGCAAAGATGCCCAAGTGATCTCCAGGCAGGTATTTCAGGCTCTCGTGGTTGTTGGCGTGGAGCTGGATGTATATAGTGGATCGGCTGAAAGAGAAAGAAAGCACATGGAACGATTGTGGCCTGACCTACAACAAAAACTGAGCGTAAGCACGTGGGACGAGTGTTTTCGAAAGCAGCTTTTCTCTTATTTCTGTACTTTAGCACTGAGTGCACTGAGTGCCGTTGGCGGGTGGAGTGCACTCTCAGCATGCGAATGCGGGGCCTGTAAAACGGTGCTATTGAAATGCTGCCACACCTGTATTCAAGGTCAAGGGCACATGCATTAAAAATAGATAAGGCCAGCAGCTCCCAACGGAAGAGATCAAAATTAATGAAACCGCATCATGAGCTGCTAGTTTCATTTGTTTTAATGCATGTTCCTTCAACCCTGAATAGGGGTGTGGCAGCATTAGTGGAGTACTTTCAGCATGCAAATACAAGCACTGACACAGAGTGCTAGTCCAACGCCGCCACACCCCTTTTCAGGGTCGAGGGGAGACGGGTGAAACAAGTAACTAATAATGGAATTTCATTAAATCTGTGCTTGAAAACAAGTATACAGCCTACTCTGCTTCATCAAATGAGTTCACTTGCCATTGTGTGCTTCACACAAATAGCACAAGTTTTAAGGTTACCAAGTCATCTGGTGCTTCTGTCGGGCTTATTGTATTAAAAGCTTGAATCTAATAAACATGTCGGGAAGTAAATCAGCAATCTATTGGCAGACACCACTGTCAAGCATAGCTATCTCTTTAAAACAGATTATTGCTGTGATCGATATGATGTTAATCTTGCACTGCAAGGCTTAGTTGATGACAAATTCTGCTCTTGGACATCTACTGAGCTGAAGAGTTTCGATCCAGCATCACTCCAGCACACCTGGATGCTCCTGAAGATTCGAGATTCGCGTCTAGATTAGATAAGAGGTAAAGCGCAGCTCGGCAGAAGCAAGGTTGGGTACTGAGGTATTAAGGTAACGCGTCACTGATTTCAGATTATTTCTGTATTCCTGATGAGATCTGGCAAAAAAAAAATATTGCGGGTTTTGAAGTCAACAGGAGGTGAGCACTGAAGCTGAGAACTACCTGACTCACTTTAGCCTACATGGTGAAACTTTCACCGAACCTTAGCTGCTTGAAACTTCACAAACAACAAAGTCAAAGAAGTTAACCAGTGAATGAGGTGCACTGATAACCCGGGCTGGAGTGTACCACAGCTGAGCTCTGGTACTATAATTTAATGTACATCTGAAAAAGTTTTCAACGCTAACTTCAGAATATCTAATTAACTATTTATTTGATATAATAAACAACTCTGACAGATAACTCCCCCTCAGCCCAGACAGTCTTTTACACTGACCCTTAGAGTCCATCCTGATTTTCCAGAACGTGCTTAACATGCTTTAAACTTAAGTAGCCTAGATCAGTGGGTTTAGCCTGTGGGCTGTGGGCTTCCAGTGGGCCATCTTTGTACTGCGAAGAAGCAGTTGACTGTTTTTACACCATTAGTCAAGTAAATTATCTAAACATGCAAATGATCTAAACATACTGATTGGAATCTGGAGCTCTGTTTGCAACTTTCCTGTCTGAGAACATGACCATGGCTGGATTTCCTGAAAGCAGCTGAGCAGAAAGATGAATCAAACTGAACACTCACTCCACCATTGAAATTTGACAGATATCTTGTGTAATTATGATGTTCAGACTAGTGTTTGGCCAACAAACTGTTAATCAACGTCACACAATTCTATCCATCTAGCTACATCAGCTCAATTTTGTTAAATTAATTTAAGTGATCTTTTGCAGTAGCATGTTTGGAAATTGGATGATATTTAACACCTGACAGTAAAGTGTTTCTTTTCATTTTTCCATTTGCTTTAGAGCGTACACTCAAGCTGGCATGAACTCCATAGGTTTGTGCCATAGCCTCTAACGAGTAGATCAAATTCAAGCTATAGTAATTTGAGCACGAGCGTCAATAAAAGGAACAATAAAGGAAAAGACTATGCAAAAGTCTTAGGCACCTAAGCTCATTGGTTAAACACATTATCTAAGCAATAAGTATATTTTCACCAGAAAGAACAACATATATCATTAGAACAGATGTACATAAGTATAAACGTTGATTTAGCTTAATGAAGTACTGAGTACTCAAACCAGGTATTAGATGAGAACTGCAAATAATTCCACAGGGAAAAGCTTGAAGAGGGTTAAATAAACACACAAAGACACACAGACATATGTGAAATCACTACTTACTGTATGGATAATATTTGAAAAAAAAAGTGTTTTGCTGAGTAAATAAAAGCTTCCTGTCTAGAAAAACAGCTTTTTTAAGTATAATAATGTCTTTAAGTGCCCAGATGTTGCACAGTACTGTATATATTCCAATATATACCGGATCTAAATGTGTTTATTGTTTCTTGCATGTTACTGGACCATATTTACAGAGGACTGGCTCTCTGGTCAGCTCACTTACTTTGACTTGACACTTTGAAGGTTTTGTCTCATCAGGACCTTCGCTCCATACACCTTCTTCTTGTGTATGTTGTAGAGAGCTGAGGAATAAAAAATACAGATGAACGCACACAGTCACATGGCCGCTGCACGTAAGAATTGAAAGTGGCAGGCCGGCTTCTTGATGTTTGCGCAAGGTTGAAAAAAAGGGTTAGAAACATGCTGCCCTCTACAAATTCTCTGGAACAGCTTTTGCACCAGCCAAACCAGATTTTTCAGGTAAACATGGCATTTACTGATATCGTGTATGATTTCTGAATTGCACTTGGAAGGCAGAGACAGCCGTTATTGTCCTCTCACTCCTGAGTGAGCATGCATGATAAAGAGTGGGTTTAAGTAGATTGTAATATAATAGCAGAGTGCTGGGTGTTGAGGAGGATGAATCATTGTGCGTAAATGGCCTTCTTCTTAAGGCCGTACTGTACCTTGCGTTAGTGTCGGTGCTTCAGCCGTGTATGTCATACGGAACTTGCTCTTTTTCCAGCTGCGGTCGTTGCTTATTAGTGAATCATTCGCCTTTTCTATGTTCACGTCATCGCCGACACAGAACACGTCACAGGCAGCCTGAAAGATGCGATACATAAAGTGTTTCTAAGTCTTACAAATATACACAGCCATTCTACATACAGTGCCAGTGTGCACACGCCTACAATGAATCAGTGAATCCTGTTTTCATATAAATGCATTTATAAGACCTTACATGGCATACAATTCATTAACTATTACTATAACTATAATACTATATATAACTATTACTGTACTGCATTGTATTATTTATACAAATACTATATAAATATGATATAACATATATACATTTATATAATTTATATATAAATTATATATAAATGCTTCATATATATATATAAATACTTTATATATATATATATATTTTAGCATATATAACACATAATATCTGTTCATCTGTTGGTTACATTGCTACCACAAATGTTGCAGTGCACTATAGCTCACTATAACAAGGTTGTGGTATATTTTCTGCATCACACCCAGCCAAACATCCACATTGTGTATAATCACTTCCCAAACAAAAGAGAAGGTTCTGTATGCAGTAAGAGAAGAAGAAACGTTTCTTGGCACAGCTACAAATTGTTTACTGGCTAAAGCAGCTCTCTGTGCTGATAATCATTGGTCTATCACATGCAGCCAGCTAGCATTACAGTTTGCATATATATATATATATATATATATATATATATATATATATACACACACACACATTGTAGGCAGACTGTCATCTATCTGATTTGCTGTGTGTTAGCCCTGTTGGGTCAGAATCCTCACAGATATTATTTGGATGGTGGATCATTCTCAGACACTGACATGATGGTGTATTCTGTGCTGGTACGTGTGGATCAGGCATGGCGGTATACAAACACAGTGCTCTTCATACACTCTGGCATTATAAAGTGTTATAAAGTCCATATAAAGTGGATGTGCACAAACCTACACCTTCTTTATGGCATCTACTATGTCTTATTAATGCAATAATATAATATGCATATATTAAATTATGAGTACAGGATTTATAGGAAGTATTACCAAAATCATAAATATTATTCTTAGTAGTCCTTTTTAGTTGAAGCATCTCTGCAGATTTCTGGAACTCCATTTGTGTTGTTCAACTGATTTTCATCACTGTGAGACAACAAGTCAACAGATGTGAAGCTGCTAAATTGAGTAAACTTACTGAGTAAATGAGACAGACATATCAAAGAAGAAATTTGCAATTCAAGCAAAGAAGCTGCTGGTGCGCTCAGAACAATGGACTGACCACCCCAGACCTTAACGTCATTGAATGTGAAACATTTTCCTGGTATGACGTTTAGTTGTTAAGACTTCTGTGAAACTTTCTGAATGACTTAATGGATGTGTTGACTGGACATTGGGTATACACTGTACACACACACACACACGCTCAGCATGGCATATCTGCTCGTACCTTGAAAACTTTCTTGGCCCAGGTTCTGAAGGACTCCTCCTGGCCGCAGAGTTCGTCTCCCTCGCCCATGCGGAGGATGCGCTCCCCCCCGAGCTCTTCGAACAGCGTGTCCACTGCGTGGGCAAACGCACAGAAGTGTGGGTAGGCCCGCGAGCCAAGGCCAAACACAGAGAACCTAGCACAGAGGGAAAAAGAGTCAGTTACGCTCCCTCTGTCTCACGCGCAGGCTGAAGTGTGGGTAGGCCCTGCACCCCAAGGCCAATAACACACTGCAGAGATCTATTCACATAAACAGACATGCAGAGGATTTCCAAAGAAAAAGACCAGGAGCTGGAAAAGAGACGTACACATGCAGAGTGTGGGTGTTCCATGTACCAGCCAGGGACAAAGACTTAGAAGCAAGGAAAAAATCATATCTATGTCTCATATGTATTTTATAGTTTAATAGTTTTATTATTTGTATTGCTGTAAGTCAACAAACCCTATACAAAGAAAAAAGGTTTCTTATTTGATACAATTAATATTTCTTATTTAATACAATTTAGATTTATTTACCTAGTTTAATATACAGAGAACAAAATAAAATGTTTAATATTAAATGTGGCACAACTTTTATACTTTTCCAATATGTTTAATTCAGCAAATAAAAGTGATTGTGCATAAACATGTGCAGAAGTGTGTTATTTAAAGAGGATGTGCAAACTTTTGCATAAAACTGTATAAGTACCTACATAATATATAACAATATTTCCTATATATTTATATATCAAAAGTGAGTACATCCTTTATATTTTTGTAAATATTTTATTATATCTTTTTATGGGACAACACTGAAGATATGAATTTTGTTGCCAACGGTTTACCTTAATGGTTGTGTGTTAAGTTATTTCGAGGTCACAGCATATATATATATAGTCTAAGTTTTCGTCCTTCTCCAGTGAAGTTATAATTTTGGGGACGTAGGTTTAAGAACCTACAGTACATGTACCATATGTATTGTATATAGTACGTACATTGTGTACACTGTATACTGTCGCTGTCCAAATAAAAACAAGCATGACCAAAACAGTAACTTTACAGGAGAGGCAAAAACCTTCCTAACTTTTAACGTAAGTTAATGTAAAATTGGTTTAATGACATTTCTATTGGTTAATTTATCTTAAACCTGCACAGAATATAAAAAGCAGCTGTGGTGTTCAGGTAATATTGAAAAATGAAAATCGACAAAAATGTATGTAAACAAAATATGTAACTATGATGTGTGTAAAAATAATACTATGTGTGGTATATATTGAATATATGAGAGTACCCAAGGTATATATAATAATACATTATTTATATCATCACTGTCTAATGAAAAACATATATCTCCAAAATAGTAACTTAGCAGGAGAGGACAAAAATTGTCTTCTCTTTTAATATAAGTTAATGGAATCAGATTTTATTACACAATGTAAATGGCAGCTGTGTTCAAATAATGTAGAAACAATTAAATGGACAATAATGGACAATAATTCATTTGATGATATATAATTACATACAGTAACCAAAGGGTAGTCTAAAATCATGTTAATCAGAATGTAAATTAATGTAAAGAAGTTTCATTTCAAATGATTCTGGGGCGTTTCTATTGGTCCATTTCACAGGATATAAAGGGCAGATGTCATGTGCAAATAATACAGAGAAATGAAAACTGACAGAAGTTAAACCAAGATAGACCATAACCTGTGCTGTAGAGTACCTGACATTGGCGAGAGGTCCTGTGCTCTCGAAGTTGGCCTTAGACTCAGGCTCGTCGCTGGAGGACTTGCGGGTGTCCGAGTAAGAGGAGACGCTGTTAAACCGCACCTTGTAGCTCCTTTCAAAAAGAGGAAGAAAGCATTATTACTTACAGAGCAAACAAGAAATTCTCTTTTGATGTTTGTGAATATGAACGATCCAAAACTTCAAAAAACTATTTTACATAAAACATCAAGACTGAATTGCCAAACACACTGCACAGATCTGAGCATCATAAAGGCTGATGGGGGTAATGATTGTTTTGACTGTTTTAAATGCTACTTATAAGCTTCTTCTATTGTAGCATCATACCTCATGTGATAGGGCACTAGCTACACGCCTTAGAGAAGACATAAATGGTGATTTCTCTGGATTCCTGAAGTTTAGCAATGTGATCTACATCTCATCGGAAGCGGCATGCTGTATTGACCGGTGGAGTCTAGCCTCATTTTAAAATTTCTTTACCAATCTACTGTGTTTTAAATAACAGATAATAAATGTTATTACATTAACCAAAGATTAAAACGTTTCTCAAAGAAACGTATGTGTTGTATCAAAGGGGTATTACACTGGCATGTTCAAAAAATGTAAAAAACTCAAAATCGACAAAAATGAAGATACATGTTTTTCATTGGAATGCGATTATATATATATATATATATTAATACATATATATATATTAACGCCTCCATGTTTAGTTTAACTGTTGATTTTCTCACTTGCTAGTGAGCACTTGGCAGATGCCTTTCCACTTAATGAATATATGTATACTTATGTATACATAAACACATTTCATTATCCTATATGGTCAACTTACTAATCTAGCCACTTACAAATGTAATTTCAGCGGTCTAAAATTTATGCTAATGTTTCTACGACCAACGCAATTATTTAAAATCGTTTTTGCATTAAGTTTGTCTCAAAAGCAGCACCAAAACCTTTCACAGTCTGAAAACGTGCAGGAAAAAAAAACTTTCAAACTCCATTTACCAACCGTTTCTGATGTTTTAAAACATTTTAACACCGCATGTAAATGTGAGTCTGTCTGTCTGCGTGTGCACGCGGAGGACATTGCAGAAATTAATTATGGCAAAGCAGATGGGTAGGAGGAAGACGAGAGAATCACTCGCTCACTTATCTACACTCCCTCACACACACACAAGCTTACTTTCTGTCCTCTGCACTGGTGGTAGGGTGCCTCATCTCCATCAGTGCCGCACCAAATTTCTTCAGAGAGAGAGAGAGTGATAGAGAGAGAGTCAGAGAGAGAGAGTGAGAGAGAACAAAAAGTCACTCAGGCATCCTACACGCATTTGAAGTGATATTATATAAAACACCTTCAAAAACAAGTCCAGGTGTGATTCCCAGCAATCAGATGTGGAGGAATATGTGAATAAATCAGTAGAAATGACAAATCAGTGGTATCGCATACCTCTCCATTCTCTGGAGGGTCCCCGTTTCCAAATGTGCTGGTGACCACCAGCACCAACGTCTCATGCTCCAGGTCCACTACATCATACTCTTCCATTGACGTGACCTGAGAAAAGTCAAACATCGAACAGCAACACTTTATATTCTAGCTTTAACATGCTGACAGTTTTGTGTAGCAGTGGTTCTAACACAAGAGACTACGACCCCCCAGTGGACCAAGGAACAGCAAAATGGTTTCATGTTGTTAGTTTTTTCTAACCTGGCTTAGATTTTTTTGTGCCTCTAAGACATTCTGCTGTCTGAACAAACGCATGTATATCTATTTTAGACATTGTTCAGTTTTTCACATTATACTTAAACACCTGTTTCTTTAAATTGTGTATAAATTTCATGATGAACAGACCAGAAGATATACTTGGAGTATACTTAAAATAACTTGGAGAAGAATCTGGTTACACTGACTTCCATTGAAAGTACAGTGTGTTTTTCCTTCACCTATAAAGTCATTTAGTCAGTTCTGTTCCGGCAGCAGCGATATGTAAATGGCTTGATTGTGTAACACTCTTTATAACTTCAGTATGAGTGAGCGGAGCTACACTGCTGTAGTCTAAATAGGCTCATACATCATTGCTGTTGTCTCCAAAATGAAGACAAAAAACGTACTTACAATCCATTTTGGACCAGTTCAATTAGTCCAATCCTCATGAAATCGTGAGTTAAGAGGATAATTCGTTTTTTTAAATTATACGAAAAAGTGAACATTGTTGCAGTGCACAGAAACAAAACAGGAAATTTTGTAACTTTACAGCTGAAGGCAAAAACATTCTGTGGCTGTAAGATACGTTAATGTAAAGACAGTTCATTGAAAGCTGTACTGGAGCATTTCTGTTGGTCCAATCATCATGAATTTAGAACATATAAAAGACAACTGCTGAGTTTAAATAGTGCAGAAAACAACAAAATTGCTAAAAATATTGTGTATATTTATATTATTACACAATTATATACATACGTCTGGGCACTACAGGCCAAATGTCAAAGTAAGTATATATATGTCTGCGCATTTTAATGCTATATTGTTAATTTCCTGGGTTTAACATACTGAAATATATAACCTAACATAACCTAAACAAACACACAAGCAAAGAAAACGCAGAAGTTGTGCACTAAACCTTTACAGAATATCTAATTTTTATATACATTGGCTTTAATGACATCTGAAAAACAACAAATTCAAAAACTTTTAAAACTGTTAAGAACAGAAACTAAATAAACCAAAGAAAAAGCAAGAAAACTCAGTTCTCCATTAGATGGGCTCTTTAATACAAACAAATATTAGTTGAAGAACTCTCAGCTTTTAACGAGGTGCTAATGCATACAAGTAACAGTGATGATGTGGCAGTGGGTGTTACTTGGTGAATGCCTTTAGGACAGCATGATAGATAGAGCAGAGCAGAGAGAGAGATAGGGTGATGGAGGATAGAGAGCAGTATCTCATCTGCAACTACATCACGTAAGAGCAACAAGATCACACAAGCATGATTGATTATTTTATCACATCAGGAATGCGCGGCATCCCGGAGCAGAAACACTTGATTGAGTTTTCCTGTTTTGATGATGCGCGTACATGTTTTTTTTTTAGTTTTTCCCTCCAAAACCTCACATACCTCTGGGTGGTTTGTGATCTTACCCTGAAGCAGAGCACAGCACTTGGTTGACTGAATTCTCATGTGTCTTTGAGCGATCTACCACACGGGATGATGAGTGATGGTAAGAAATGAACAAAAAAATCTATCGTTCGACAAGCTCTAGTGTGAAAGCAATTAAGTGGAATGAAACTAAAATACACAGCCCAGGTATATGTGCAGTGGTACACAGAGCTGGGGGCTTTTGAAAAAGTATTGTTCCTTAGTCAACAATGTCTGTCAACTTTAGTTGCTTGTTTGAATGGAAGAGCTGCAAAGACAGACCTTGAGGACTGACTGGAAATCTTACCTTTGCATCAAAGGCATGCTTGAAAATCTCACAGAGGGTCTTTGCATAGTCCTGTGATTTGCCCGTCTCTGTGGCGAACAGGATGGTGGCTTTCACTCTCTTGGCCATGGCTTGGCCCATGAGCTTGGCTGAGAACTTCACAGCCCTAGAAAAACACATATATACAAGAGATAAGGAAAAACAAGAAACGGGGTTTGCATACTGTCACCACCACTGAGTGTCCAATAGTAAGTTTCTTCTCCATAAACCATATCACACCACCCTGAATGCCTTTGTTCACTTCTTACAGACTAGGTTCTGCAGAAATGTTGCATAATTAGTGGAATACAGCTTTAACTGTACACAGATTTGATACAATAAGTTTTTTTTTTATTTCTGTGGAAAAGAACTTCTGCAAATGAATTTCAATGAAACTTTTCTGGAAATTGAGGAGCTTTTATTGTATCATGGTTTTGTGCAAAAGGTTGAAAAGCTTTTTTTCACAGTTACATAAATAAATAATTGTAATTATTCCACACATTTCCAGTTAATCAAATTGTTTCCATCTCAACATAGATTTTTGTTTTTGTTGAAGATCTGAAGATTTTTGTTCAATATTTAGGTCAGATAATTTTCTCAAGCTCATTTGAGTCATAAAGCAGAAAAAACACACATGTAAGGGGAAAACGCTAAGCTCCCATTTAAATGACACAGACAGTCAATAATACCCAAAGGGATCTGATCTCATTGATTTTATTTATTTAGCAATTTGTAAATATTCAAAGGCTATTCATTCATCTAATGTTAGCAGTCTAGTGTTTAGACAATCTGTAGTGGATGGTCACATGTATTTGAGCCAAACTTCTCAAACCCTCTACAATCCCAAAGTACTTTCCCACTATGTACTATGTATGAGTGCTGTTTCAGGTTTTATTTATGGTATTAGATAACATTTATTCTTGTGGTTATCCAATCCAGCATTCTCTGCTGATATCAAACCCACCTCTTGTCAATACTAGATCTTTGGCAAAAGTAGCAGGGCGTGTATATAAACGGTTTATGAACAGTGTATATTAAACGGGTGCTTTATAAGTTCATTTTCCAGCCTACTGCTTGTCTGGCACTTTTAGTACTTTTATTGACCTGCAAGGGCAGTTTGTCATTTTGCCACCTTAGTCCACCAAATATGAGAGCAGCACAGTTTTGCACGCAGAGTAGCGCCACCTGTGGCAGACTTGCCTTGTCCAGAGACAACCAGGCATACCCAGTTGTGGGTTCATCTCTGTTTAAAATAACAATTATTTAGAATATGTCATTAATTTCCAATATGTGTGTAAAATGTCACAGCATGGTGGCAAGTTGAGAATTGTTTACAACCTGACTAGCTTTGAGTAACTATAACAACACAGTCCGACTCAGTGGTGTAACATTTTCAACAGAAATATTGAAACTCCAACCTAAATTCACTGGCTTGAATGGGATGCTTGTCAGCATTCTGCAAAGCTTGTACGACTTCGCTATAGTTGCTTTAGAAGAACGCATTTGTCGACGAAGCATGGACAGGCCAATTCTGAAAAGCTGCTTTGCAAGCAAGCTCGGGAACAATGGAGAGAAAAGTTAGCCAGTGACGCTCATTTAACTATAGCACAATGGAAGCAGCTTACTTTTTTTAGCAAAGCGTTAGATAATACATCATTGTCAACAGCAAAACTGACAAAAAGCTGCTTCTCTTCATGCCAAACAGCATCCTCATTCTCATTCTCCACCCAACTGCCTCTCAACAGGAACCTCCTGTTTCAACAGCGGTGAAACTGCAGAGACCCATCTACTAACATCCTGTAAGTAATTACAGCGTCTTACGAGAAGAGAGAGAGAGAGAGAGAGAGAGAGAGAGAGAAGGTAAAAAAACTCTAAACAAAGTTCTGATTAGCCTCTCAAACATGATTGAGTGAGCTACACCGCTGAGGAGCTTTGTTTCATTTCCCAGTTCTAACACTACCAACTCAAAACAGATACAATATGCTCTTAGTACACTTTCACATCTGCTACAAGACAGTCAGTCCATTTGGACAGCTGTGAATGCTACACCCGTATTCAGATATACAATAAACAAATGCACTGTGTTCAGCCAAAAATCAGCTTGCTTCCAGACGAACCAGATTGCAGCTGAGGGGAACAGAGTTTTATGATAGTCTGCACCAAGTTGATGATAAATCGGCAGTTGAACACCACTGGCTGCTGCTAACAGACTGGTTTATGCTTTATGTTCTCTTTAGAACTAACTGTCACTTGAGTAACATTAGGCTGAGCAGATCAGCAGAAAGCTAACAGGCTAATACTGCAATAGTAAAGACAGACATCGGGTTCAAGTCTTTACAGAAAGTATAACTACAACTTACATAGTAAGTAATGTGATACTTGCATTCCTGCTACAAGCTTAAAATGTCTGCATTTAAATGAGAGCAGACGACAAAGTGTGTGCTAACCCTATTAGCATAATCGATATCACAACAAAACTTAAATACATTTCCACCTTACAGATTGTAACATAACGGCATATACTGTATGGTTTTAGTTCGAGAGTTACAATTAAATCCCAGAATGAAATCCTAGAGGACACCCAGCCCTGGACATCTCTGTGTTTGCCTGCCTTTTTAACTAAGGAAGGGCTTGTTAAGTAGCAGATTAGTTGGATCAGGTGTGTAAGGAGCAGTGCAAGCACAACAATGCCCAAAGCAGGGGTTGAGAACTGCTGCTCAAGGCTATAAAGAATAATCTCTAATGCAGATTTGTAAATGCGTGGCTGAGGTAACCCCAACAAAGCCTCACTGGCCACGCTTCACCGCCCCTGCCACCCCCCACCCCCACTACTACCCCTGGGATCACCTGGGATACTACAGCACCAGCCTACAAACACCATAGCAATCACCTGGGATACCACAGCAAAATCCTAGAAAGACCTTAGCAATCACTTAAGATACCACAGCACCATCCTAGAAACACTTTAGCAATCATTTAAGATACCACAGCACCATCCTAGAAACACCTTAGCAATCACCTGGGATACCACAGCAAAATCCTAGAAACACCTTAACAACCACTTGGTGTACCACAGCACCATCCTAGAAACACTTTAGCAATCACTTACTGTACCACAGCACCATCCTAGAAACACCTTAGCAATCACTTGGTGTACCACAGCACCATCCTAGAAACACCTTAACAATCACCTGGGATACCACAGCAAAATCCTAGAAACACCTTAGCAATCACTTGCTGTACCACAGCACCAGCCTAGAAACACCTTAGCAATCACTTAAGATACCACAGCACCAGCCTAGAAACACCTTAGCAACCACACGGGATACCACAACACCTGTCTATTAACATCTTAACAGCCAGCAACATTACAACCGTGAAACAATGTTCTAACAACAAGCTGGAATCTGTTGAGTTATCAAAACTGTCTTACACTGACATGTGTACATGCATTTAATAAAGAGGTCTTATTAAATAAAGAAATATTCTGTGAGTAATCTGATCACCATGTTTACATAAACTTGAGTAATTAGATAAAATTGGGAAACTCTTTACAACTGACCAATACATTCATCAGAATAAGCATAAACAAAACTCAAACTCTCAGTTTTTTACCTGACAATATGAACATATATGAAGAATATGAACATATATGAAGAATATTTAAATCCTTCATTTCATCAAGTATGCAATTTCAGTGTTGCTCCAAAAGTGTTTTGTTGCCGTCCTGTGGCTGATATGATAAAAAAGCTGCTTGGTTATTTACCGTGCTTGCGCAGACTGAGAAATCGGAAAGAAATCAGAGTACATGCACTAAGAAATCTGACCGCTGAACCAAAATTCATCTCTCTTTATCTTCATAATCGGATTTCTAGACCTTCTAGACCCTCTGATCTAAGAAATCGGGGTATGGCCATGAAAAGGCTGCAGAGCACTGAGTAAGTAGAATGGAGGTCAGGTGAAAAGCTTTTTTATTCTAGTGTCAATGAAAATAAAAACAGGAAAGAAGCATAAATCCAAGGTCTTTTCCCGCACACTCACTTAGCCAGTTTCTTAAAGCCAATCGCTCTTTTCTTCGTAGGTGTTCCGTTCACTCCTTTCCACACATGAGTGTTCCACGGATCAGTCTGCACAGAGGGAGAAAATAGCACTTATGATTCAATTCAGCCGTTTTTTTTTTCAATTTCTCCCACAAAAAAAAACATTAATTATGGTAATTAATTGTCACTGAATATCTCTAAAGAGAGAATCATTAAGCTCAGAGCAGCCTCATCACTATCAATGAATTCTCTTCATCAGTAAATGCGAGTGTATAATCTGAGAAAAAAGCTTTTTTCCAGAAACAAAACAATAATTATTTCTCTCTTTTGAATGTTTACGACTGTAATGTACAAACTGGATCTCCTGTGTTTGTAACAGTGAAGCAATGAAAGGAAATATAGGATCAGTTTTCCATATAAGCTCCGTAGAAAAAGAGAAAAACGTGTACAAAACAACAACATGAATAAATAACAAGGAGCCACCTCATTCATTTCCCTTGTCTTTGGTTAGCGCTGGCACAAAGTCAATCAAAACGTTGGCACTGATGACTTTATTCATTTATTCAAGTCATTTTGGATTATAAATATTAGTCCCTTCATTCTAGGATCTTCACACAAAGGACGCCGACTGAAAGGACACTCTGTGCTATTTTAAGGTGCAACAAAAAAATAAGTGAAAGGAAAGTTTTTTTTAGTTTGACTCAAATTTGTTGAAATTTGGGATGCACTGAAATTTCAGGCTGAAAAAAAAAACTCACAATAAATTAATAAGACCTACCACGAAGTATCACTACCTAGGGTGTTGGGCGTTATAAGAAAAAAACATATCACGATAATTTTTTTTACATCAGTCTATATCGATATATATCATGATATACATCAAATCACTATTTCCTTTTTACTGTGAGAAGTGAAGATATCAAAATTTTAAATTTTTCTTAAATTGTTTTTATCCTCTGATTTATTTTCAGACAAATAGACAAATGTACTATAGAACATTACACAACTGTATTAAACACACACACACATGCATGCATGCATACACACACACACACAGACAAACACACACACACATATATATATATATATATATATATATATATATATATATATATATATATATATATATATATATATATATATATATATATATATATATATATTTATATATATATATATATATATATATGGGGGGCAGTATTAGTATGAACAGTATTCACACACAGACACTGTGTTAAGCAGGCTGTTGCTGGCCCTTTAAGTTCAGGCTGAGGAAAGGAATCTGTTTATGTTCACTCATAGCATAGAGTCGACTCTCTGACTCTCTGGTTTAGCGATTCTGTTTTCGGTAGAAAAAGTTTCCCTCCTCTGGATTTTTGGTTATAAAGTCAACTTTGTCTCAGCGTTCTCACTCAAACTCCTACAACTTACATATTTACGTTTATTGATAACGAAATTGCGTTGATTAGCATAACGTGCGTCGAGGCGTCGCAAAGATGGCCGCACTTACAGAAAGCATGGATTTATCCGGAGCGCGAGCTGCAGCTACAAACAGTCGCTCGCCTACATCTAAAGTTGTGTTAGTGTTTTACACAGAAACACAACAGTGTGGTGCTCTGTCAGCTCTGCACAGTGGAGATGATCACAACAGTACAACCGCTATACACGAGCACTTGAAGCGCAAACACAGCAGCTGGACAGCAGCTGTTTACCTATTTATCTTATCTTAACAGATTATTTTAAGATTATTAAAATGTGTATCATGTTTCTTTCAGTAGTAGAAGTTTAACATTTTCTGTTATTTTCTCTTATTTCGTTCTCTCTGCTCCACAGTGACGCCAGCAGTAACCAGATTACTAGCACGCGGGTTAAGATGCCGCTACCCCTACTCTCTGCACTGTGTGCTTCAACCAAACATGAAATGGCTGGAACTCTAGTTCAGCCACCTGATTGGTTTGTGTTGGCGCTATTTTCATTCTCATTGGCTGTTTGTGTTGTCTCTCAAAACATGGACGGAACTTAATTCTATCGACTTTCTATCGACTACATCTTATAGTTCTATCGAGAAAACATTATTTCGTGATAATTATCGTTATCGTTTTATCGCCCAGCCCTATCACTACCTAATGCTGTGTGTCCATGTTGTCCGTGAAAAAATGTTGTTCTGCACCTTATTTAGGAAGATGATTGATTGTAGCATAAAGGATCATAAATGTTGGAGTGTCGATGGTATTACAGGTGAAAATTACAGGTGGGAAAAGGTCTGAACTTATTGAGAGTAGCGTTAGTTCAGGCAGGCCAAGAAGTCACATCAGTCTATATCGATATATATCATGATATACATCAAATCACTATTTCCTTTTTACTTTAAGTGAGAAGTGAAGATATCAAAATTTTAAATTTTTCTTAAATTGTTTTTATCCTCTGATTTATTTTCAGAAAAATAGACAAATGTACTATAGAACATTACACAACTGTATTAAACACACACACACATGCATGCATGCATACACACCCACACACACACACACACATATATATATGTATATATATATATAGGGCAGTATTAGTATGGACAGTATTCACACACAGACACTGTGTTAAGCAGGCTGTTGCTGGCCCTTTAAGTTCGGGCTGAGGAAAAGAATCTGTTTATGTTCACTCATAGCATAGAGTCGACTCTCTGACTCTCTGGTTTAGCGATTCTGTTTTCGGTAGAAAAAGTATTGAGAGTAGCGTTAGTTCAGGCAGGCCAAGAAGTCAAGCTCAAGTCAATCTCAAGCTGATCGCCTGTTACACCTACGATTGGCTAAATTCGTTAGAGCGCTTATTTAAGCTGTTTGCTCGTTCCTGATGCTTCTCTGCAAGCCGATTGTGGCCCACCTCCACCCCACCTCCTCAAAGTCAATCAATTAAACTATGTCATTTTTGTTGTCATTGATATCTACTCTGCTCTCTCTTCCCTATGTTGGGTTTTTGCGTCTTTCAATATGAGCATTGAAGAACAGGGGAGTCCTAGAAAAAAAAGAGCCAACCAGTCAATGATAACTGCAAAAGGAAATGACATGTCTTCTTGGACGCATGGGTTTTTTAAATATATATTATAATTGTATAATACTGAGTGCTCCTGCACTTGAAGAGCAATCTATTTGGATAAACATCTAGTCCACCATTACGTACAATGGAAATAGCTACACGATAGATCTTTTTTGGCACCGCTTAATAAAAAATCCAGTTTTTTGACTGCCAACATGTAAACACAGCAACTGAGCTTGAGACCGAAGAGAGGAACTTTGAGAAACTTCGACATTTGTTCTGGTGGCTTTGCTGTGGTCAAGGAAACGGAGGTGGGATGCCAAGTTTTGGTCCCAGAAAACTAAAAGGAGAATTTGCAAGACAGGTGATGGAGGAGGATGAGGAGTTTTGGTCCCGCTCCCAAAATGATGTTATTTTATATCTCCAATAAGAAATTACATATCATTTTAATGGTAATGAAAAATGCTACTTCTTTTCTTTAATCTCCTAAACAGTGAAAATGTCAGTCAGGTGGAAGCATTTCAGTTTCTGTGACAGACGGACAAGCAATATATGACTATTAAGAGAGGAAAAAGCTTCTCCACTACAGCTTTGTTACCACTTAAAAAACATAACATCAGGATTGATATGGAGAATATGACAAGCAAAAAGAAAAGTCCTTGTGAGCACACCAACTCCATCTGTAGCCACGGTTTATGCTGAATGCTGAAACAACTCATTGCAAAATACTAAAAATGATGGAATTCATTACCTTGGATGATCTACTGTTTTCTATTATCCAATAGAAATGTGGATGTCTTGCCTATTCGCTGTAACAGTTTGGGCATTTGGGCTGTATGTAAACTGGTTTTCAGTCTTCAGTTTTTTGTTTTTTTTAGGCAAGCGTGTCCAAGTGTCCAAGTTTTTGGTCAAGTGTTTGCACTCTTGCGCTTTGCTTCAGGGAATGTTTGATCTACTTCACTTCAGTTACCTGGTACTCAAAGGAGGGCGTGAGGCGGTAGTTGAGCATCTCTTGGTGGAAGACGGGCGTGATGCTGCCGGACATTGGAGGAACAATCCAAACCCAGTCACCTGGGCAGCCGCCCCTCACCCTGAACTCATTCTCCATGTGCTTCATGAAGGACTCTGTGGCAGAGTGATGGTCCACGATAGTCACTTTTGACACCTGTGGCCAATAATAGTAAAAGTCATTAGTCATAGAGAACTTAATACAAAAAATCATAATACAATAGCTTCTACTGACAATACACAAATCCTGTCTGACAACAAAAACATCTAGTCATTTAAGTGTTTCTCTGAGTGTACATGTCTTTTTGTGCAGATGGTGCAGATGCTTTATCACTTGAGTAGGAGACATCGTCATTGAAAGAGCTCGAACAAGAATGCATCTCTGTAATTAGTCATATATGTGTGTTATTACATTGAAATGGTATAACAAAATGATTGTAATAATGCCTAACCTTGAACAGTTATTCATAATCAGTGAAGTGTTAGGGTTCTGGATTAGTTTCTAGCTCATTGTTTAAAACCCTTTATCTTAAGAGTATTTTTTTAACCAGTAAGAACACCAGATATCTTTAGAACAGATGTAAATAAGCATGAATACAATATAAAGCAGCATGAATATCCTAATTTGAAAGACATAGATAATATATTGGGTGCCAGATTGAAGAACAAGTCAAGCTTAATGAAGTACCGAGAAGTCAAAGCAGGTATTAGATGATAACTGCAAATAATACTGGGTTGCCACTAGGAAAAACTTTGAAAGGGTTACATAAACAGAACTGCCAAAATAAAACCACTACTTACTGTATTAATGGCATTTGAATACTTAAAATATTCTGAGTGAAAACAAAGTGTTTGGAAAGCTTCTCTCTGGAAAAAATAGCTTTTTAAATATAATCCCCTAATGCTTTTGTACAGTACTGTATATACATTCTCCATCCCATCCTTTTTACCTGGTAGCTGTAGAGAACAGCAATATTAATCTCCACCAGTGCCTGGTCCTTCCACAGTGAGGACGTTTTCCTGGTGTCCAGCCCCATCATAGTGGCAACTTCCTGTAATATTAAATTAGATTATACATAGATTTTAAACACAGTCTAAAAGGT
This sequence comes from Megaleporinus macrocephalus, assembly GCA_021613375.1. Classification (NCBI taxonomy): domain Eukaryota; kingdom Metazoa; phylum Chordata; class Actinopteri; order Characiformes; family Anostomidae; genus Megaleporinus; species Megaleporinus macrocephalus. The sequence continues at coordinate 20,117,837 of CM038725.1, read as the reverse complement.
GAGGGAAATTTGTATGTGCAAGCTCTTGCAAACATTTTAGTTAAATAAAAACAAAATAATAATAATAATTATTATTATTATTATTATAATGAGAAAGTTGGAAACGAGCTCAATGCTTGTCAATTTTATGCCTTTTTATATAGTTTCCTTTAGAGCATCTTCCCTTATTCTTATAACAACATCTTCAATAATAGTACAGTAATAGTACAGATAAATATAGCACTATATATATATATATATATATATATATATATATATATATATATATATAATCATGCCATTATGCTTGCTGTTCTAGTATTTGGTGAGCTTGGACACCATCTTTTAATACTAATTGTGTTTTTTATACACGTATATGTGTTTATGCTGGATAGTTTGTATTATTAAAAAACATAAAACTGCACTGAATTGATGGTGTTTTGCCCCGTTTTACCTCACTTTTTAGCAACTTTCACCACTAGCCCCTCAGATTGGAATTTAAGCTCATTAGGTTAACAGAGCACATGTCTATCACTCCAGACCACATTTCCACTGCGCTTTACACCACTCCTGACAACTCTTGGCATTGCACATACTGGTCTTAGGCTTGCATGCTGCTGCTCGTCCATTAAATAATATTTTATTAGGCGTTTGATGCACAGTTCTCATGCTAATGTTGCTTTTAAAGGCAGTTTGAAACTAACTGTAGTGAGTGATGCTACGGAGGATGGGTGTTTTTTACAGGCTATGCGCGGCTAAATGCTTCTATTTCACAATGATAGTTCATATAGTTTAGCAGAGTCTAGCACAAAAGGAGATTTGGAGATGCATGTGATGCAACAATCTTGTTTTTTCCCTAAAGATCAAGGCCTTTGAGAGACTGGTTGGAGCAGGTAACCAAAATATGTGTAGAAAACAGCACTTGAATATAATCACTTTCATCTTGGTTGCTGTAAACTTCTTAAATAGGACCCATCAGTAATTCGTTATCACTCCTTTAAACATGGCTTGAATGCAACGCAGCCTTGCAGTCGTGACTGCCGTGGAACACACGTTAATGCAGCTGCAGATAAAGGTATTGGTCATGATTGTGAAGGCAGGGGGGCTAAGTGCTTTTTCTATCACCTCTGTGTGGACTTCCTCCTCCACATAATGGTTATGGAAATGAGCTCCAGGCCTGAGTGGAGCGATGCATCATCAACAGATTACTTCTTTAACCATACACACCTCCGTCCTCAATTTAACACTTAAAATAGATAGCCATCTCTCTACGTATCGATCGTAACTAAATTCAATTCTCACCGCTCAGAATAATAGGTCATTATAGATTCTGTGGCTGAGGAAGAGTAGAAGGATATGGTAATCAAATAAATAACCTCGGAGGAATCTAGTTTGGCAAGCTTACACTGACTACAGTCTAGAACGTTGTCAGAGTGCATATGTCTGGGTAGTGGATCCTGCATTTATTTCCCATAACAATGAGTAACGCAGTAAAGAGTGGGCAGTCGTAGTCGTTGCAGTACTCAACCACTCAGTAGCTCTATTTCATATTCGGTTGGGGTTAATATCAGGTCACAGTTTAATCAGCAAAGCATGACTAATGCATAATAATGGTTCATATTAGCATGATGCTAAATTAGTATGGATAACACCAAATGGGTTATGCTAACAGAATCAACCACCATTAAGCTAACAATATCCTGCAGAGATAATGTTGAGATTTGTTTAAAGTCTTAGTTTGTTTAAACTCATTACCACAAACTAAGACATATTTTGGTTCTAAAGTTTGATTCATTGGTTTTGCCTTGAAGCTATGATGCTAATATACCTAGCAACTGCTTGTTAAAGGAGCAGTGTGCAACCTCTACTGGTGAACTTACCGCAACCAACTGAACCCCAACCCACTCTTCCTTTTCTGAGAACCTTTGGTGGACGTAGGTTTTCTGCCGTGGCCTGTACTAGTTTTGTTTTGTTTCACATCTTTTTGCTTGTTTGATGGTGAAGGTGGAGCCTGCCTTGCTTTTTTTTACATAAACAAATAAATAACTGCACAAGAAAAAAAGTTTTATTTCATTTTTCTTTCAAAATTTGTCTTCTTAAACACAAAATGGTTAACATGCTACTGAGCATGCTCACATTAGTAGGATATCCTAGTTATTCTTTGAATACTGGTAGCATTTTCCAGGAAGGACATTTACCAGCTTTTTGTTTGATCTTTTCCATTCCACCTTAAATAGTGCTGCAAACCTGACAGGGCAGTCAATCTGGTAAAAAGGTGTTCACTGCATTATTAGATTAAAATGACATCATTTTAAGTCTATTTGTAATTAATTTGTCGATTTTCAAATAGGCCAAAACCAAATTTAGTATATACTAATTGGACTGGTGTAGTAATGTTTCTCCTACAGTTCAAATACATGCATGTTAGGTTGATCGGTCACTAAATTGTCTGTAGGTTTGAGTGTGTGTGTGTTGGCCATGCAATTGAATGGCGACCTGTCCATGGGGCACCAATGGTGTGACCCCGACTTGAGGGATAAAGTGGAAAACAATGGATGCATAGAAGAATGTATGCCAATTGGACAGGGGTGAATCAAAAAGGACAGAAAATCCTTAAACTGCAAAAATAAACTTTTTCTTAATGTCCCACTGGAATGTTTAAATGTGGACCAAATGTTTCATACATTGCTTTGTGGACACCTGTCATCTAACTGTATTTTGTGATTTGCATAATTTGAACATTGTTGAACTGCAAAAGCTACTTCTTTTAAGGTGGAATGGGAAAACTTGAGCAAGTAGCTGGCGAATAAGGAGCTGACTCCAGCCTCGTAGTTCTAATACTGGTAGTATTCTTGATAAGCAGATTTATGTTACCTTTTATGTATGGCATGGCTTAGGGTTATGGCATTGGTAATAAATATGCAGTACGCTAGAACATTTCATCAGATTTATTATTTGTTATTATTATAGTTTTGTATAATGTATTACATTTCAGGGTCCCACTGCAACTTTAAATAGACTTACTTATGTATCTTCTGATGTATGACATATCTATAGAAACAGGCAAGCTTCAGACCACAAGATGGCTCTTTTTTGTTCTTTTGTCCACTACAGCTACCAGTATATCATAAAATGTCAGAAACAATGTAAAGCAAGCCGATTTAGTCATCCAGTTCATACAGTGCTAATTTAATACAGTGCTTTCCTTAGCCCACGTTAGCCTCCTGTGTAAAACCAAAGTAGTAAAGGTTGGAAATCAGGCTGTATTTGGACTGAGGAGAGGACTGAACAAATATTTAGCTCATCCTAAATTCAGTATACTGCATGACTCTAGTCATATTAAGTAATGTGAGGACAGCATCTGACAGTTTCACAGCTACTGGTCTATGAATATTTTTAAAGTGTAGTACCTCCAAGATGTTGTAACGGGAACTGTCGCAGAAGTCTCTTACGCCAATCTCTGTGCCCATGTACCAACCACTGAAGGGGCAAGCGGTGAACTCCAAACCCCCGATTTCCAACAGCATGCTAGATACAGCGGGCAAGCCGTACCACTTCAGATTCAGGTCCTTAAACCACTCGAACCTGGGTGATTAAGAGGAGAAAAATTAGGAAAGTAAACCAAGAAGTGAGAAGGGTGGTGATGACTCCAGTGTCTATTACACTGTTTAGTTACTAAATAAGATTTTTAAAGGAAGATAAGACCTTCACCAAATATAAATGTCTCACAGGCCAGCTTTCTATTTTTAGAACATCTGGATTGACCTAGAGTGCAGTTGACCTAGAGTCTTGGGGGTGGTGTTGTGCTAACATGTAGTCACATTGCAATAGTGATTACAGCTATTTACACATATGAACAACCTAATTTACTGATCTGTAGCATCCACATGCATGCGTAATGTGCATTAATGCGAAGAAGCATCGGATTTGGTACCTTCAGCTTGTCAACAATTGCATGTGTACAGTTGTCTATGACAAGCTTAAAACTACCTATAAATTTACAACTGTGGCATGAAAGTGAACTAAACTCTGCAGCTGTGTAAGATATAAAAAACTATTCTCGAATAATACTGAAAATCAGCTCTGTTCTGACTGTTCTGTGTTGTTCCCAATTAAAAAATACAGGTAAGGCTAAAAACACTTCATTTTAAATAGATGAAGCTAAACTGTTGAGAGGATACTTGTAAATGTTGATTTTCTGACACCACTTAAACCGGAGGTCACTACCAGGCAGACCATGGTACGGGTCCGGACCCAGATGTTGTCGGGACTTTTCTTGTCTTTACAGTATACAAGTTTTGTGGCACAGTAACCTCAAAGACCAATCTTGTGCATTGTAAGATCACCAAATGCGCTCCTCAGCCAATCAGATCTGTGCAGATTCAGGAGTGTGGTGTACGCACAGGCGAGAAGCAGCAGTCAGAGCGAGTCAGAGAAAAAAGCGAGTCAGAGAACAAAGCGAATAACGTGCTATAGAAAATAAAATATGACATGCTCAAAAAAAAAAAAAAAAAAGCCAACAGCAAAAACCGACTGTTTAACCAGGAATGGAGAGACATATATGTTTATTCTTCCCACTGGCAGCTTCAAACCAACAAGATGTGAAACTGAGTTAACAAGAAGACGCACATTTTATTTACTTTTTCTAAAAATAAACACTTTTTTTCAAAACACGTTCTGTTTTTTTAATACATTTATTAGAAGTTTATAAATAATTCATTCAGTTCAGCATTTAAACAATAAATATTGTGTGAATATACTGAACAGTATGTGTATTTTTTTTTACTTTCATTTGCTGATGCTGATACAAGGCTTCTTCAGTATACAGGATACGCCACTGAATCATAACACAAGTTAGGAATTATGACGGTCCGGATTTGGCCTGAAGATATTTCCTCTAACTGGACTTTACTGAATTTTAATTAAACACCCCTCACTTAAACAATGGATTTACAGCATAATATCCATGTATGGACTGTACTGACTGGTCAATGAAAGAGATTTTGAAAACTTTAACAGTTTTTGCATTAACTACGACTAACACTCTCATTTTAAAAAGCAAAGAAACTCGGTTTTATGTGCTACCAACAGAATTATTGTGTATCTAGATGTGACGTACAAATCGGCTGCTTAGATGCTTAGTTGAGCATTCCGTTGTTTACAACATAGAGTGCTCCATCTCACACAAAATAACTAGTTGTCTTAATTTTCCCATCACTTAATGCACCCACAGTGCACCGTGCCAAAACTATCATTTTCTCTCCACCAGCACCTGCAGGATTCTCAGGTGTCTCAACAAGTGGCCAATTGAGCTGCTGGCTGCTGCTGGTGCTGAGTGCTGGAGTGCTCTGTTGACAGCTCGCTCCTCCTAAGACAATCCAGCACTCAAAGCCCCACCAGGTCACAGCACCGTACGCTGCACCTGGCTGTAATTTGTGTCCCCACCACACATGCATGTAAAGGCAAGTGATTCCTTGATTACGGTGGTGGCTAAATGGCTACATTTTTACTTTGCGGGAAGTAAAAATTCAGTGTTCATGCCGTAGAGTAGATTCCACCATAAAAATGCATCAAATTACAGCAATTATCCCATAACTACAGCAAAGGTTTTTAACTAATCCCTTACCAAATGGGATCCAAGGGGTGGAGAGTAACGCAGGCACCACGATGTGAGACTGTCCTGATACAACTCTACAGTTCTAGTGTGATATTTAAAGACTTGCCATATGCCAAGTATTGCAATATGATGTAGTTCCCCACAAAAGTCCACCTTTTATACATTTCATTTTCTAGCAAAAGGCCTTTAATACATATTAAAGGTCTGTGGGGCCTGTGGGACCAACAACAATATCTTGGGGTGTGTTATGCAACAGAGTGGGCCAGACGCTTGCGGATAAAACTAGGTTAGAGGCTTGAATGCAGAAAGGGAAACAAAACAACAACACAGTCAAGATAGAGTCCAGGGTCAAAACCAAAGAGCAGCAAACAATAACCAAAGGGGCATTAAAAGAAAAGTCAAGAACAGAAGAGACAAAAAACTAGAAACCACAGGGAAAAAACAAGCAATGGTCAAACGTGAAAAGGCAGAGGAAGACAGAAGAAGACAGAGGCCTCAAGGCAAGTTCAATAAGGGCATAAATAAGTGACGGGTATCAGTAATCAGGTGAGTTTAAAGAGAGGGGTGATCTGTGATTGGTTGCTGGCAAAAAGAGTCACCAGTCTGGCATGGGGTGTCATGGGGTCTCAAAACCTAGTGAGCTGTCTAAGTAGGCACTGACTATGGGTGTGTCTCAAGACCTAGTGAGCTCTTACATAGGCAGCATTTTACGTCATAGTATGCGCTCCCGACATGTAGGCTGTCCCAATTCTTAGATACCTGAAACACGCTGTCTACTGAGACACCTTATTTTGGCCTGATTTTAAGAAGCATCGAACACTTCCTCAGCCGCTAAGGCAATCCCATGATGCAACACAGGCAAATCTACGAGCAGTGAAGTTGTTTTAAAATGTGAGTTATTTAGATTTTCTCTGGTATTTTAATGTGTTTCTGGTCATATAATCACACAAAACAGTGTTTCATTTGCAACTTTTTAACGAGTCGTTCACCATTTTGCAGTTTTATTCTCGAGCCATTAGCATTTATGCTAGCAGATTATTGTTCCCGCCCACTGCAGCATGCAACCGGTGGTTTAGCTGGTTGCTAAGTTACCAGCCGGCATCCAAAACAATAGCCCGAGGCTTAAAAATCCGCTAGCATAAATGCAAAATGTTCAATGACTCGTTAAAAAATTGTGAATAAAATGCTGTTTTGTGTGATTGTATGGCAAGAAACACATTAATCTAAAATCTAAATAACTTACATTTTAAAATGACTTCACTGCGTAGATTTGCCTGCATTGCATCATGGGATTGCCTTAGCGGCTAAGGAAGCAAAAATCACAAGTTGTAGTACATGTGTACTACAGGAATCTGGCAAATTAATAAATAGTCAAAATGAAATGACAACAATAAACTAATAATGAGCACATAATAACAATATTTAACTGCAGAACACCAAAAAATTAACTCCTTCTAAATAAAAGTTCGACTCTAGCTATAAATAGAAGAATCCAATCATGTGGACAACGTGAATGGCATTGCTGTAGGTAACCAGACCGGTGGGGCCTACAGAATGTCAGACAGCTACTGCTGTGGAAAGTGCTCCTAATAGCTGAATATATAATAAAGCTGAATAAGAGTGAGTCTGAAATGTGGCAGGCATTTTCAAATGTGACTAACGCAGATAGAAACCAGCTTTACGCCAGCTCCGGCAGCTGTGGGACAAAATCCTAAGGTTGTGGGTGAGAGCAGGACAAACAGTGTTTCTGCAGTAGAGGAAATCTAATGGAAGCAGGCAGGAGTGGGACTAAAATATCAGCACCATCTTATACAATATTTATTGTTTAATGTCAGGGGAAAAAACACAAAACCATATTTACCACATCAAAATATAATATTGTATTTTAATATTTAATGTTTCTAACATTACCTTTATAACAGCTTTAATCTTTTTTAATATGCAGGGATATTCTTCCACACCTCCAAAGATTTAGAAGTTAGTTGCATTTCTTCTTCGCACAATCAGAGTATTTTCTTTTATCAGTTACTGCTTCTTGTAAATATTCTGGTTTGTCTATATAAGTTTACTGTCAGGGTTCAGCAGGATTCGGACACAAGCGCAAGCTTTTAAAATAAACAAATACTTTTAATAAACCAAACATAAACGAAGGTTAAACAAACGGGGTACATACACAGAGCTAACAAGGAACAACCACAAGATAACCTAGACAATGACCAAAGAAGAACAGACTGAAAACACAGGGTATATAACAAGACATGGAATACGCGACAGCTGGAAACAGGAGGGGTTACAGATACGGGCCAGGTGGGAGGCGGAGACACTGGGATCAAACAGGTCGACAGGACATAAACAGAGACACGTGGATGGGCAGGCATAACATTTACACTATGTTTAATTTACTTCTGTCCTTTTTCATTGACATGACATAACTGTGAAGTGGATTAAACAATAATAAGTTTGAATATTTTTGTTTGTTAATATAAACCTTATTCCTAAATATGTAAAAGGTGCATTTAACGAGAAAGATTTGTAATCACTGTTTGATACAGGATGATATACCATATATTTTACCATATTTACCATATTTACCATATATATATATATATATATATATATATATATATATATATATATATATATATATATATATATATATATGGGGCCTCGATTACCCCAGAAAGACACAGCATCTGCTATGGCATTAGGACAGAGGTGCATTTCAGTCTGACTAAGAGTTTAAATAAATGTATATGTATATAAATATATATAACTGTAAAATATCTGCATATACCATTTTTAAACCGAAAATATTGCAATAATACACATTATTGATTTTTATCGAACACCTAATGAAGTCCCGTAAACCCCCAATGCCAAGAAAAGAACAGCGACTATTTCTCTTTCTTTTTAGCTTCTTTTCTCCTTTATTACTGTGTTTTCCCAACACTATTGTCACTTTCATTCCATTATGTAACAAATATGATTCAACCAACATAAAATGCCTTTGATTTCTTTCAGATATTGTTGCAAACTACCATCCTGAGCAATGAAACAAATCAGTGATAAGTGTTTCCATAGCAATGTGAATTGCTCTGAATGTGTGCAGATTCTCTGACAATCACCAAGAGTTAAATAAGTTACGGAGGAAATTTCTAAACGTACTGTAGATTAAATGTTAGTTAAGTTACGTGCTTCCAAGCACATCTTTGATGCCTGGACACTGTCACAGTACTGCGTATGGACGTTCAGCTTGTTTGAGCTCTGTGAATATGTCTTGCTTCATTAGAATATTTGTGCTTGCTTAAGAATGCCAGAGGCTTCAAAATCATTCAGTTTGTTGGAGAATGTTAGTTTGTTAAGCCAGATCACTGTACAGAAAGCCTCAGCACTCAGAACAGCCCCTGAGCTTCTCTGAGGCATCATCAGCGTCCGTAAAGGCTGCCAAACTGGCAGCATCACTGATCTAGGATCTGGGGAAAGGGCCAGTTTTATGCTGACTTGGCCTGCATTCTTCACTCGTGCATGCGTGGCTCTCTTGTTGCTATCGTCCTGCCAAGCTCTGAAATTCAGAAGGCTACATTTACAGCTTCATCCTTTGTGTACTAGAAGGATTGAGGGAGATTAGGCTTGGAACTACAGCGACACAGAGATACTCATGTGACCGATATATAAAAGACCACATACAGGTTTTTTTTTCAGAGAAGCCTCCTGGGTCCCCATAGAATTTCTTTAAACGCCTCTTATACACTGCCTGGCCAAAAAGGAGTGACTTTTTAAATGAAATAAGTAAATACCTAAAAGCATTTGACTGGATAATCACTCCAGTGATTAATACGTTTCAGCTGGGAACAATTAGTTTAACCCTAACTGATGCAGTGAGAAGCTTCTCATTTCTTCCACTTTAACAATGTGGAAAGGCAAATCCCATGACCGTGGAACACATACTACTATGTTTGAGAAGGGTCAAATTATTGGCAACAAATAAAGGAAATAACCAGGGGGAGGCTGAAATGACTAGAACTGGGTTAAGAACTGTCCAACACATTATTAAAAACCTGGAAGGAGAGGGTAGAGTTTATGAGGAATGGGACTAAATAGCTGTGTGGCTATTACAAAAGACTTGTTAGTTAGGCTAATCGAGAAAAAGGCTTCTATTTAATAGGGTGGGCTCTGGAGCAATGGAATAAAGTCATTTGACCTGATGAGTCCAGACTGACCCTATTGCGATGGGCACATCAGGTTAATACATAGAGCATCTGGAGGTAGTGCTGTGATCTAGACTTGCTTCAACATATTCTCCATCAGTCTGAAGAATCTTATTGCTATGCAAAGACCCCTTTAAGCATGCAAATGGTTCTTTGAGTGGTCATGGTTCTATATATAATTATTGTTTTTAGTAAAGAAGTATTGACTATCTATTTTAACCATTCATTCTGTTTGGCTTTTTTCTCCTATACTTTTTAGCATTATCTTTATTTTTCATTTGTACTAAAAATCAGTCATGATTCATATTTGCATTCAAAAGGCATTTTGGACTGAAATACTTCTTACATGTTCAGCATTTGTGGGTGTGTCTTAACCGTGGTAGGCTGAATAGGTGTGTTTATGTAAATGTATTGATAGTAACTTCTAACCAGGCTAGCACAGTTTAATGTTTGTACGGTTCAGAAGCAATATTTACACACTAAATCAATTAATCACTAAGAAAAAATCAGGTTTGTATTAAATGTCCTCTTTCCTATCTTCCTCAGAACCTTCCAGCTACCCAAACGCAAGTTTCACCTCTTCAAACGGAGGACAATGAGCTCTAATTCTGAAAGCTAATGACAACGTATATACTTTTGCATCCACATTCTGCAACAGTAAGCATTCACTTACTTAGGATGCGTGATGTTGACCTCCAGCACAAGATCGTCTGGAATCTCGAACAGCTCTGGGTCGTTGCCATTGGCCTGGAGCAGAAGGGGCAAGACGTCGAAGCGGCCTTTGGGAGCCTTCCATCCCTGCTGTATGCAGATCTGCAAAGGGGGAGACCACATACACATCAGTGCTGGAGAACGGGAGCCGATGTAGAAAGCTTTTAACATGTCTTTTGTGTTTTGTAACCACCAGATTTTGCAGTGATAACCCCAAAAAGAGACCTCATAATATTCAAGCAGGGCCGGTGACATCTATTTAGTCTACATTTCAAAAATTTCCACAAATAACCACATATTTTTGAAAAGCGCCAATTTCCTCTCACTGTAATTATCAATAATGACGCACCAGATAATCAGCCCAGCAGCAAGGGGGCTTCAGGATGCATGCTGTCTCCTCTGACACACGGCACATGAGTTTTAGTACCTTAATCATTCTTGATTTCGCAGTGCTCCTATTTTTTATTGTAATTAAACAGATGCTGTATAATAAAAAGACAGTCTAGACAAGCCGTACTCTTAGGAGACTGCAGGCATTATAATTTCATGTCTCACCTCTGTGAGCTCCAGGGACGCAGGGTCTCCCAGTACAGAGCCATCGGGCTGCTTGTAGCCCGCATAGCGGATCAGCTGGCTATTCCACACTCGGAAATCGTGTTTCCCATCTGTTCTCTGGGGGAAAATGGTGATAGCCGACCTGCAGATAAGATTATGAGATTAGAGAGCAAAAGATCAGAGTGTTAATGCAAAGGCCCTTCTGATAGATTGATGTCCCCCGCTGCACTCATACCAACACATTTAACTGTGCATGTCAAGTGCTTTAGTCTGCAGCACTGTCTTGGATGAGCTGCAGTGGTACTTTTCACATATTATTGTATAAAACGTCAAAAGTACCATCAGGCTAAAAAACATTCATTTTAATATAATGATTAAGATAAGATAAGATGCAATTACTAGTCTAGGCTAAAATGAATCACTTTTATATGAAAAGAGACCAAATGATATTTAGCTCAGCCTATAGGGCTGCACAGTTAATCATATATCTATTGTTATCATGATATGTATGATATCATGACAGATTGACAAATGTATCTTTACTACTAGTCTGCAAAAAGCATGACAGCTACTGTCACAATTATATATAAGACCTTAAATATGATAAAATCAGATCTTAAGAAAAGCCACAAAATAAACAAATCTCACAAATAATTATATGGTTTACATTCCACTTTTGAACAAAATGACTGTATTTGTAAATGTGTTTGTTGGCATCTTACGCTAATGAATACAAGAGGTGTGGAATATTCTGGGAGAATTCTAAGGATTTAAGGATCTGCAGGTTTCTCTTACGCTGACTAATGTCAGTGTTTATGATCCCACAAGAAGTATATTTCATAAAATGTAAATAGATAGGGCAAAAGTGGCTCTTTATATTTTACTGAAGAGATGTAATTTTGGCAAAACCAATCAAAACACTGCCTTCAGCATAAAAACCTCATTCCAACTGAAACATGGTGGTGGCAGTATCATGATTTGGGGCCCACTTGCTTATCCGGTAAACACCAGTGTGTCTACAAAGAACAGTTAAAGCAGAACAAATCCAGAACTTAATTTCTGTAAAGAAATATCAGATTTGAGGCAGTTCTATGAGGAGGTATTAGACATAATTCCTCCAACTTAATGTACAGGGCTGATCAATACTATAGGAATGGTATGAAGCGATTGCTGCATGAGGGGGTAACACTAGTTCTTAGCAGCGAAGGTTCACATATTTTGCAAATATATAAAGATATTTAGTGTTATATGTCTTAAGTCTAATAAATCAATGACAAGCTGTATGATTATGTTGTTTGTTTTACTAGGTTTATCTGGGCATATTTGTATGTCTCATTATCTATTTTTCTGAGTTAAATGAAGATCTGATCATATTTTAGGTCACAAAAACAGGTTCACAATCTTGCAAGCAGCACTGTAACAATTCCTGTGAATTTAAGACTGGTATATACAAATGAGACTGGTTCTGATTGGCTGTGCTGTACTGTAGCTCATGTTAAAAGCACTTACAGAAGAAAAATCTTTAGAACTAAAATAAGAATGTTGGGCAAAGAAGTCGTGGTCTAAAGGTAAGGGATCCGGTCTTGTGACGCTGGTTTGATCCCTGGGACCAGCAGGACACGACTGAAGTGCCCTTGAGCAAGGCACCTTACCCCCAACTGCTTCCTGGGCGCTATGGATAGGGCTGCCCACCGCTCTGGGCACGTGTACTCACTGCCTATAGTGTGTGTATATGTTGGTGTTTTACTGCACGAATGGGTGAAATGTGGAGGTCAAATTCCGCTTTGTGCAAAAAGTTACAGAATAATTCTAAACTTATAAGTAGATACATGTAAACGGCTTATTTCTTGTGACATCACACAAACAATGTATTAAAAACAGACAACTTTCTCAGAGTTGCCATTTTTGTATATGATGTCCAACTGCTGTATTTCAGAAAAGTTAGGGGAAACTTGATTTTCTATTAAATGGGCCCTTTAAGAATGAGCTTCTCTGCAGATTAGTGGTGTAAGTAGATAACATACACCATAAGAAGGGCTTTTTTGGAAAAACCCAAATAAATTACTTTGTGTGGTAACAAGCATTTTGACCAGTTTTATTCAATTAAAATATGACTTTGATTTAAAAAAACTAATTCCTTCAAACTACATGTTTAGGTTGAATAGATTTCGTTAAACTGCTTGGAATTTTTGTAGGTTGTACCAACAAAGCAACATAAACTCCACATGAGATGCAGTCATTTTCCAAACAGCTCTGTTTGGAACATACGTACGGCGCACCACAAACTCTGCTTCTCTTTAATCTATTTGTCTTACAGTAAGCTGTCACAGATATTAATGTGGAGAAAGAATGAAAGTCCCATCTGTGTTTTTACAGTAACTGGAGGAAATGTGGGTCACCTGACTACCTGAAAAAGCAGCAGGCACATTTCCTTGTTAGCTGAGGAGCGTTCCTCGTTTTGCTCACAAGTGGAGCGGCAGGTGGGAGATCACCGGCAGATTCTGATGATGTAATGAGAGAGAGAGTAGGGGCTTTGGTATTGAGAGAGGGAAACTTCTGCGGTAAGAAGGATAAAAGGGTTCTCCCTGTGTCTCTGTCTCCTCTACCTCTCTCTCGCTCCCTCTCTCGCTCTCTCTCCCCTCCCTCTCTTTCCTTTCCCCCTCTCTTCCAGTCTCTGATCAGTGCGTTAGAGTGACGTTAATTAAAGTGAACAGAGAGTAAGTGTCGTGTTTGATTAGCTTTGTAGGGAGACAGTGCTGGCGGAGTTCGGCGCTGCACTGGCAGGTTCTCTATGCAGGAGCTCTGGAGCGAGGTGACAAAGAGAGGACGCAGAGGACTTACTGACAGGAGGAGAGACAGCAACATGAGAACGCATGACATGCAGCCGAATGAAGGCAAGCAGGAACACAGAGAGAGAGAGAGAGAGAGAGAGAGAGAGAGAGAGAGAGAGAGAGAGAGAGAGAGAGAAAGAGGAAGAGAGAGAGAGAGAGGGAGGGAACGAGAGAGAACTAGAACACAACAAAAAGACAAGGATTAAGAGAAAGAAGGAGAGAGAGAACAGCAAGAGGGAGAGAGATTGATAGAGTTTGAGGACGAATGAGAGACATGGAGGAATATGAAGAGAGGAAGAGTGAAAGATGAAGAAAGATGGCCAGAGAGAACGATGGAGAATATAAAAATAGGGTGATATACAAAGAGATGGAGTGCAAGATGGAAGGAAAGATGGAGTGAAAGAGATTGATAGAGAGACTGAGAGTGAAAAGATGAAAAAATGCAGAGAAAGATGGAGAGGTGGAGAGGGAGAGAGTGACAAAGAGAGGGAGAGAGTGAAAGAGAATGAGAGTAGAAGAGAGATTGGGAGATCAGGAGAAAGAGAGCTATGGAGATGAATAGAGACAGAGACAGAGAGAATGAAAGAGAGGCAGATATATAGAGTGAAAGATTCAGAGAAAAAGGATGAGAGAGAGAAAGAATGAAAGATGGAAAGTGATATATAGAGAGATAGAGAAAGAGATGGAGAAAGCGATGGAAAGAGCTAGAAAGGGAGTCTGGGAAATAGATAGAAAAGGGAAGAGAGAAGGAAAAGGAGATGGAAAGATGTACTGATTAAGAGTGAGAGTAAAAGACTGAAACTTGGAGTGAAAGATGAGAAAGTGAATTATGTTGAAAGAGACAGAAAACGATGTAAAAAGTGAGACAGAGAGTGTGAAAGAGCAAGACAGAGAGAGAAAGAGTGAGAAAATGAGTATGGACTAAGTGAAAGACACAGAAAGCAAGAGATAGAGAGCAAGAGATAGAGAGCAAGAGATAGAGAGGGAGAGGGAGAGAGATGACAGAGATTTAGAGAAAGAGAGGATGATGAGAGGTTTAAATGACAGAGGTAAAGAAGTGGGTGTGAAAAGAGAAGCAGAAAAGAGTAAAAAATAAAAAGTAATGAGGGCGATGATGAGGGTTGTAAAGGATGCAGAGGTGGAGAAGTGGGGGCGGAAAGGGAGGGAGGAAACAGAGTAGAAAGGAAAGAGTAATCATTATATCAAATGTTTCTAGCACTTACCTGAGGTTACCTTTGTTAGTGGCGTATTTGATGTGATTGCAGATATAATTAAACATTCCATGTGCTGTTGTGCAGTCTCGGGCATCAAACACCTATTCAAAACAAGTCGCTTATTAGCACTGACATCAGGCCATCACTGCAGAGCAGGGTCTGCGGCTCTGGCAGCACGTATACACTATACAAATTAGCTTTCTGTAAGGAACACACAGACGAGACTGGTACAGAGAATTCAGTCACTAACAGACTGAACAGCATTTTACAGCCTTCCAAGTCTCTTCTTTATGGCTCAGAATTTTAGGTACTGCAGTTCAAATTATATCCAGTAGGCCTCGGTGATGTATTATGAACATACAGGTATGGTGGTTGCATGACTTAATTAAATTGATAGTTGATGTAAAGAAAATCAAGTCAATGTATCTAATTAATAAAGACGACATGATTGAAACAATCAAGAAATCTGGGTAATCTAGCAAATTTGTATCCTACCTAGGCGCACCCTACGAGGCCTTGCTGAGGTTTGAAGAGTCAGCTTTTTTAGAGCACCGTAAGAGTAACCTACTTTAAACTTTACTCAATTATAGGGCATTACGCCTCCTCCCAAACCACATGACTTTTTATTTATTATTATTTTTACTTATTATTTTTGTTTTCCAGGTTCTGAAAACCAGAGATAACAATTTTCAATATTTTTGGAGCACTGTAGATCTGCAGGTTAGAGAAATATTAGAACAAAGCCAAACTCAAGAGGTCAGTACAGCGTTGTGTCCCTGCCAATAAGGGCCCCTTTCCTAGGTCACATTGCTAGCCTTCAGGAAACAGGAGAAAACGGACCCCAAAACCTTGAGGCTTCTCACCTGCTGTCTAATATGAAGCTTCCACGTTTTAGTGTCATGGTCACATGACCAGATATCTACATTGTTTGTAACTAAATAAATGTGTACATTTCATCATAAATAGGGCAAAAGAACTGATCAAAAAAGTCTGGTTCCATTGACACTAAGAATAAAACACATAATTTTGGATGAGTGAGGTTTGGTTCTGACAGCAGTGATATGTTGTGTTTTGGATGCTGCTATGCTGTTCAACCAGTATGGGGTGACCAGCTAAATCAGCACCAGACCAGCAAAGACTAGCTAAGGCATTCATACTGATCAACCTTGGTATTTTAGCAGAGGAAATATTTTTAATATCCTGACTGTCTACGTCTATATCTACGTCTAACTTCTAGCTACAGTAACTTCTAATACAAGTGGTATTTTCTGATGTTTAGGTTTAATTAAATGCTGTATCTACAATTATGAGATACTCATTATATTATATAGCATTATATATATTGTATTATATAGCATAATATATAGCATTAGATTTGAATTTATCACTGTGGTACAAAAGTAAGCAGGTACTCTTTTGCACAACGATGCTGTTTTGTCTACTAATCCAGCTTGACTGACAACCCCAAACTGTGAGGTGACAGTTGAACCTGTCAGCATGTGAGGGCTGCTTGAAAATAAATGTATTTTACTGTAGAAACTAGTTTGTGCTGAAATAAACAAAGCAACTGGGTCAGTAACAAATGAAGTGACTGATGAAAAGAAAGACACCACCATTAATGTTCATAAGGCTGCTATATAGTGTAGTACCTGCAGTTTAGACCACTGGATCCTCCCTACGCAGCGGGCAGCATTTCTCCAAGCATGTTTGGCACCATATATCAGCTCAGTGTCTTTAAGCTGGTACGTTCCAGATGTTTCAATCTCTTTCTTCACCTCTTCCAGTCTATCCAAATGTGCCTTGGATCCGCACCTACTCTCACATGGACCATCCACATAGCATAAAGTTATAATATATAGGTCTCAATACTTAATACAGGTCAGATAAAATTTGGTTTACTTTAGCCTTTAGCATGGAGATGAATCTGTTTATATGGCAACTAGATGATAAGCCTTGGTCTTCCTACCAGGCTTAGCCCTCAGCATACTAATAACATGGGTAAAATCAATATAAGTTGACTTCTAAGTTGGCTTGTTAGACTCTATTCTTAGCTTTAAATTCCCTTGTGCTCTAAAATAATATACTAAAGCTCCAAATTAAGAGGTACGAGCAACAAAAAAGTAAAACAAGAGCTGAACCAACTCCACATGAGGACACGATGAAACCTCAGCAAGCAACTACACATTAATGAGTAAAATGAAACCAAAGGAAAAGTGATAGGCAAAAGTCTTATCATTTAAAAATACAAATAAAAATAAAAGTACAAAATATTATATAAGAAAATTGAAGTGAGTGCAGTACATGAGCAAAAGAACAATAACTACTGCAGCTGTTACTTGTTTACTTAATCATTAATCATAATCAGCATTATTGCAGTCCTTTACTTGTCTTCACGTTAACAAAGGCATTACTTAATGTTAATTATGTCAACATCTGAAAACAACATTAATTGATACAGTTCTTACATTAATTAACTAGCACTAATGTTTTACCTAACAATGTAATATATTAATGTATGTGTAATCTTATGTTAATGTTTTACTTACTATAATGTATTAGTGTGTTTTGGATACGGGTGTGCTGGTCAGCCTCAATGGAAATTAATATGCTGGTCACAGCAAAACTAGCATATCGTTGCTGTCCAATGAAAAACATGTTCATCTCCATTTTTGAACACGCCAATGGTCGTTTACATTGCATACAAATTTCATAATGAATGGACCAGTAGAAGTTCTCCAAAATAGCTTGAAAAACATTCTGGTTCTATTGACTTACATTGAAAGTAAAGTAAGTTTTTGGTCTCTCCTATAAAGGTTTTTCATTGGACAGTGACGATTTGCTGTGTTTTGATGTTTTGGCTCAGTTGGAGATAGAATTACTTAACAAGTAAATTGCAGCATACCTTCTGACAGGTGTGTAAATTTACAAACAAGCAGGCCTACCTTTTGATTGAGGTGTAGTACTGGTTGATAAAGTCTGTGGCCAGTGGTAGCAGCTCGTCTTTGGTTCGAACTTCGTCTGGTTTGTGAGTCTGGTTAGGTGTCATCACCGAGCCTATACACACCCTCTCAGTACAAATTGGCACCTACAATGAACAAATCAGCTGTCGTTATATACTGCGGTACACAAACCCAAAGAACTTAGGCTAGACAAGCAAAAGGGGTAAAGAGGTGACTCCACTGCCACCACTTCAACAGAAAGTACAGTTCACCTTCCATAACCTCAAGAGCGTGACCTGAACGCACAGTGAGCTTAAGCATTTATCATGGAATGTGTTTGTTGAGCTGATCCTGATACTGCGACACTAATAAAAGGGTCTTCATTAGAGCTGAAATAAGAAGCAGTGGGGGAAGAGAGAGGGAAAGAGAGAGACAGAGATGTGCAACTCGGTCATTGCCTTGAGCAAGCTCATATGGTCAGTGTAATAAGATTAGAGTTGAAGCGTACTGTCACTTTGGGTAGCCACTAATGCGGTCAGTAGATGAGAGGCGAAACGGCCAAGCCGGAGCAGAAATGTAACTACGGGCCGGACGGCGCTGCTAAAACGGGCACTGGCCGAGCGTCACTTGAACTGGCGAAGCGTTCAAAACCTCAGCCAACTGACACGGGACCCCCACGCAACCCTGAGCAGGCCACCCGGGACAGGCCAGAGCGGAAGCACAGTGTGGTGTGGCCAAGCTTTCACCCGTGAGCAAGAACAATAAGTGCAGCGTAGCAAAGATAAGTCTAAATATGGAGCAAGGACCAGACTCTACCCTGAACTAGGACCCCCACTAGGCATAATCTGGACCACTAACTAGCTGACTGGCTGCCTGATTAAGAGATAAGATGGAGGGCACTTAGCGTCAGCGTGTTAAAAATAAAACAAAACACTTTCATTTGCTTCTGCACATCCGCTAGCCATGAGGCACTATAAATTCCGCCCCACAGCTGCCTCCTTTCGCAAAAAGCAACCCAAAAAAAATCCTCTGTGTGCGTGATATATTATAAATCATACGATCTGTAATTAACGGTGATTAGCATGCAACGCCAGGCACTCGTGAAATCGTGTAGAACCTCGTGTCCCTCTTTTCCACTTAGTTTGAGGAAACTGGGGGATGATTCAAAATGTGGAGATGGTTGTTAGAGTGCCCTCATGGTCTTTACCCACACTGTGTCAGCACGAAAGACTACGTCTATATTTAAACTTTAGTTTGACATGTGGAAAGGCAAGAGACAGCTAGATGTCACCGAAGAATGGATGGTCCTTGCATGAAATGCTATCTGGGCAAGTGGAGTCATCTTAAATCTAGTCAATATATCTTGTGTTTCAAACGGTGGTCATATCTGATTTGGAGGTTGTTGTACGCACATTATAGGAGCGTTTAACACAATTCCAGACGGTTTTGAGCATTTACATTCATAACTAGAGAAAGAGTTTATTGGTAGATGCATTTTAAAGTATTTTTTAAAGTCTGAACACACAAACCCTATGTTTTGTTCATTTTTAATGTTAAAAATAAGTTAACACATCCTCTACAGAGAACTACAAAGTCATTTGAGCAGAGATGCACACAGCATATGCAGCTGTGTTTAGTTTGTATCTAGGGAAAATATTATACTCTGCATAATGTTTGAAACTGAGCACAGTTATCTGCACTTTCTCTAAATAATATTATTTTTGAATATTTTTTTAAGAATAAGTTGAATAATCGTATAATGTTCTTACTGCAACTCTTTTTATACAAACCTTCAACACCACCACCACCCTTAATTTCATGGGACCATAAGTATTTGGACATCTATCTCTTCATAATTGAATAATTTGTTCACCCTGTGGTGAGCCCAGGCTGAGCATTTGCATCTGGATGTTATGATGTGTTAATATTATTAAGAATTTAAATGTTTTATTAGCAAGTAGCTTCAGCACAGTCCTACCTTGCTGGAGCTGTTGTGCAGGGTGTCGTTGTACATTGTCCCACTCTCCCAGTTCTTTACTTTCATGAATCTGGGACATTTGGTTGGGCTTCCATTGTGTAAAGTCTTAGTTGGTGATACTCTGCCTTGTGATAGTGTCTGTAGAGAGACAAACAAATATGGAGTTATGTAATAAATCAAAGGAAAAAGTCACCACACTTGATATACCATCACTTCTGGTCAAGCTGCAAACATATCATTACAGTGATAACAAAACACCAGGAACAGTGACTTGAAAGCTGAAGGATGTTTTAAACTATATATGTAATAAAAGGTAATATAGAACAGTAAACAAAAAAGTATATATAAATATATATATATATATATATGGCATAGTAAAGTAAAATTATAAGCATTCCATGTGTGTGTTAAGTTTTTATTGACAAATACATCCAGTTTAAGCACATACTTATTATTTATAGTGTTGACCCTTCTTCTTTAACACTTCTGCAATTCGCCTTGTCATGCTGGATTTTCTTGCTTAATCAGCGCTTGGAGTTGATCAAAGTTTAAGATTTTCTTTGTCCACCCTCTTTTTGAGGATTGACCACAGGTTCTCAATGTGATTGAGATCTGGGAAGTTTCCTGGCCATGCGCCCAAAATTTCAATGTTTTGTTCACCGAGCCACTTGTTTATCACTTTTGCCTTGTGACATGGTGCTCCATCATGCTGGAAAATACAGTGTTTATCTCCAAATTGCTTCTGGATCATTGGGAGAAGTTGCTCTTGGAGGATGTTTTGATACCATCCCTTATTCATGGCAGTGTTCTTTGACAAAACTTTGAGTAAACACCCTTCCCTGGATGAGAAGCAACCCCACACATTAATGGTCTCAGGATGCTTCACTGTTGGCATGATACAGGACTCATGCTAGTGCTCACCTTTTCTTCTCCAGACAATCATTTTTTCCAGATGTCCCAAACAGTGTGAAGCGGGCTTCACCAGAGAAAATAACTTTACCCCAGTCTGTTCTTGATGTTTTTCTTGGAGAGAAGTGGCTCCTTTGCTGCCCTTCTTGACACCAAGCCATCCTCCGAAAACCTTTGTCTCTGTAAAC
The DNA here is from genome assembly GCA_021613375.1 of Megaleporinus macrocephalus. Taxonomy (NCBI): domain Eukaryota; kingdom Metazoa; phylum Chordata; class Actinopteri; order Characiformes; family Anostomidae; genus Megaleporinus; species Megaleporinus macrocephalus. The sequence goes on along the minus strand of CM038725.1, from coordinate 20,096,708 downwards.
CCTTTTGATGCAATGCAATGATGACTGCATGCATTTCCTCTAACCATGGTTAAAAGAAGAAAACTTTAAATGAAGATGGCACAAAATTTGTCTAAATTATTAGATGAACTACTTCCACACTACCAGGAGAGAAAGCATCAGGCCTCCAGTCTTTTTCTATAAGAGTACACACAATGTGCCCATGATTTAGCGTCAAGTGGCAAGCACCATGGCGACAGAGAGACAAGCAGCAAGTTAAAATTTTCTCACTTTGCAAATAAACTTTAATGACACAGGGGTCTGAGATCTCTGGCCCCTTAATTACCATTCCCAATAGTATCACTCAAAATATGCAAGAGGAACTTACAAACATGTAAACTTAACAGCAGTTAACATGTCCATATGTCTCGAGCACATCCACAGACGAACTTGAGGTGACATTAGCAACTTGTTGCCTGCTATAGTATGAATGTACAGTTCTGAAGGACTATTTCAAAATAGGACCTAAACCATTATTCAACATTATCAATAACGTTGGTGGAAAAACATTTTTACCATCAATATTTTGTTTACAAGTGATGCCCAAATGAGTGAAGCAGTAAGAAGGCAGTAAGTCACTTACAGTCCAGATAACAAAAGAGAAAGAACAATTGTACCATAAAATTAATTGAAAGTAAAAAGTGTTGTCTGGCATTTCCTTAAAATGAATAATAATTCATAATAGTTAGTAAATTAGTTAATAAATTAGTTAATAAATTAGTCAAATTAAACAGGATTGTTCAGTGTTCACAGTTGCAATTTCAATGTACTTTTTATTGTTTTAATACAAAACACGTCCCCCTCAGGATCTAACACTGCTTACTTTGCCGAATTTTGCAAATGGTCAATTGCTGGTACTTCCTAAAACAGAGTTACAGTTTTCTTCACAGGGCTTTATACAACAAGCCTAAGAGTAGCATCCAACTACAACTCCAGGTCAAATCACTTTAGAGCGCTCTCTATGATACTCTATTCACAACACATCTTAAGCTTAATTTCAATGAATGAATCTCAAACGAGTCTCAACATTTATGCCTGTGTTGTTTGTAGCCATGCAAAATGCAATTTTGGCCAGTTCTCTGCTACTGATTGCAGCTACAAACTGGGTTTGGCTCTAGATGGAGTTCCAAACACCTGCACCAGAAACAACAGACATAGACGACAGAGCACTTTCTCTCTAAGGCTTAATTGTAATCCTACAATCTTGAGTCATTATACTGCCTCCTGTCACAATGGTGAAGGGAGGAAATTATATTCTCACAAGCTAAGGCAATCAAGACTATTAAGCATTCACATAATTGAGCTCTGATTTTAGTTTCTCTAGGCAAGTGTGATATTGACTTGCCATTCAGACAGTGACTGTAAATTGCTTCTGGGTGAGAAGCTACGGAGAACTGGACTTCCTCCGTTTCTTGGATCAAAAGGAAATCAATCTGATGGTCATTACACGTCTCTAATGGCTCAGAAAGCAGTTGTGGCAAAGGCCTCCAGTAAAGGCACCTCAGTGAGTATGTAATTGTGGCATTTTCCAGGGACATGAATGAAAACCTCAATCAAGGCCTATTGGCATTTCTTATCCATGGTAAGAATGATGGATGCCTTCTTCCTGAACCGACTGGATTCCTTCCACAAAAACAGGCCAGTGGATGAAGGCAACCACATGCTGCCATGGAATAAAAGAGAAAAACACGCGTAAATACTCAAGGCATGAGTGTTAAAATTGTGTGTTGGACTGCCAGCACAGTTCTCTGGCATGGACTTACAGAGATCCTCAAACATTAACAACCGAACAAACTCATTCACATGCCTGCGATGCATATGTTTCTAAAAAGCCTTTCTACATACATTGTCTTTAGGAGTCTGTGTATTGAAATGTAAGCACAGCTGCTAATGGGAAATGTGTTACAGGTGAATTATGGACCCTTTATATATTTATATACATATATATATATATATATATATGTGTGTGTGTGTGTAAAAGTTTGTACTTGTAAATGTTAGTGTCCTAATGAAACTTCCTGTTAGAAGCTGATAGGACAAAAGTGATGTAAGGTCTTTGTTAATGCCAGATTGACTGTAGAATAGGTTTAGAATACATTTTTTGGAAAGAGAGAGGAAAATTAAAGCAAAATGCATACAGAAAAGAGCTTTCAAAACTAAAAAAAAGAAAGAAAAAAAAGGGACTACTAACAACTCTTAGATGCAGGAGATCACTAACACTGTCCCCAGCAAATAAACTGCTCTAAAAACTTTCATCTTTGAGAAAGAAAGTAAACCAAGCTCCACTCTTTTTCTTCAGATCTGAAAATATCCATGTATTTCTGTCCATCCCTCAACTGCAAGAATCTGTCAAGAAGCCCTTACTGAGAAAAGAAAACAGACAAATCACACAAAAAGCTTCTGGTGTTCTCTGTACACTGGCCTGACCAGACCTCAACATCTCTGAATCTATTTGGGAGTATTTGGATAGTAAGAAGCAGAAAATACAATCAACTTCTAAGAGGTGTGGCTGCAGACTTCTTTGAGAAACTCAAAAAAGAATGAAAGCTATAGACAAAAATTGGAGACACTAGATACACACTGAATAAAGATATGATTCAGTATATACTGTATGTTTCCAGGGCTGAAAAATAAACAACTTGTACTCAATGTTCTTTTTGCCTGGAGAGAACATAAGTAAATGGTGGCCTCTGACCTTTGCACAGACATCCATCTGCTCAGCAATGCTCAATTCCACTACTGACATCAATGTGTTGATCAGTAGATTTATAGAAAATCTAGGCATAAAGCTTACACAGTATTATTTATGTACAACTGCAGAGCCTCTGCCTAATGTGTAATAAGTACACAACATGACATTGATTCATGTAAAAAATAGCTTGAACTTAAAAACTAGTTTGAACAGTTTACTTCACAAGAGCGTAACTGTCTAGATGACTCATTTCAGACAAAGTTGTTGAACGTTCAGACTTGACTTGCCTGAAAAATAGTCAAGATTTAAAGAACCAAGATTTGAACCTAAATGTGGAAAAAGTTGAGATGGTACGTTAAATCGATATAACTAAATAAATCTTTTTGTATTATATTTGTCATTTCTGTACATAGCCAACAATACATCAGAGCTTTTTATCATTATGTTCATTTAAATTTCCCTAAATCATTTCAATATTGATTCCTGCAACATATTTTTAAAAATATTGGGACAGCATTTACCAGATTGTAATGTTTCTGTTCCTTTTCACATCACATAAAAGCTGTTTAGCAACACCAACTAATGCAGTGTTTCACAGGTAATTTCATTCCACTTTATCTAAAAACATTTTCACATTTTTTTTAAATACAGTGCACATTCTCTGACTGAGGACAGTTTGGAACTGAATGCAGGTCAGTCCAGTACATGCACCCTCTCCTTTCACTGTCATGCCTTTGTAATTTTAGATCATTGTGTTGTAATATGCATGGAAAACATGCTGTCTTGAGGTGTAAGTCACGTTTGCCAGGGACACTGACAAAAACCCCATGCTGAAAACTATCCATTTAATCCAAAAAAGACCTGAAGTACTGACTGGTTTGATCAGAATACATATATTTACTGTGTGAGGGTCCTTCTAAATGCCCCTAACACTTCTAGACACATTTAACATAAGAAGTCCTGTGTGGATGCAACTAAAAATTGTAGTGCTTGACAAAAGTAATCCGGAGCCCATGTGGTTCTATCACTTTTAAATGAATGACAATTCTTGATGCGGTGCTGTCTGAGGAAGCAGAGAGCACAGGTATTTAGGGTATTTAGCTAAGACTTACACACTTGCCAATTACACTGAAATTCCTGCTGATTCTTTAAATCTTTTAATTATGTTATGCACTCTAGAGGGTGAAAGATCCACATCCCTTCCTATATTTCTTTGAGGAACACTGTTTTTAATCATTTCAATAATTTTTCCAAGCATGTGTTGGCAACCTTGCGATCCTCATCCCACTTTTGCTCTTGAAGGACAAGGCCTTGCATACTGCTTCTGTACCAAAACATGTTTATGTTTTGACATCACCTGTTAAAAATCACATCATTATTAAATAATTTTACCAGCTCTAAACCCCCCCAATCACAACTTTATTCAACAATCTTGTGTTCAAACTGTCTGCAGTGAAAAACAGGGCAAAGTAAGTTTTAGAGATTTGTTCTAATTTTGGCATTGTAATTCTGAAATATTTCGATGCCATATTTAGAACCTATTGAAAACACAGACAAGAACAAAACACAACTTATTACCAGTCCTGAGCAAAATTCTGTGATGCTACGCACGTTACTCCGGCATCGTGGTAACTGGGCCGGCAGCATAATTATGTTTCTGCATGCAGTGCTTCAAAGGCAGGTGCATCAGCGGTAGCCGTTAGTGGTTCCTTGGTCAGAGTGCTTCCCACCACCTCCACTGCATGAGTGTGCCTTATTAGCCATTAAATTATGCAGAATTCAAGCTTTCAGCACAGGATTCTTTCTACATATGAGAAACATCTAGCACCAGCACAAGGCGCCATTATACTCAGCGAAGAGTCACCTAACGCTTGACGCAAGTCTATCATACTTATGTATCAGTGTTTTTATTTTTTTACATCTCTGAAAATAGAATGAAGTGTGCGTTGTATTAATATACGTCAGGAAAGGAAAAGCCTTCAATCAGCAATGTAACAAGTAACAAACATGTTATAAAACCACAGGAACAATCTGTAGGACGGTCTCATCCTTTATGAGAATTTCATTGGGTTGATCATGGAGATGGAGGATAGCTCGCATTGTTTCTTAATGCAACCTTGATTGAATAGGGTCTGGAGGACATTCCTGTGTGTGTGCGTGTGTTGGGGAGGGGGGGGGCGGAGCTTTCTGTGTGGATAGGACTCTGAAACTCTGAATATATTTTTATATATTTATGCAGACAGGCATATGTAGACACACATATGCACACACACACATACATACATACACATATAAAACATATACATGCAATATAAGGTAAGACGTGAGATGCTGCAGATACTAATGTTCAATTGTAGATTCTTTCCCAATAACACACAGCTATGTTTTCTTTTTACTATAATTGCTACTTACATTATATATATACATACAGTGATCAGCAATAACTTTAAAACAACCTCTTTGTTTCTATTGTCTATTTTGTCAGCTCCACTATATAGGAGCACTAATTTGACTATTACAGACTGTAGAATATCTGTTTCTTTGCAGGCTTTGTTAGCCCCTTTTCAATCAATCAATCATAAACTTTATCTATATAGCACCTTTCAGACAAATAAGATTGAAAATCAAGGTACTTCACAGGTGATAAAATATAATAAATAATAATAATAATAATAATAATAATTTAATATAAAATAAAAGGTGAATAATTAAGGTGATAAAAGTTAATTAATAAAACAAAAGCAAACCTTTAAAAGCTTCAAAGATGAGGGGAGAAAATAATTAAAGTATAAAAGTATGGATATTAATACTAAAAGAAAGTTTATATAAAACACTACATAAAAGCCAGACTTAACAAATATGTTTTTAGTTTATGCTTAAAATTGTCAATGTTTTGAGCTTCTCTCACATCAGTTTGACGGTTGTTCCAGCATTTTGGAGCATAGTGGCTAAAGGTACCATCACCAAAGGTGGAACAACTAAAAGAGAAGATCTGGAGGATCTGAGGAGCCTTTCTGGTTCATAAATCGGAAGCATTTCAGTGAGGTAGTCTGGCGCAAGACCATGTGGTGCTTTATAAACTAGAAGAATTTTAAAATCAATACGAGAACAAACAGGTAACGAGTGTAAAGACTTTAAAATCTGTGTAATGTGTGCTCTCTGTTTGGTCTTAGTCAGCACTTGTGCAGCAGAGTTTTGAATTAACTATAGCTGCTGTGTTGTAGCTTTTGGTAGGCCAGAAAGGAGAGCGTTACAATAGTCCAACCTGCTTGTTATAAAAGCATGAAACATTTTCACTCTGTTCTCCAATAATCCGGACCCCCATAAGACCACCACAGAGCAGACACAGCAGACACAGCAGTGCTCTACACTCACTGACCACTTTATTAGGTATAACTACCTTGTTGTTAGCTAGTGTTTCATGAACGGTCACAGCACGATGCCCCCAGGATGCTATTGGCTACATATTTTGCTTAGTGTACACTAAAGTGCTTCAAAACTCCAGCAGCACTGCAGTGTCTGATCCACTCATAACAGCACAACACACACTAGAACACCACCACTGCAGTGCTAAGAACGACCCACCACCTTAATAATACTTGTTCTGTGGTGGTAAAAGAAGGCGAACGACGTAGAACTACAAGATTCACCTATATGATAAGCAGAGCTGATGTAACAGACAATGAATGTAGAAACAAGGAGGAGGCTTTAATGTCACGGCTCATTTGTGTATATGCGCGCACCTCACATCTTTGACAAGGCCCTGGTAGGCCACGTCCTCCTTAATGCTTCCTCAGAAAATCATCCGTGGCATACTACCATTGTTTAATGGCCCAACAGTACAAACTGATGGACATTCTCTCTCTTCACATGTGCCAACTCACTGACCTATACACTACTCAGCTGTCAAGCTCACAAAGGGGTTAATCACCCAGAGGCTGTGCATTATTCCAGAGAGAGCGAGCGCGAGAGAGAGAAGGAGATCGAGAGAGAATGATTCCATCCCTCTCTCTCCCCCTATGGGACCACACAGCTGCACTCATTCATTTTTCTCTTTCTTGGAACGGCTCCCTCCATCCGGTTTCTTTCAGGGAGCTAACGCGTCACAAGTGGCTGAGTGGCAGGGCCATGTGCTGGGCTGGAGGGTGAGCACTGTCCCCCTGCTCTATCTCTGCACCATCTGAGCTTCAGGTAAGACACACAAAGGCTTTCTTATGTGGAAACATCTCGAAGATGTACACATGCACGCATTTTAAGCAGGTCTCGAAGGAAAACCTGCTTGGAAAATACTCAAAAGCGTTTGGATGTATGTCGGCAGTTGGGCATGTGGTTCATGACATAGCTTAAAGAAAAGCCACACAGGGCTGTGCAATACGAATAAAGTAGTAACACTGCAATAGAACACAATAAAAAACATCTGCAAGTTCATTCCTAGATTATTGAACCTTGCTCATAAACTGAAGGCAGGCAAAACAATCAGGCCTCAAGACTGATTAAATATGAATTAAAAGGAATGGGAGAAGTTTGAAGAAGGAGGATTCATTAACAGCCGCTATCCCGGTGGCAATGGCAGCAGTTTTATCTCTTATAAAAGGTTTACTTTACTTTGTACTTTCTCTGCAAGAAACCATGTTTGGCAACCAACAAAAGAAGTCATATAAATAGAATCAAAACTAGAGTTAACTTTGACACTGCTTTCTATCACTGGAGACTCTAGTGAGAGTAAAGCGATGAAGTTTGAAACTGAACTTGCAGTGTTCCTTCTAGATTGAGAAGAAAGGTCTGTGCATTTCCTTGTTTCTTACGATACGGTTGAAGACCACAACTTTCTGTTGATGTGTTGTATTTATGAATTAGGAGTATGAATTTGAGAGTCTGCATCATCTTCCACATTGATCCTTTAACTACTGTCATTCATAAGGTACGAACTATGTAAACGTTTTTGCAAAAGACACAACATTTATGTATTAATTCATTCACTGATCACTTATCCTTCTAGATCACGCAGTTGGTACTGGAGCCTATATCAGGTCTTATTGTGCTGAAGACAGGAAACACCCTGTATAGGCCACCAGTCCATCACACTCACACCTGCAGGCAATTTAGCACCCACCCAGACACATGGAGAACATGCAAACTCCTCAGGCCCGTTTTGCTGTGAGGCAACAGCGCTATTTTTGAAGAATTTTTAAACAATTACCTTACGTATGTTTTTGTTTCAGGTAAAATGACTTTTTTTTAACTTTCCATATCCAATGTTTTAAAACAAAGCAGTGAAATAAAAAGGCTGGAGTTAAGACAGGATGTGGGGTGTCAATACAACAGGAAGAACATGTCATTGCAATGGATTACTGTAATACTGTTTTTGCTGAAGACGTGTCCTTGAAGCTATCACGGCAGGGACAGGTGTAGTCTGGATAGTATGTTTGATTTTTGCTTCTTTGAAAAATAATCAGTTCCTCCTCATGTTTTATGTTAACAAACACCTGAAGAAAAACAGCACATCTGGGCTGAACAATAGCACAAAATACCCGTACAGTGATTAAGATCCACCTTTGAATGCATTCAGAGCGTTTTCGGTAAATCAATCATGTGAACTGGTTAAAGACAGGCCTGATTTTTAACTGAAACAATCTGCTTTTGTTAGCTCACATAATCATGTATGGGAATGTTTACCTTGTCGCTCTCCGAGTACGGGTTGTTGAGCACCGTGGGCATGTTGTCCTTCCTCCAGAGGTCATCGAACACTCTGTCGTTATCGGCAGCCAGCTGGGTATTACCGCCTATTCCCACACCAAGGTCTCTGAAAGTCACAAACACTTCAGATCACCACTCAACATCTGTCTACAGAAAGTACCCACACACACATACATACACAAAAAAACTCATATCTCCCTTATTTCTTTATTTCTCTTTACTAATTACTAACAAAGTGTACATGCAGGTTAGACACAAACCTTAGTTTCTGCCAGAAAGTGACATTAAAGCAACACAATGTGAAGTCGAAATGGCAGGGACATGTTTTTTTTTCTTGAGGCTCATCTTTCTTACCTCATAATGAGTGTGCTGTTCCTTTGTTACAAGCCTCAGTAATATAGGCAAAGTAATTTGAGCTTTGGAAGGTTTGTTCAGGTTATTGCCTAGCATCTAAAACCTTGTTCATTAAACTTGAAATCCATTTCAACTTCACAGCCAAACAAATTCAGGACACAACTGTTCAAAAACTAAAGCCTATGTGAGACACAGGTATGTCATACAGCTGCATATAAACGCTATACTACATGGTCAGGAATGGCAAAACAGCACAAAGAATGTAACATGAATGGACATTTATAGACCTAAATAAGAGGTTTAGTAATTAGTTCTAGCCTTCCTATTTATATCTATTACACACTACTTTAGCCTAGACATCAACAATGAGTCCTGGTCCAAAAATTTGATTGGCTAGGCCATGTTTGAACTCATTGTAAAATAGGTTACTTGATATATGCACAGATATTATCTGTTGACCACAACTGAACTTGTACTGTTAATGGAATAATCTTTGACATCCTTCTCACATGGAACACAGAGGTTACAGATGAAGTGAGAACCCATTTCTGTTTTGAATGATGGGCTGATTAGCTTAAATTGTTAATGTAATTGGCTGTGCTGATAATGTAATAATATAGTAAAAGGAAATGTATAACCTATACGTTTTGTTATTTCTATCACTATTAAGCTATTATAAGCTCACAACACAGAGAATACTACAAACCAAATTGCAATATCACTGTCTGCTGTCGTCAGCCTATTTACACTTATTCTACGTTCCTCTGCTAAATAGTAAAAATAGCAGTCTGCCAATGTAGCCTTGAATGAAGGCGAGACACAGTAAGTCACTGTGTACACACTCTCACTATAAATACTTCACACTCTCCTTCCCAGGTTTTGCGCTGCATGATGGGAATCGTAGTGGCACATACACTACAAATGTGATATGAGTGATTAAATGTGTGTGTGATGTAGGAGTGGTTTGTGATGGAAATGTGTTACAACCACTCTGCCAGCATATCTGTTGAAGGAAGCTAATCTAAACATTAGATCATACTTTATGCCATAATAAATCACATTTATAAACAGCTATAAACCATAACACAGAATGTTACATGAATTAGTGTGCAATTATTACTAGATTACAATTACTTCAGTATATGTATGTCACAACAAACTCTATGTAAACTGAGTGCATGTTCTTCAGCACAGGTAAGTAAAAGAAACAGCTAATATGTTCATTGCTATTTGTCTTAAAGAGGCAACAAGTATTCTGACTTCTGACCGGGGCTTTAACACCTTCAGAGGGCAGCGGTGAGTAATCATGTGGATTGTATACGCAATCATTAATCATCAACAACAATGACTTGAGTTAATGATGTTAAAACAATTGATGTTTGGTAATAACTCCTTTAGAGGGCGGCGGTGAGTGATATTTGTTTATTTGATGTTTGTTAATAACTCCTTTAGAGGGCGGTGGTGAGTGATGTTTGTTAATAACTCCTTTAAAGGGCGGTGGTGAGTGATGTTTGTTTATTTGATGTTTGTTAATAACTCCTTTAAAGGGCGGTGGTGAGTGGTGTTTGTTTATTTGATGTTTGTTAATAACTCCTTTAGAGGGCGGTGGTGAGTGATGTTTGTTTATTTGATGTTTGTTAATAACTTCTTTAGAGAGTGGTGGTGGGTGATGTTTGTTAATAACTCCTTTAGAGAGTGGTGGTGAGTGATGTTTGTTAATAACTCCTTTAGAGAGTGGTGGTGAGTGATGTTTGTTTATTTAATGTTTGTTAATAACTCCTTTAGAGAGTGGTGGTGAGTGGTGTTTGTTTATTTGATGTTTGTTAATAACTCCTTTAGAGGGCGGTGGTGAGTGGTGTTAGTTTATTTGATGTTTGTTAAAAACTCCTTTAGAGGGCGGTGGTGAGTGATGTTTGTTTATTTGATGTTTGTTAATAACTCCTTTAGAGGGCGGTGGTGAGTGATGTTTGTTTATTTGATGTTTGTTAATAACTCCTTTAGAGGGCGGTGGTGAGTGATGTTTGTTTATTTGATAGTTGTTAATAACTCGTTTAGAGGGCGGTGGTGAGTGATGTTTGTTTATTTAATGGTTGTTAATAACTCCTTTAGAGAGTGGTGGTGAGTGATGTTTGTTAATAACTCCTTTAGAGGGCGGTGGTGAGTGATGTTTGTTAATAACTCCTTTAAAGGGCGGTGGTGAGTGATGTTTGTTAATAACTCCTTTAGAGGGCGGTGGTGAGTGATGTTTGTTAATAACTCCTTTAAAGGGCGGTGGTGAGTGATGTTTGTTTATTTGATGTTTGTTAATAACTCCTTTAGAGAGTGGTGGTGAGTGATGTTTGTTTATTTGATGTTTGTTAATAACTCCTTTAGAGAGTGGTGGTGAGTGATGTTTGTTAATAACTACTTTAGAGGGTGGTGGTGAGTGATGTTTGTTAATAACTCCTTTAGAGAGTGGTGGTGAGTGATGTTTGTTAATAACTCCTTTAGAGGGTGGTGGTGAGTGGTGTTTGTTTTTTTGATGTTTGTTAATAACTCCTTTAGAGGGCGGTGGTGAGGGATGTTTGTTTATTTGATGTTTGTTAATAACTCCTTTAGAGGGCGGTGGTGAGTGATGTTTGTTTATTTGATGTTTGTTAATAACTCCTTTAGAGGGCGGTGGTGAGTGGTGTTTGTTTATTTGATGTTTGTTAATAACTCCTTTAGAGGGCGGTGGTGAGTGATGTTTGTTTATTTGATGTTTGTTAATAACTCCTTTAGAGGGCGGTGGTGAGGGATGTTTGTTTATTTGATGTTTGTTAATAACTCCTTTAGAGGGCGGTGGTGAGTGGTGTTTGTTTATTTGATGTTTGTTAATAACTCCTTTAGAGGGCGGTGGTGAGTGGTGTTTGTTTATTTGATGTTTGTTAATAACTCCTTTAGAGAGTGGTGGTGAGTGATGTTTGTTTATTTGATGTTTGTTAATAACTCCTTTAAAGGGCGGTGGTGAGTGGTGTTTGTTTATTTGATGTTTGTTAATAACTCCTTTAAAGGGCGGTGGTGAGTGGTGTTTGTTTATTTGATGTTTGTTAATAACTCCTTTAGAGGGCGGTGGTGAGTGGTGTTTGTTTATTTGATGTTTGTTAATAACTCCTTTAGAGGGTGGTGGTGAGTGGTGTTTGTTTATTTGATATTAAGAACTTCTTTAGAGGGCGGTGGTGAGTGATGTTTGTTTATTTGATGTTTGTTAATAACTCCTTTAGAGGGTGGTGGTGAGTGATGTTTGTTTATTTGATGTTTGTTAATAACTCCTTTAGAGGGCGGTGGTGAGTGATGTTTGTTTATTTGATGTTTGTTAATAACTCCTTTAGAGGGTGGTGGTGAGTGATGTTTGTTTATTTGATGTTTGTTAATAACTCCTTTAGAGGGTGGTGGTGAGTGGTGTTTGTTTATTTGATGTTTGTTAATAACTCCTTTAGAGGGCGGTGGTGAGTGATGTTTGTTTATTTGATGTTTGTTAATAACTCCTTTAGAGGGCGGTGGTGAGTGGTGTTTGTTTATTTGATGTTTGTTTATCTCTCCTTTAGAGAGTGGTGGTGAGTGATGTTTGTTTATTTTATGTTTGTTAATAACTTCTTTAGAGGGCGGTGGTGAGTGATGTTTGTTTATTTGATGTTTGTTAATAACTCCTTTAGAGGGCGGTGGTGAATGATGTTTGTTTATTTGATGTTTGTTAATAACTCCTTTAGAGGGCGGTGGTGAGTGATGTTTGTTTATTTGATGTTTGTTAATAACTCCTTTAGAGGGCGGTGGTGAGTGATGTTTGTTTATTTGATGTTTGTTAATAACTCCTTTAGAGGGCGGCGGTAAGTGATGTTTGTTTATTTGACCCTTGTTAATAATGAGAATAATTTGAGTTTAATTCAATATTACATATTGTAAATCAAATATAGTTTGAGACAGTAATCATTCTGGGTTAAACACGGTCATACAGCTTTTCCAAGGTAAATGTTATTCATTAGGTAACTATGTTGTGTAACTTATTGTGTAATTTGTATGAATAGGTTAAGATAGGAGCTGTTCCTCTAATTACTGTATTACTGTATTATTACTGTAGACCTGTAGAGGAGCTGATAATATTTTTGGAGAATCTCAGGCTGCAGTGGAATGTCAGGACTGTTGTATAGCTCAGTATAGAAGCATATAGCCCTCATGGAAAAGGCAGTCCACTGTAAGGAAGGCTGAATGAGTGTGAGAGAAGTGTGGAGGGTGCTGGTGTAGCTGATAATATATTGTAAATGTAAACTGTGAGTGTGGCTGTCATAGTGAATGTGCATTTAACATGCAGTGTGTTTCAGTCCACCGACCACACATGAAACTTGAATAAGCACATACTCAACAGAGAGGCGTGCACTAAGCTGCTGCACAGCTTTTACACTTACACCTCCCACACGCAGCACTGTTTATCTCTCTCTCCCTTTCTCCCTCTCTCTCACTCTCTCACTTTGCATTTTCTCACTCTCCGTCTTCATCTCTTTCTCCCTCTCCCTCTGTCTATCTCCTTCTGTCACTCTCGTTCTCTCTCTCCACACGCATGCACTGTTTATCTCTCTCTCTCACACTTCGCCTTTGCTCACTCTATCTCCATCTTGTCTCACTCATTCTCTCCACACACACACTGCGTATCTCTTTATCTCTCTCTCACTTTGCCTTTTCTCACTTTATCTCCATCTTGTGTCTCTCACTTTCACTCTCTCCTCATGCATGCACAGTATCTCTCTCTTCTTTATCCACTGCCTTTTATTCTGTTTCTGTTCTTTCTTTCTTTACTTCTTTTTGTTCTTTCTTTCTTTCTTTCTTTCTTTCTTTCTTTCTTTCTTTCTCATTTCTCTATTAATTTTCTTTTGGTCAAGCTCTCTAATTGCTTGTATTTTTCCCTCAGTCTGTCAGCTTCTCTTTCTCTTCTATCTAGTTTATTTTTCTTTCTTTCTTTCTTTCATTCTTTCTTTCTTTCTTTCTTTCTTTCCTTCTTTCTTTCTTTCTTTTCACTCCCTGTCCTCTTTCTCAATTTCATCTCTCACTTTTGATGTCTCTCTCCTTTCATCTTTCTTTTGTTTTTCCTTTTTCTTTTTTACATTTGTTTTTACATGTCTTTCTTTCTTTATTTCTTTCTTTTTTCTTTCTTTCTTTCTTTCTTTCTTTCTTCACTCTCTCTAACTCCACTTTCCAAATTTCTCACTCTTGCTGCCTTTCTCCTTGTCCTTCCTCTGTCATTTCACACTCTCTCTTCTCCTCACTAGTTGTGAATCTATGTTGGCTTCTCTCTCTCTCTCTCTCTTACTCTCTCTCTCTCTCTCTCTCTCTCTCTCTCTCTCTCCTGCTGTCTGTCCCTCATGCCTGAGTTCAGTGAATCTTATTCTGCATATCGATCATGAGAGAGTTCTCAGGCGTAGGCAGTAAATGCAGTATGAAATCTTTCAGCATCGTGTAATGAGAAGCCACAGAACTCACTGCTCTGAATACTCGCTGTCTGACAACTTCAACATGTTTATTAATTCAGGCAATTTTCAAACATTGAAAACACTCCCTGGGACGGAACAGCCTCTCTAGCACCCGTGATGATTAACTATGCTTATCATGGAAAACTGAAGTTTTCTCCCTTTTACAAAGTAAAAAACAAACTGTTTGATCGGCAGTCGACGAAAACTAAGCAACCAACATATTCACAAAAGTGTGTCACCACTTTAAAACCGAGACCAAAACTGTGATACATCTGTCCACTGCCTTGTATCCTAACTAGAGAAGATTTAATACCTATACTGCCACCACTGCTGGTACAGCCTGATGAGCTTTCATTACGTAAACGTATGTGAAGTAAAGTTAACCTATGATGATCTTTAATATTCTTCTCATTAGTGTTCTAGATTGTTAGTGATTTAATAAACACAGACGTTTTTCATAATTTTTTCCTATTTAGTCCCCTCAAAACCAAAACAAACAAACAAAAAAGTAGGTAACTGCTAACTGGGCTGCTTTTTGAATGAGGTTTAGAACATAGCAGTTAATCAAAATAGAGCTCATTTAAATATATCTGTCTTAAAGACCCAGTAACAAAAAGAGAAGTTGGAAACCGGTCACTTAAAAATGGATTGTTGATGAAGTTGTTCATTTTCAGGAGATATATCTCAGGAGATTAGACATAAGATAATCCGATTGTGGAAATTATTCATTGTTAGAGAGAAGATGACATTGAAAAAGTACATGGCCTCTTTCGGTAAGAATATCAAGAACACTAACTATTCCTTCATATTCAGCAGCAGAGTGTTTGGTGAGTCAGCGCTGTTGAGAGAGAGGACACTGCGTCGGATGGCACTGCAAGCCTGGACCTGTAAGTAAATGGATTCCAACTGAGTCCAATGCAACATGGACGCTTATCGATAGCACTACCACTACCAGCTATGCTCCCTTGCAATGGGAGAGGCGCACTAAATAGAAAGCGATCACTGTCTGACTCAGGTCCGTCATCAGTGTTGAAGGAGGAACCCTAGCGTGCACAGCGTGATGGCAGCGAAGTGACTGGGAATCACCTTTCTTGCTGCAGTCGCCCCCCAGCTGTGGACCATAAGATGTGGCAAGCACTGCTGAGTGCAGGAGGAGCCATGGAGTCAAGGATGTGACCCAAGGACTGTGCTGGCCAGGACTGTGCACATGCCCACTTGGTTTGAGCCGGTGGGCTGCTGTAAAAGTGGGGGCTGTGCAGTGACAATGCTGGCTGGCGCCGGCCTCTACAAGCTTGTGAAGCGCAGGGCCCTACTAACGACCACGCTAGGAGAATCATGGACGGCACTCACACCCTTCAGAGAAGGGACTGGTAATCTTATTAAATAAGTGGGGTTACTGTGTTGGTCATCATGAGGGTGAAGTGTAAGGCTGGCGGTGACCTCCCCTGTGAGTTTGTGCTTCTGTATATGCCTTCCTGCTGGTGTTTAATAAAAGAGCACCTCCTGCAGCAGCATCATGGCCTCAGCTGTTTTCTAGGCCAACACTACCAGGTAAAATGTTTGCCTTCTTAATGGTAATTGTCTTCCTAATGCTTATTCTTAAGCATCATTTCAAGAGTAATAATAGAAAAGACAACATCATTTAAGAGCTAAGCATTTTTAAATAAACATAATATTTGTAAAGATGCTTACAAGATGCTTTTCAGTTTTTAAGAAGCATCTAAGTTCACTCTTGCAGAGCTTAACTGGCTTCAACTGCGTAGGAGTTCTTTCAGCGCCGGTAAGTTAACAATGTCCTAAATGCTCTGCCAATGTTTTTTTGTCTTTCATCAGTATAAAAAAACATGTGCTTAGGAAATTATATTTAAAACACTTGAACTTCTCAATTAATAGAGTTCCTTTCATTGAGCATGTTGTCTTTCTTTAATCTACCATCAGGTGCTTTCAAATAAGACCTTTCAGTGAATGAGCGGTTTGGTTCACCAACCTCCATTAGGTTAGCCCTGATCAAACACCAGTTCTATTTTTGCCCTTGAAAATAAGGGGCATGTGCACACAGCCCTCAATTTGCACGCTTATCAGAAAGACTGTTTACCTCCATCTAAACTATTCCATCTTGATTCCTGCTGTTTGCCAGGAAGCTCGTGACTCATGCCCTGGGGATGGTGACAAGTGAGCTGAGGGAGTTGATGCCTTCAGACTTGGACAAATTTGGAGGTAAACACCCTCCAAATCTGATTCCTATCTGCAGCCCCCAACTATTAGGCTAATTGGCTAATCCACATCAGGTACAAGGTAACAAGATCAGATGGAGGAAATGAATGCAATCTGGTCATATTTCCTATAAACCGCTAAATAGATTTATAGTCTCCGCATTAGCTCATGGCAGAAAGTATTGGTAATCTAAGTAATCAAAGAATATTCATTTGGGTGTACCAGCCACAGACTGTGTAGTTATTCTTTATCTGTTTAGATGGTGTCTTCTAGATTTGGTGGCACTAAAGCCCTGTTTTTATTTATATATATATATATATTTTTATATATGGGTAGTAGGGGTGTGCCATATCATATTGTACACAATAATATCCCCCACATTTTTGAATACTGTGAATGATATTATACCCTGAAGTATCGTGCCGTGTCATCCATCACGTATTATCACATCAGTGTACTACTTTTACAGTTTTTAGCAAAAGAAAAATTCACACTTTTCTCATTTCCCATCATATATCTACTAGAGACAGATTTTATCTGTCCAGTATCATTCACTTTACTTCAGTCCTGGATATATGGAGATATTAGGAGTGCATTGTTTAGTATCATGACATTCTGGATCACTGACTTCTGTTACAGTCTGATGAAAATTCTTGTATTTTTTAATATCTCAGTTAGGGGTGTGCCATATCATATCATATACAACAATAAAATGTAATTTTCATTTTGTTGCAGTAGTGTATTTATGAAATATATTTTTTTAATTCAATATTTGTCATATTGCCGAGAGTATCGTTATCGCAAAAATACCATGAAATATTGTGATATTATTGTAGGGCCATATCGCCCACCCCTAATGGGTAGCTGCATGGATGAAACAATAATCGTGAGCTATTTATGATTAATAACTACCATTATTAAAACTATGTGGCTCAAGTCTTCCTATTCGCCAACTACTTGTTCAATTTTCCTGTTCCACCTTAAATAATACAATGGTTACACGTTGGCACTAACATTCAGCTTCTTATTGAGCAGCATCTTCTTTGAATTGTTCTGTTCTACCTTAAATAGTGCATGAGTTATTATAACTCCTCGGTTGCCTACACGTAACTGTAGCACCACTTAAGGAGGAACGGGGGAATTTGAAAACTCCTGAATGACTAGATGGCAGCAGAGAGTGATGCCTGTTTATTGAGCTGTGTCTGTTGTGCTGTAGGAGGTACTAGGTATAAAGAGCTACTAAGTAAAGCAGCTAATCAGCCACAGTTTGAATACTCACATACAAAAAACAGACAGTTTAATTGTTAAGTACAATTATTGATATAGCAATTAATTATTAGGACAAGCCATTTAGAACTGAAGATTAATCAAATCATAATATATATGGATATATATGAATAACACAAATAAACATCAGTTAAAACTTTAGCCATTTCAGAACTACCAAATATGATATATAATATGAGGAGTGGAACATTTTTAGCTCTGCAATGACTGTGCATGGTGCTGGTGTGAGTGGATCAGACACAGCAGAGCTCAGTATCATTGTTGCACTGAGTATAGCCCACCAACCAGCAACATCCAGCCAACAAAGCTACTGTCTCTAACTTTACGTCTATAAGGTTAACCAAGAAGGTAGGTTAGTTTGATAAGAGTGGACAATGAGTAGACACTGAGTTTAAAAATCTCCAGCAGCAATGCTGAGTCTGATTCACTTATACAAGCACAACAGGTACTGCGTCCTGTGGTGGCACTGATCATTGAAGAGCAGGGTGAAAGGGGTCTAACAATGTATGCTGAGAAACAGATGGACTACAGTCTGTAATTGTAGAACACTGTGCATGATAATGTGTGTAGATGCAAGTAGGTGATCCTAACAATTTTAAATCTTAAAAATAAATCTTTTGATTGTTCCAGGAAGTTTATGATATAGTAGACATTATGCAGTGAAACATATAACAGTTATTTTCCACGAGATAATTTGATTGGGATACTTCTTGCTTTAAGCACACATGAAGACAGAGAACATGTACATTGTATAAATTCTTTGAGCAATTTGACCAGCAGCCTGTTTGCAGCCTGAAGAATATAGTAACAGCATGTCTACTTCAAACCTGTTGTTGCACATTAGGAACCTTAGGAACATTAGGAACAACTAAACAAATTGGGATTAACCTGAAAGAAACAGAGTGCATGTGGGCTGTGGAATGCTTTATAGAGTAACTTGATTAAAACTGCATTGAGGCTAATGTGGAAAATATAAAGCTGAGCTCAACCTGATATTGTTATAATCTATGTCTGTATCCATAACCTTATTACTTTTGTGGTGAAAGGAATTGCTTCTTTGTTGAATTTTTTCAAGATCATTGGTTTGCGCAAATAACTTCTTGATTGTTATGATCAATAGAGCTCTCTGTCCTTGCAATCGAATAACAGCCACAGTATTACTCACAACAGAGCACTTCTTCCTGTGTTATATTGCTTTATAATGAATTAATTAATGAGTGAATAATTACAAGCCCAGCACTAATTGTGTGTATGTGTGTGTGTGGACATTTTAACTAACCCAGCGCCAAAGAGCATTCTTTGAATGAACGTCATAGAAGAGCCAATTTTGGATCCCTAAAGAATCTTTCAGTTTAATCATTTCAGCTATTTTAGTGTTTTCCAAGGATCAGTTCTTTAGGGAACCAAAACTGGTTCTTCAAGAGATCCCCTCCTTCGGTACCCTCTCTCACCTCTCCACTTGCACCTCCACATCCTTCTTTTCAACTCCTTTCTGACCATCTCCATTGACCTCCCTCTTGCTGTTGTTGTTTTTGATCAGCTTCAGTACAGGCTCAATCTCCTTCAGCAGGTCATTTCCATCGTCCACTCCATTCAGCAGCAGGGCAGGGTGGCCCCCACCCCCTTCCCTCAGCAAGGCATCCTGCCCAATCAAGGGGATTTTTCCCTCTTTGGCATCTTTCCTGGGAGTAGAGGTGGACGAAAGGTTCTCGATGGCCCTCAACTCCTTGGCTTGCGTCACAGGTTGCAGGGGTGAGCAGCGATCGCAGGGTCTGCACATGGGTTTAGTAATGCGGATGGTCCTTGGCCGACCGTCCCCGCTTAGTGTGGTCTCCAGGTGGGTGGTGAAGCCTTCGGGCCCACGTAAGATCAGCACAGCGTGGCTTTCAGGAGAGACGTTCTTCAGTGTCTCCAGTGCTCGCTCATAGCTCAGGTCCACCAGAGGCTTGTTGTTGACGGCTAACACAATGTCGCCCACTTGCACCAGGCCACACTCCTCGGCTGCCCCACCCCGGATTAAGTCTGAGATGATGACAGGGGGCTTGCACACCCGTTGCTTCACCAGAAAGCCCAGACCACCAATTTTGCGCTTGAAGAGGCGCACAGAGATGATATTGGGCTGGAGTTGACATACACTGGGTTCAGGATCCATTATGGTAACACCAGTACTCTGTAAGCAGAGGAAAGACACAAAGATGACAGGTCAGACAGGCATGAGGGTCAGTTTTCAGTTACAAAGATACTAAAATCTTCTGTTCTGTTATATATACCTGAAAATAAAAAAAACTAAATGAAAAAATGAAAACTTTTATGGTCAAGTTTATGGGAAGCTGTATCAGTTGTAAATGCTATAGAACCTTTACATCAGAGGTCTTTACATCTGGACCAGAGTCAATGGTTAGCATCATAAACTCTAGATAAAAAAAAATTTAAGGTTTATTTAGTAAAGGCAGTGGTCGTATATATGTTTAAAAGGCTTTATGGTTGTATTATTGTCCTTCAGATTAATAAATAAAAAGTTCTATACAGAACCTTTATGAAAATGATTCTCTCTAACACAAAAATGGGTTCCTCTGTCTTTACAAGTTTGACATCATAACAATAGCAGGACCCTTTTTGGTGTTATATAGCACTATATACAATAGATTCTTCATCAATCTTTAGATAAGTTATACCATGCAAAGAACCAGAGTACATACAAACTCTCCTTTAATTCTTGAGACTGACAGAGAATTCATAGTATATGGTTCTAAATAGAAAAATATCCATAAAAATCTAGAAAATATTCTATTTAGCATCAAAAAAAAAAAGCTATGGTTACAATGTCTGTCTGTAACAATGGAGGAACGCTGTTCGTGTTAGAACCCTTTTAAATATATTTTAAACATATACATAATATAACAAAGAACCAAAGTTGTTTGAGTGTTCATGGTTTTATATAGAACAATTGCCTTTGCTAAAGAACTCTAGATACAATTTCAAAATATACACTCCTAAATAGATGGTTCTTCAGGGGTAGGAACTGTGTAGGAAAACTTCTAACAAGGTTCTTTGTACACACACCCTATTTTACATGGGTGTATTAAGTGAAACCCGAAGGTTCTTTAGGGACCTAAAGACATTGTTCCAGCAAACAATTGTGCAGTATTGCACTGGTAGAAGAATTTCACATATTTATATGAATGAACACTTTAATTGGCTTTGTTGACATCTCAACCATTTAGTTATGTGAAAGCATCCACTGAACTCACAGTAGTGGTTACATGATAATAAGGCTTAAGATGAATAACTAGATAATAAGCCTGTGGAATATTGAGTTAAAGCCTCTGTTTGTCTCCCTCTAGATTGAAACATCAGATTAAGTCTGGCTATGTAAGATTAATTGAGAGGACTCCTGTAAGTATCTGTGATATTGAGTTGAAGTTTCTAATTAGTGGGATAATTTGAATGGGCAAAAAGCATAATGGTGGATCTAAATGATTTAGAAAATAGTACCTCAATCAAGAAGTTGACACAAAGCTGAAGCTAAATACACATCTGACTGCATGTGTTGTTTCTTGTAAATAGTTCGAAAGTAAAGCAGCATCGATTACTGCAAAATAAATTTGAGTTTAAAACTTTCTCAGTGAAGTGTGTCACTTTCTGTGACAGTCCAGCATCCATAAGACTGCATCACAGCTCAGCTTGCATAATCCTGACCAAATCTAAGCCACTGCCATGACCCAAGCTTCTCTGAACGGAACAAGATGCAGAACTGCTGTGACAATTTTGCCCCCCAACAATCTGAAGTTAAAACATAAACAGTAAATAGCCCGCTCTCAACTTGCTCTCAGGGCTTTTAATCGCTCGCTAAGCTCTCTGCCATTTGACCTATTGACCCGACCAACTGAGTGACATTGATATGCATGTCATTCATGGCAAAGCAATTTAAGCATTGTGAGAAATTCAGTGAGGCAGCCTGGCACCCCACTGCCAGAATTATACAAATCAGCCCTCAACCTGCCAGCAGGAGGAAGCACGGTATACCTAGAGTGTAAATTCAGGACCACGGACAGCAGATGTTCACGTTTAGCTCCACCTGCTTTTACCTGACATTACTAGAACTTTGAAAAGATTCTTATTATGCAAGCAATTGAAAGAGCGGAATTCAGGACCATGGCCAGAGGTTAAAACTGAACCCACTTGCTTGTACGCTACATAACAAGAATAATAAAACAAGCTAAAATACAAAACAGCCCCGTCACTACACTGAATATATAAAGCTACAACTACATCCTGGGTCCTGAAGAGTTCTCAGCCTGGATGCACCGTTCAGGAAAAAACCTTTAGAGCTTTTTGATTCTTTTGTTCTTTATGGGTTCTTTATTGGTTCTAAGGTTCTTTATGATCGTTAATGAAAGATGTTTTAGAACAAAAGCTCAGAAGACACATGCAGGTTTTCTGGTTACTTTGAGTAGTAAATGAAATGACTATATTTGTGTTGTAGATCTTTCAACCCCTGGTTCTAATTTCCTACTGTGAAGAAAGATGAGTTTTATTTGACATGATTATCCACAAACTGCCAGCAAGATGAAAAGCAGTAAACCTCCCGTGGGGAATTCAGGACCATGGACAGCGGAGGTTCACCTTTAGCCACGTTTGCTTTTACTCTACATTAGAATGCCCAAACAGGCCAAACTACATTGTAGATATATTACTACACTCAGGATACCACGCTGCACAACCACACACCTTAACAAATAAAGGTTTCTGAAGGCTTCTCAGCTAAACGCACTGTTGTGGGAAATACCTTCATTTGGTAAAGACCTCATAGTTTATGTAGATGATTTCAGAACTTTGTAGTTGTAAATAAATTGACTGTGTGTTTTGTAGATTGCAGACCTCTCATTTTCATTGACTCTGTTGGGTTTTTATTCCATGGTGCATTCAAAACAGCCCACAAACGTCACAAAGAGCTGCAAAATCTAGAGTGTGAAATTCAGAACTATGGACAGCATACACTCACCTTTAGCTCCACCTCCTAAATACAGCCAAAATGTAATGCTACATGACTACACCTCCTAAAATAAGTGTTGAGTTATAGGAAAAAACTTTATTGGAATAGAACTTTTGGATGATTTAAAGGTTCTTTAAAGTTTTCAAATGTTCTTCACACGCACTCAGCCCACTGAAAGGTTCATTATGAAACTGAAGGTGGTTCTTCAGTGGCTTTCCATGTTATTACCTTTATTGCACACCATTGCAAAGTCACATATTAGTAGGTTTCCACTCTTTAAACTTAATATTTTATGCAGTTGATTCATAGTTAAGGTGTAAAAACATAAAAGCTTTAAAGCTTTTTTTCTTTAGTGTTTTTTAATTAACACAGTCATGAATGAACAGCTCGAAGTCTTGAATGAACATCGACAGCATCCAGATGAACACTGTGAGAGTTGATTCCACACTGTAGGTGTCATTTGACTTCTGTAGGTGTTCATTCAGCTTTGAGCTTTTATATGTGCATTTGTCACCCTTTCTGACTCATTTAGGTCCTTGGATGCACAAACCAGGCTGCTAATATTTTGCCTCCTCCTCCGTTTATTCTACTAAAACAAGAAAAGTAGTAACGTGTATAAGACTTATTACAGCTCAGACAATTATTAACAACATCCACAAGTTCTCCATGTGGCCCCGATATTCCATCATTTAACTCTTGAATATACAAGTCATATTTGTTTTTACTGTGCTCATAACTCCATAACACAACCAACAGTCTGCATGACCAAGCCTGGTCATATAAAGCTCCCTCAAAAAGATACAAGGAACAATAGAAACAGCCAGTTGGCAGTTTGTTGAAGTAACTTCAACTCATGTAATTCAAATGAACTGGAAAGATATTATGAGCAGACAATTATTCTCTTATTCATTCACACAGCGTACGTCATTGATATTTTAAGGGATTCAGTGATAAACCTCAGCGTGAAGATGCAGCTCACAAAGCAAGCGAGCGAAGCTTTCTTTCAGTGGGGAACACCAGCACGTCTCTGCACAAATAGAATGCAGATTCTGGTCTGTTGTAAAGCAACAAGTGACACAAGAAGACAATGTGGTGGTTCTTCCTCACTATTACAATTCATATTTTTTCTAAAATTCTCAAGAACTTGATCTGCCCATCCAAAGTAGAGCTATCAACAAAGCAACAATGCCCACTGCAGAATGAGCACCAAGGCTGACAGATTAAGACTAAGACTACACTAAATTGTATCTTCAACCTTTGATTATCCTGAACCCACTTCTATACTTCACACCTATAACTTAAGGTTAACTCGCATTGCTTTCTATGTAATTGATATATTGTAATAATATTGTAATTACATTGAAATATACAATAAACATTGATATAAATAAAGCATACAGTGGTGATTTAGCATCCACAGCGCTGCACAAGCATCTGCAGTGTTATAAGACTGGTCATTTGTGTCCAGCTGGACTTCTGTAAACTCCGCAGGTGTTAATGCAGTGCTACAAGACTGCCGATGTTAACTGCACAC
This sequence comes from Megaleporinus macrocephalus, assembly GCA_021613375.1. Taxonomy (NCBI): domain Eukaryota; kingdom Metazoa; phylum Chordata; class Actinopteri; order Characiformes; family Anostomidae; genus Megaleporinus; species Megaleporinus macrocephalus. Next base: position 20,072,436 of record CM038725.1, on the reverse strand, counting down.
CAGACATGGCGCAAATGTCCACGCAGGAAACACAGGGTCGCTAAAGGGAGGACAGACTCCGCGCCGTGCATTTCTTACTGAACCTGGCTGTAGTTGGCGAAGTGGGCGCGCAACAGGAGAGAGCCGCGCGCGCACACCAGTTGCTCCGCATACGCACACACTTAAACGTACGTAGGCACGCACGCGCACGCCAGGCTCCTAAAATGTACAGTGCCACGAAGGTACGTGTCAGTAAGAAAGAAAAGAAGAAAGTAGGAGAGAAATAGACTGAGTTCGTCTCACCGTCTCGCTCGCGCTCAGCTCAGGTTCCTCCTCCGCTCGCTTTGCCTCTGTTTCTGTTTCGGCTGTTGTTTCTGCTTTTGTCCAAACTCGCGTGCCTCTCCCCCCCCACCCCTCCAAACACTCCTCCTGCCTGCTGAGGGTCGACGGCGAGCTGCTCGGACCGTGGCGCGCGGGAGCCAGTTTTTATGGCTGCGCGCACCGCTGCCTCCTTCAAATGAGGGTGGAGAGGGGGGTGGAGACGGAGGGCGAGCGCGTGAGAGCTTGTGCCTGCGTGCACGCGCGCGCTCACACGTGCATGTGTGTTTTTGTGTGTATGTGTGCGGGGGTGTGTAACAAAATCAGGATTTGAGTGGAGATTTATGGACTCAAGAATGTGTGTGTGTGTGTGTGTGTTTGTATATATATATATATAAGACCCTGTATATATATATATATATATATATATATATATATATATATATATATATATATATATATATATATATATATATATATATAGAGAGAGAGAGAGAGAGAGAGAGAGAGAGAGGAGAGAGAGAGAGAGAGAGAGAGAGAGAGAGTCAGGGTTGGGAGCAAGAATGATATTCAAATCAAAGAAAGAATCAAATCAGTAGTAAAATCTGACTAGAAGCAAAATATGCCAGACCCAAATAAGAGTAAGGATAAGGATGCCTACTATTAATAGTGTGAATATAATCAGAATCAGGGTCAGCACCTGAAGAAATAGCTGATAAATAGCTGAATTTGAATTATGAGCAAGCTCACTATCGGGATGAGGAATATAATCGGAATCAGGGTCAAGATTTGGAACAGGAATGCTATCAGGGTAATGATCAGAATCAGAGAACAGATTAGGCATCAGAATCAGAAGTATAGCTAGGATCAGGGTCAAAAGCAGAGAAAGAATTAGGATCAAGCTATTAGAATTATGATCAGAAACTGGATCAAGATATAATAAAGAGCAGGAATGGTTTCAGGATCAGAATCAGAATGAAGACTAGAATCAGGACCACAATCGAAACTGTGATCAGACTGGGAGCCAGAATGGTATTGAGATTTTGAGGTTTAAGGATCAGATCAGGATCAGAATCAGGATTTGGGGTCACAGCTCAGAGTAAGATTAGGATCAGGACTCATCCTTGGATTGGATCAGTATAGAGATCAGAATAAAAATATGACAACAATTACGATTAGAATGAGATCATGGTCAGGATCAGAGCAGGAATAGTGCTGGGACCAGAATTAAGATCATAAGCACTCTTTGGCGTACGTGATGAAGGTCAAGTAAGGTTTAGAGTTATGTTCAAAATTGGCCTCAGCACCAAAATTAAACTAATTATTGGGATCAGACTGATCAGGACCTCTTGACTTAGTAAGACTTTCCAGAATGTAGATAATTAAACATAGTGTGCGTCCAGCATACATTAGTGCAAAAACACTTTTACATTTTTTCACTGCTTCACTCCTTCATTCCTTCACTCCTTCACTCCTGCGCTCACTCACAACTAAGCATTTAATCTGCAGAAACACACACTCAGTGTTTCAGGAGGATATTTTCACTCGGTGATGTGGCACACACACAAAGAAGCTCATAGCCGCATGGCCTGCCGGCCCGGCCGTGTCATTATGTCAATCACTTCCGACTTGAGTGCTACCATCTGCCTCCCTAATGAATCCAGCACGCTCACTCTCCTTCTCTCTCTCTCTTTCTCTCTCTCTCAGTTTTTTTCTCCAGCTCTTTATGTATTTATCACTACCCCCTTTGTATCACTCTATTTTAGTTCTCTCTCTTTCTTATTCTCTCTCTCTTTTACTCTCTTTATATCTCTCTCTGCCTATCCATCCCTTTTCTCTCTCTCTCTCTCTCTCTCTCGCTCCCTCTCTCTCTGAAAGCGACATTGAAAAATAAAAATAAATCTGCATTATAAGCAATGTTGTCACCCCTGTGTGTGATTCCTAGCTGAGCCGACGTGTCAACGTAAGGCTTATGTTTTAATCATCACTCTCTTCTCATATGTGTGTGTGTGTGTTTTCTTTGGCTTTAATTGGTAAGGTGTGCCCAAAATATGATCAGTTGTGTCTAAATTTTATCTATGGTTGCCATGGAAATGTTGCCTTTATTTGTCTTTCACCAGTACTTCATAGAGTTTATTTTTATCTTGCAGCCACATTTTAAATGTACATTGTAGCGATTTTTTTTTCTACAGATTTAATAATCATTTAGCTTAATTACCATCCATATTATCTTTTCTTAACAGCTTTTTTCATCACTTCACTTCAGTAATGCATACATTTAAGTGTCTGTGGTACGTAAGACCAATATGTCACATTTTGGTGAATTTACAACAAGATAGGCTGTTTTATGGTAATAATAACAGTGTTTTCAATTATGGAAACCATTATGATCTATAGAAATCTGGAATTAGCCATGTGTTTGCACACAGTGGAATTTGACCTCCGCATTTAACCCATCCGTGCAGTGAAACACTCACATATACACACACTAGTGGGCAGTGAGCACACGTGCCCGGAGTGGTGGACAGTCCTATCCATGGCACTCGGGGAGCAGTTGGGGTTAGGTGCCTTGCTCAAGCACACCTCAGTGGTGGCCTTCCAGTCCCGGGGATCAAACTGGCGACCTTAATTAATTAATTACCTCATTAAGTCTGTGTATAATTATTACACTGTACAAAATGGATGAAAGACTTGAACGCAAAGAAACAATTAAGTAACAATTTTGCAAATGCAGAGAATTTAATGATGATACCCTCAGAGAAAAATCAGAGAGCAAACACAGGAGAAATAAGAGAATAGAGAAAACAATAGAGAGAACTGGCAGGGATAACAGAAAACAGAAAACACGGCTCAGTAATGTCACTGAGAGAGTCGCAATCTCACACAAGGAGGTAGGGTGAGAGTCCAGGTTTTAAAGGCTGGCTAAACGAGGAGATGTGGAAGGAGGTGTTTGTGGGAGGAGTCAGCTCTCGGTACTTTAGAGAGGCTGCTCTCTGAATGGAGAGACAGCGTGTGGGCGTGACGAATTTAGAAACAACTAATCATGTTAGTTGCCCAATTCCAAAGTGGGTGGGGCACTGTGTAAAAAAATAAATGTAAATAAAAGAGAATCTCATTGACACACATATCAGAACACAAATCAGAAAGTTTTAACATTTTATTTAAAAAAATATTAACACATTTAAAACTTGATGGCAGCAACGCATTTCAAAAAAATTGGGAAAGAGCCGTGTCTACCATTGTGTAGCATCCTTTCTTCTTTTAACAACAATCTGTAAACATCTAGGACGTGGGGAGACCAATTGCTGGAGTTTTGGGAGAGGACTGTTGTCTCATCCCTTTCTAAAATAGCATTCTGGTTGTTCAAGAGTCCTGAGTCATCTTTGCCAGACTTTTCTCGTTTCAGAAATCACTGTGCACAAGTGACCAGGTTATCTTTGGGCACTGCATTAAAAGCTGCCATGATTCTGTGCTGGAAATCACTGCATGGGTTTAGGAACACTTCCAAAAATCATTGTCTGTGAACAGAGTTTGCCATGGAATCCACAAATGCAAGTTAAAGCTGTTCCATGCAAAGAAGAAGCCATAAGTCTACAGAGAGACCATCCAGCTTGTTACCAGCCTGCATCTCTGATGGTATGGGGTTTTTAGAACAACAAAAGCTCCCATTCCGACAGTGTGTCTTTTAGAGAAGGCTTTGCATATTTCAGCAACACATGCTAAACCACATACTGCATTCATCACAACAGCACTGCTTTGGGTGCTGAACTGGCCTGCCTGCAGTCCACACTGTTTACCATGAGTAACATTTGGTGCATCATAAAAAGAGAAATCTGGCTAAGAAGAGCCAGGAGTGTTGATCAGCTAGAATCCTACATCAGACAAGAGTGGAACAAGTTTCCTCTCCCAAAACTTCAGCTATACGTCTCCTACTCAGACGTTTGTTAAAAGAGGAAATGCTAGACAATGGTAGACATGATCCTGTCCAAACTTTTTTTAAGATTTGTTGCTGCCATCAAGTTCTAAATGAGTCGCTGAAATGGTAAAATAACTCAGTTTTAACATCTGATATGTGTATTGTAAATAAAATATGGGTGTATAACATTTGCAAATCCTTTAATTCACAGCATTGAATTCAGAGCTTTAAAGAAACGCCACCTTTGCTCCAGTCAATCGGTAAAATTGCTTGTTTGACCAACTGGGGATAAATTCTCACAGACACAATGAAGGGGGCAAAGTTTATACGAACCTCATGATGTATAGGTTTCTACGTACACTTGGCCATAAAGTATGTATATATTTTTCCAGATACTTTGTTAATCCCTTTTCACTCTATTATTCTATGGTGAGAACCCCCACAAGACCACCACATAGCAATCATTATCTGGATCATTCTCAGCACTGCACGGCGGTGGTGGTGTGTTAGTGTGGGTTGTGCTGGTGCGAGTGGATCAGGCACAGCAGTGCTGCTGGAGTTGTCAAACACCTCAGTGAGAACGGCCCACCAACCAGAAATGTCCAGCCAACAGTGTCCTGTCCTTCCTGTCCTGTTCAGTGTTCTGTGTATCAACAGATGAACACCTGTCTCAGACTTTACATCTACAAGGTGGACCACAAGTGTGTAAAAGAGTGGACAGTGGGTGAACACAATCTGCACTGCTGTATCTGATCAACACATACCAGCCCAATACCAGTCCTGTAAAGGTCCTAACTATTGGGGAACTATTGAGCAGGTAAAAGGGGCTAACAAAGTATGCAACGAATAAGATTATAAGATTAATATTAGAATCTGTAATTGTAGTACTATATATATTGTCTTAGGCACAACAAAACTATGTATATACACCTTGTGTTTTTCAGTTTTTGCCCTTTACATTACGTGAAATTTTCATGGTGATGGTACCAAAAGACATTACCCATTGTTTTAGTAAAAAAGTCTGGTTCCATAAACATATATTAAAAAAAAGTAAGATACAATGCAGTATCTCAATTCCACTGAATTTTGAGCAACACAACATCTTTGTACATCTGTTATTATTATCAGTATATATATATATATATATATATATATATATATATATATATATATATATATATAAAGGAAAAGGGACTGTATAGACATTGAGCACTGAATAATAAAGGACAGTATCAGCACTTCTTTTGTGTTAGGAAATCAACAGGACTGCGCTGCACTTCTTCCAGAGCAGTGTTATATTATACAGTGTTATATGCTGCAATTCACAAAACTGCCACCACACACTTTCCTCAGCCTCTAAAGGGCAGGCTTGTCATTTGTTGTGAGGCACAAATCTCATCTTGGAGGTTAAAAATAGGTTTAGTGTGGTGTTAAATAAGACGCTGTAATGGAATTTATTTGTTTTTTCTGGTTCCTTTCACATGTGTAGAGTGCAAGTGCAGAGTAGATGGTTCCAATTCCAATGGGCCAGTGAGTAGAAGTACAAGGTAGGTGTTTCTAATAAAGTGGCCAATGAGTAGAAGTACAAGGTAGGTGTTTCTAATAAAGTGGCCAGTGAGTAGAAGTACAAGGTAGTTGTTTCTAATAAACTGGCCAATAAGTTGATGTACAATGTCGGTAATTGTAATTAACTGGATAGGAGCGTATTTGTATTAACTGTTTTCTGAATGAAATGGTTCACTATGAGAAATGAGCTACTTTATTTGACAATTGATCATAATATAAAATCATCTCTGCTTCATTATCATATACAGGATTACACTGTCCATCACACTACTATAGATTAAATCATACTTTAAGTAACTGGTTTATTTAGTACAAATTTCCTTCATGATGGAAAGCAACTGGCATTAGTGTGTGTGTGTGTGTGTGTGTGTGTGTGTGTGTGTGTGTGTGTCTATATGTGTGCATGTCTATATATGTGTGTGTGTGTGTGTGTGTGTGTGTGTGTGTGTGTGTGCAGCCTGTGACCTGTCAGAAAGATCAGAATGTCTTGTGTCATATGCAAGAGAGTCTTAAATAAACAGGAATGAACACTGCAATTGCACAAATTGATGCAACCATGATGTCATGGGACCAAAACAAACTCCAAAATTTTAAAATTGGGAGAGAGTGCTGACATTGCAGACTAACTGCAGACACACTGCTTCATTTCAGAGGCTAAATCTGTAGAGGATGTTCAAGAGTCTGAAAACTTTGTATTATTAAAGAGAAAAATACATATTCACCAATAGTTATTATTATTATTATTATTATTATTGTTGTTGTTGTTGTTGTTTTTCTTCTTCTTCTTCTTTTTCTTCTTCTTCTTCTTCTTCTTCTTCTTCTTATTATTATTATTATTATAGTAATACATATAAAAAATAATAAAAGTAAAATATGGAGTCCCACAATGTTCTGTTTTAGGTAAGAAGATAAAACAGATCCAGATTAAGTAAAATGGAGGACTGTGTATAAGAGGTAAGACTGCTGCAGAACTTCCTTCTTTGAACACAGACAAAACAGTCTTCCTTCTCGGTTCAAAGGCTTCTAGGACTAAATGTTCAGATGTATTGTTAAATCTTGCTGACTTCTCTGTAGTTCCTGATTCAGTAGGCAAAAATCTTGGTGTGACAATTGATGGTACATGCCATCATAAATTCAAGGCTAGACAGCTGTAATGCATTGTTGTCAGGATGCTCCTACAGAAACCTGAATAAACTTCAGTTGGTTCATAACGCTGCAGCTAGAGTACTAACTAAAACCAGGAAGTTTGATCACATCAGCCCAGTTTTATCAGCACTACACTGGCTTCCTGTTAAATTCTGTATCGACTATAGAATTCTTCTACTGACATATAAAGCCCTGCATGGTCTCGCACGATATCTGCAAGATGCCTTTTATAACCCGACATGATCACTCAGATCACAGGTTTTCTACTGGTTCCCAAAATTTATTCGACTTCAATGGGGGAAGAGCTTTTTCCTGCAAAGTCCCCAAATTGTGAAATAACCTCCCAGTTAATGTTCAGGGCTTTATGGACACAGAGGATTATGATAAACTGAGATGTTGGTGCTGTTGTCCCAAAACTTCACGCGATCACACAGGTTTGTTGACGGTTTAGTGCCAGTGTCTCAGGGTGCTCTCTATGTTGCCTTCTGGTTCTCTCCTTTTAGCTTAAGCTGTTAGATTTGATAGTTAGATTTGTCAGAGTGACCGGCCACACTCTAAAATGTTTCACATTCTCGATAATAATCCAAAGCAGAACAAACTCATTCTGCGACAATGACTGCCCTACTGTCCTGCCGAATACTGTGAGGGCCGCCTTCTCACCTGACACCAACCAGTTCTATTTTCTATTAGTTCTATTTTAAATAAACTGTAAATACTATTTTACTTGCCACCATTGCCTCTGGTTTGCTCACAGGGAAATAGATGCTGTGACTTGTTTTTCAAACTTTGTGACATCATTGTGAAATACCCTACACAAAGAAATTGGACTTGACTTGTCTAATAGTAGTAGTAGTAGTAATAGAAGTAGTAGCAGTAGTAGTAGCGGTAGTAGTAATAGTAAAAGTAATCATATTAGTAGTAGCAGTAGTAGTAGCAGTAGTAATCATAGTAGTAATCATAGTATTAGTAGTAATGGTAGTAGTAATAGCAGTAGTAATAGTAGTAGTAGTAGTAGTAGTAGTAGTAGTAATCATAGTATTAGTAGTAGTAACAGTAGTAGTAATAGCTGTAGTAGTAGTAGTAGTAGTAATAATCATAGTATTAGTAGTAATAGCAGTAGTAGTAGTCATAGTAGTAGTAGTAGTAATCATAGTATTAGTAGTAGTAACAGTAGTAGTAATAGCAGTAGTAATAGTAGTAGTAGTAGTAGTAGTAGTAGTAATAATCATAGTATTAGTAGTAATAGCAGTAGTAGTAGTGATAGTAGTAGTAGTAGTAATCATAGTATTAGTAGTAGTAACAGTAGTAGTAATAGTAGTAGTAATCGTAGTAGTAGTAGTAGTAGTAGTAGTAGTAATAATCATATTATTATTAGTAGTAACGGTGGTAGTAGTAATAGTAGTAGTAGTAGTAATCATAGTATTAGTAGTAGTAACAGTAGTAGTAATAGTAGTAGTAATCGTAGTAGTAGTAGTAGTAGTAATAATAATCATAGTATTAGTAGTAGTAACAGTAGTAGTAATGGTAGTAGTAGTAAAAGTAGTAGTAATAGTAGTAGCAGTAATAATAGCAGTAGTAGCAGTAGTAGTAATCATAGTAGTAGTAGCAGTAGTAGCAGTAGTAGTAATAGTGGTGGTAGTAATAGTAGTAGTAATCATAGCAATAGTATTAGTAGTAGCAGTAAGAATAGTAGTAGTAGCAGTAGTAGGAATAGTAGTAGTGTTACCTGTAGTAGTAGTATACATCATAGTAGTAATATTAGGAGTAGTATTAGCAGTAGTAATAGTAGTAGAAGTAGTAGCAGTAGTAGTAATAGTAATAGTAGTAGCACTAGTAGTAGCAGTAGTTGTCATAAGAGTAGTAGTAGTATTAGTAGTAATAGTAGTAGTAGTCATAGTAGTAGTATTACTACTACTACGCTTCTCATGCTCTATATTAATTCAAACCAGAATTAACTTTGTTTTTCTTTTTTCTTTCTTTCTGATGTAAAACCCGCCCTCCTGACCAAATACTGTTGGAGGTCTGACCATCAGGGCCTCCTCATCACCTGGTACCAACCTCCAGCTCTCCTCTTTCTGCTACACCATGACTGCATTACTGTATTATCCAGATGTAGCACATGTGCAGCTTCTTTCCTCTTAGTCCATTCTGTTTATAATCAGATCTGCCAGAGTCACCAGCTCTGAAACTTCTTCTCATCCTCTATACTATTTTCTCTTTCCGAGGTAATAACCACCACCTGTCCTGCCGAATACTGTAAAAGGACTGACCATCAGGGCCCCACTGTCACCTGCCATCAACCAGTTGTTCTCTCCATTCGTGCCATTTGCTCCATCCTTGACTGCATCGCTGTATCATCCACCTGATGTACCACCTGAAGCTTTTCCCATTCAGACTCAGCTTTAGTTTAATGAACTGTAAATACTGTTCGATCAGAGTTTTAAGGGAGTTTTCCGTTGCCACCATCGCCTCTGGCTTGCTCACAGTGGATAAATTCTTGTGACTCCATGTTTTCATGCTTTCAAACTCCTGTAAAGCTGTTTTGTCACAACATCATTGTAAAAGTGCTATAAGTAATAGCGGTAGTAGTAGTAGTAGTAGTAGTAATAGTAGTTTTAGTAACAGTAATAGTAGTAGTAGTAATATTATTATTAGTAGTAGCAGCAGTAAGAATAGTAGTAGTAAGTAGTAGTTGTAGCAGTAGTAGCAATAGTAATAGAAGTAGTATTCGTAGTAGTAGTATTCGTAGTAGTAATAGTAGTAGAAGTAGTTGTCGTAGTAGTAGTCATAGTAGTAGTATTAGTAGTTGTAGCAGTAGTAGTAGTAGTAGTAGTAGCAGTAGCAGTGGTAGTAGTAGTAATAGTAGCAGTAGTAACAGTAATAGTAATAGCAGTAGTAGTAATAGTAGTAGCAGTAGCAGTGGTAGTAGTAGTAATAGTAGCAGTAGTAACAGTAATAGTAATAGCAGTAGTAGTAATAGTAGTAGTAGTGGTAGTAATAGTAGTTGTAGTAACAGTAATAGTAATAGCAGTAGTAGTAATAGTAGTAGTAGTGGTAGTAATAGTAGCAGTAGTAACAGTAATAGTAATAGCAGTAGTAGTAATAGTAGTAGCAGTAGCAGTGGTAGTAGTAGTAATAGTAGCAGTAGTAACAGTAATAGTAATAGCAGTAGTAGTAATAGTAGTAGTAGTGGTAGTAATAGTAGTTGTAGTAACAGTAATAGTAATAGCAGTAGTAGTAATAGTAGTAGTAGTGGTAGTAATAGTAGCAGTAGTAACAGTAATAGTAATAGCAGTAGTAGTAATAGTAGTAGTAGTGGTAGTAATAGTAGTTGCAGTAACAGTAATAGTAGTAGTAATAGTAGCAGTAGTGGTAGTAATAGTAGAAGTAGTAACAGTAATAGTAATAGCAGTAGTAGTAATAGTAGTAGTAGTGGTAGTAATAGTAGCAGTAGTAACATTAATAGCCTAATAACCTTTTAATAACCTTTTCCTTTTTTCTTTATTTAGTTTTCTTTCACCTCTTTTTTCCATGTGGTTTTCTTTTCTTTTTTCTTCTTTTTCTCTCATTTTTCTTTTCTGCCTTTATTCTTGCCCTTCTTATTGCCTTTCTTACTTATTTATATTCGTTCCTCTCTTTTTCCCTTCTTTTCTTTTCTTCCCTTTTTTCCCCTTTATATACATGGTGAACTGAGGTAAATCTCCACACACCAGCAAACAGAACACTTATTTCAGAAACAGTAAGCTTAAGAATGAAAGTTATGGTGATAAGATTATAAACATAATACACATTTCTGTGGTTTGACAGTGAAATGTAATGTAAGATGCATTTGTTTTCCCAAGATCTTGTATTGATGACAAGAGAGCCTAACTGCTCCATAAAGTCTTCTTTAGCCAAAGACTTTCAGTAGGGTTAAGGTCAGGACACTGAGATGGTCTGGAAATGATTCCTCATACTCGCTGAACCACACTTTTACAATCTGATCTTAAAGAATCACATCATAATCATTCTGGAAGAAATTAATTGATGGGATAATCATTCAGTATGTTGGGCTTCATTTTATTGCCACACAACAAGCCTTGACCTGACCAACAGATCATAGCACTGCCTCCAGAGGCTTGTACACTGGGAACTATGCCTGATGGGTACATCACTTAATGTGCTTTCCTTTTTTACCCTGATTCTCATCAATAGTGTTAATCTGGCCACAAGACCACTTTTCCTATTGATTAATAGCACAATGATTAGACTCACTAACAAGTGTTTTTCTTATGGCCACACAGCTGTTCGGTCTCAATCCTCTGACCTCTCGCCACATTGTGCACATGAAAAAGCTTGCATTTATACTATTGAACATAGCTGTGAGTTCTACTTTCAATTTCTTTTTCCACTCAACTTCACCAGGCGTTTACGTGATATCCAATCACGGTCCTTCAGGATTTATTAATACCTCGGACAGTTTCTACTTCAATTCAATTCATTCAGCTTATCTCTGGTTGTTTTCTTTGCTTGATGCAGTTATTTGATCCTATTAATACACAGTAACATCTTTTTCTATGACCACAGGAAATACATGCATAGGACTGTCTGTCACATCATACTTGGCCCTGGTCTTCTTTCATGCACTAATTTATTATTTGAGGATTGATGAGGAGGAGAAAGCCCTTTCCATCTCTGGCACTTTTTTTTTTGAGCAAATGCAAAAAGCTAAAACTGACATAAAAAACAAAAGTTGTTTTCCTTTTAAGAGGACAGCCATCAGCCATAATAACCTGTCTCCTTGTGAATTTCAAATGAAACCATCTGGCCCTTGGTCACTTTCAAGGGAATGACTTATTAATAATCTAATTTCAATATCTGAACACAGGCAGAAATTTGTAAGATTAATAATATCTCCAGGCAAGCTCTGACTCACACTCATATACTGATATACTCCTGTTAACCTGAATCGCTCCTACTTTATGACTGACTCCCCCCAAAAAAGTTTCTTTAACAAGAGAATTTTTTATCTGGCATCAGATTTGTCTTAAAGTCAGACAATGAAATTAAGAAATTAAGTTTTCTTATTAGCCACTTATCCATGATATAATGACAATTTGGAATGGATTCGTCTTTTTCAGCGTCCCAATAAAGCCACATAGCTGCGTCAAAAAGCAATAAAATGAAAATTCAAGGTCACAAAAAAACATTAACCCCCAAACACCCATCCACAATTAACGCATGACAAGCGTGAATTAATAAATAAGTCTTTATTTCTCTGGGCAATAGCTGAACCCGACCAAAAGCTTCACAAACAAAAACACATATTTGGTAAGAAGGCCTGCAGTGTTTTAGAGATGACATTCATAACATTTGTGATTATAAATATTGTCCCGTGTACAAGAGTAGAAAAAACTATAGAAATATGACTGTACAAAATATACACGTCTACACAGCCTGTGTTTTTGCACGTAATGTTGGGCTGCTCTCTTCCTCCATCGAGAAAACAACAGTACAGCGTAGCAGTGGTGAGGCAGTAGATGACAGTGAAGAGTCAGGGATGGTGACCATAAGGGTCAGTGAAGATTTTGCATTTGCAAGTTAAAGTTAAGAAACATGTGAAATACATTCACTCATATATACTCATATAACGTTGCTGTCGGAAACCAAAGCCTTGTATCTCTAAAACAACTTTACAGGAGAAGGAAAAAAACATTCTTGACTTTTAATGTAAGTCAATGGAACCAGACATTTCTCCAAGTAAATTTCATTGTGAAATTCACACACAGTATAAAGGGCAACTGACATTTTCCAATTATCTACAAAAATTGAGATACAAAGCTTTGTTCCAACAGCAGCAATGTGCAAAAGTCAAATATTTACAATTACTTAAATTTTTCAGTATTATTTTGTCCAAACTTGGCCTTCATTATAGCTTCTGTTTTAAAACTAGTTAATGGTATTTTTAAAGAAATCTGAAGGGATATTTTTCTGCAGCTCCAAAGTTCATGCTCAGGCATTGGTTGCATTATCTGTGTTTTATGATGCAAGATCCCAATACAAAGAATGCCTGAAGCAGACAATGCAACCAGCATCTAAGAGTGAACTTTGAGGGTGTTTAGAAATATCTCTATAGATTTTATTGGGAAACTGAAAGCAAATCTCTAGAAAAGAAAGCTGACACAATAAAAATGTCTAGAAAAAATGTGTATGATATTCAGTTGTTGAGGTCAATTTAACTGGATAAATACATAAAGGTTTTTTCTGACTTTTGCACATATATATATATCCAAATGAATCATTTCTGTTTTCATCAATATTAAAAATTAATAAATAAATGCATCATATAAATAAATCATATTTCAAGGATGGAGATTAAACTCTCCTGTGACATTCAGCTCTTTATAGCTCAGCTTTGTTTTTTCCCCTCCTTTTTTCACTAGTGCCTGGGAGAATTTTTTCTCTCCCCTTGTGTTTTTTTTTTTAACGGCGCTAAGCTTTGTGAAGCACATATGGAGGACTTGGGGCCAAATAGCGCAGCAGCAGCAGCAGTAGCAGCAGCAACAGCAACAGGTTTGGCTTTTCTCCACCCCCCACCCACGCTCAGTCTCAGCCTGGCTACCAGTCCCACCATCAGCTGAGCGAGAGAGACTCTGGAAATTCAATAAAAATCAAAGCAAATGAGGTTTCGTCCTATAAAAAGGTCAGCGTACAGCCGAACATCTGTCATCTACCAGGAATCTGTACTGTTAGAAGAGTGAAATACGCACAAAAAAAACAAAAACTTCAACAATAAAGACATCAGAGTCAAAACAAGCATGTTCGCCCATGAATATGAAATGACAGTGTGCTGTCAATGACGGCCAAATTGTGTTGCAAATGAGATTGCAAGGAGGGAGAGAGCGAGAATGTGTGATATGCACCTCAATTAGAGCCGATGGTGGATGGAGATCATTAATGGAGCTGATGCTGTTGCTGCTGTAGGGTTCTCTAGTCTAATTTGCAGGAATCTGAATTATTTGTTAATTATTAAAGATGTGAATCATCCCCCAAGTATAGGAAAACATTACACAAAGATATGCCTCCACAACAGCATGGATAGGAATATTCACATTTCTGCACTGAAGGACTTGCGCGTTACACATTCAGCTACTTTTCAGAAGAAAAGGAGCTCACAGTAAGGAACGCCATGGTGTCACATTGTGAGTAATTAAGTTGTTTTTGATGAGGTGCTTTACACAGGTGTGCCCCAGAGCCCCAGACTGAAGTGTGCTAAATGAAGGAATGAATGCTTGGTGGTATAATCACAGTCAAGTCCGCACCATTCATTCAGTGCTATGCATCTCAGTGTAGGTGTTCTGAAGACCCCTGGAGAACAATAATGGAATATGGGCTCACACTCACAGGGAGTGGGATGCTTTACACACCCATACAGTGCCCCCAAAAACTATTTGGGAGATTTGTGACATGGTTTGTTCAGAGTAATGATTCTTATGGACCCCAAATGCTTCACATTTCTTCTTTATGCCTGTTGTGTTGCAACCAGAAGCTGGATACCTGGCGCCATTAGCTTGATGTTTATGCAACAAAAGAAATCCCATAGAGAAGCTACTATAGCATAAATTAGCATTTGTGTTTACTTGGTGACAAAACTACTTACAAAGCTGCTTCTGCACCTGCAATATTTTGAAATATATTGTGTCATTATTATTATTAGCAAGCCTGTATGTGCTTTGTAGGAGCCCAATTAAAGCTTGACTAGTGGCCCCCAGTCAGTGGCCTATGCAGGGCCCATGAGATTGTGTTCATTGCTCAAACAATTGGCCCTTCAATGTTTGCCTTGCACAGGCAGCCATAACTCACTCTTGATTTGCTTAGAGGGCCACATTTCTGAATGTTAGTGTGGGGCCCCATAGGGCCTGTGTGGCTGAAGCAAAAATCCAGACTACTGGTTTAGAATATGATATTGTTACCAGGCAGCCATGCACAGCTGAACAAGAACATTCAGTCGCCCATCATTCTAGACTGCATTTTGTACATTTTCATTGTCTTAGCAGACATTCCTCCATGGATACACTATGGGCTAAGAGTGAGCAGTGTGGGCTTGGGCAATATACCAAGACCACCATTTCAGTCTAGTGTGCACGGAATGTGGCCAAATCCAGACACTACAACATTTAGACATATGGCACTCTGAGCTGTTAACTTTGACGAACCTTCAACAAAGCCTTACTAGGTCACTAATGAAGCAGGACACCACAGTGGCAGTACAGGCATGCCTGATGGGCTGTCATAATATATAATAATGTAAATGCCATAATAATACAGATGCAGAAACCTTTATCTTGTATGCAGCTTTGCCCCAAAATTTCATTGTTCTAGCTCCTCTATGGAATTTCTTGTGTTGTGTTAATGTCAACCTAACAGTACCACACTTCTGTTTTCCCATTAAATAATACTTTTCATTCAAAAATATACTTTTTAATCTTGTAAACATTTAAAGAAACGCTTCAATACATGTTTACAATTATGCTTTAACCTAGTTGTTAAAAAATATTTTGTAGGTTCTCACATTATCTGGTAATGTAATTGATAATTCATGCGAGCAGCAGTCCATTCACAGCACAATGGACTTCAATAAGTTACATTTAATACTGAACACATTGACCAAAGAAAAGCATCCAAATACTTTTGGGGGACACTGTACACAGGGAGTGATGATGCAGGGTGTTTCTCACAAGCACACACACACACACACACACACACACATCAGAGGATGTGTGTGGGGGGGGGGGCATTTCACACACATTCACGCACATACAGACACAATTAACTGTGTCCAACATCCCACCTGTCAACAGTCCTCCTACACTCAGACTAATCCAGTGGGTTATTTCAGAAAAACTCACCCGGCGAACAATAATAACAGCAAACAAATCGGCGGCAAATTGTTGCTATTGTAGCAAAAACTTCTATCTTTGTTGAAAAAAGAAGACAGTTTTATAAATAAAGGTTTTTTTAAGGGCCCATATGTCATATTTTACCCATAACCCTTGTGTGATTTTATGTTGAAATGTTCAGATTCCTACAATACCATTTTAAACCTCTCTTTATCTCTTAGACAGGCTGTTTTGTTTATTGTGCCTTAATGACCAGTATATGATCTGACGTAGGTGTTTTTAGGCACATTAATGTTCACAATACATATGTTTGCGTTTGTCTGATCATGGTGTGTAAATCATTGTATATGAACATAAATGAAGAATAATTCCATATTCTTCATAAAGTAGACGCTTTAGAGCTATTTGAAGAACAGAATTTGGCTCCCAATTTCTTCACGATGCTGCCCAGTCATCACTTGAAAGTTCTACCACCAGCACACTTGATTTACCATAGTAAAGTATTGATGGGTTTTGGAGGCCTTTAGCCTTCTGCTTTGGCCTGTAACAGTTGAATGAAGATGTAGGCCCCAAATGAGCAAGCAGGCCTAACCTCTCTTCGCTGAATTTGCTTATTAAGATGTGATGCACTAACCTTACATCCAAGTCCAAGTCTCTACAGTGTTGGCTGAGGTTGGTCTTTTTTAAAGTCGCTTTTGTTTAAATGTGTTCAGTATCTTCAAACTAAAACATATTTATGTTTTGTTGTCTGGTTTGTTGGTCAGACAAGGACCGATGGAGATAGCTAGCTAGCTAAAGGAAAAGCTGGGCAGCATATTAAAAGGACTATCACTGGAAACAAGATGTGGGTCCATACGAACACCTGAAAATGAAGTGAATCTGCAAAGGGCCAGCACTTGATGTTGACCAGTCACTAGTCAGTTAGCTTAATAAACTCAATTATTCTAAAGTTATGGCACTCTAAATTTCTTGGGGTCTCTAGATCTCTGCCACGGATGGACGTCTTGACAAGGCCACCTAATTTGCACCCAAGTCAGATAAGAATTTTCCCGGGTCTGTATCTCTGGTTTCTTGTAAGCTAGCAAGTCGATTAATTGGGAAGAGCACAATACTGTGTGGGAATATCATGGTTTTTGTGATTTCTTTAAGTTGCTTGTTGCAAAGTCTTTCCTTCTCTTGTGGTTTTACTCACTAGCGGTTAGTCAGTGTTGATTTGGCTTTCTTCAAGTTGTGCAACTCCTAATGAGTGGTAAATATGTTCATGACATTGTTGGCACAGTGAATTCAAAACAGCCTTGTTTTGCAGCTTAGCTTCATATATGGACCAGATGGATTGGGGAGCGATGGTACATTTTGAAACAATCTATAGAATACATTGAGGTGAAAACAAAATATGGTCTCCAGTGGTGTGGGCCCTTCATGTTTAGACCATATGTATTAGCCTATCTGTTATGAAATGGGGCAGCTGGCATTTTCAAAACTTAAAATGTGTTAATAAAGACATAATGAAATCAGGGGCTGGGTCCTGCATCTCTTCAAAGTCATACAGCCATCAGCTAGAAAAGACAGCGCTTATTTCTGAAATCCACAGAACATTTTGTGTTCGGTAATGGACTACAGCATGAAGTAACAGAATACTTGGATACAAAAGCTATCCAAGGTGGTACAGGTCAGCGCATGCATGTACAAGCTAGAGTACATGTACATACGATATCTGATAAGGTGTTTTTCTCTTTAATAGTGGCAGCAATAACTTTAAAAATACAAACATTTGCATATCGTGTGCAGAAAGGAGGCAGCTGACGCAGACCGCCAATGGTCATGAGAGCCGTCTGTGCAATGCATTGTGGGTAAAGCAGATGATGCGTGAGAAGCCGTAGCGTTGGAGAGCATGAGTGTGACATGACGGGGCACTTCTCTGATCAATCAGAGATCGTTCCAAGAGGGAGCATTGTAGGGACAGGTCATCCAGTCTAGGTTTTAGGCATCCAGGAAAGAATGGCTTCTCTGCAGTTAGCATGTAAATACCCCTCTTTTAAAAGACCACAGCAAAGCCAGTGGGCAGCTATTCTGTCGGATGTGATTGGTGATGAGGTTTAGTGGACAGACAGGGGAAAGTTTGGACTGTTGGGATGAGAGAAGCAAAAAGAAGAGTGGTCCATCACTGCTACAGCCTGCAAAAGGGGAAGAGAACAGAGGTAAACACAGTGAAAACCACAGAAACACCAGCTGTTGCACACATGCTTGAATTGATTTGTTTGGTTTCCTCATACGTTGTCCAGTGAGCACCTGCCTTTGCTCTCGTAGCTGACCCGAACTGTTTCTGAATATGAAATTAACAGACATTGTATTGGTAAGATGGACTTGGCTTTTCCCTCCAAACATAGTCAGTCAGTCGTGATGTGTTTAATGTTTAGATGTGTTACTAGGACGGGGACTATCTAAACCCATAAACTGGCCTAATGCTAGCATGCAACATCCCAACATTCACTACAAACACTGTGGTTGCTTATCTGGTTTCTGACACTGTATGACATGCTGTTATCCATATATACAGAAATATTATTGCCGTCCAATGAAAAACATGTCTCTCCATTTTTGTCGATTTCTACATCAATTAAATGCGGCAGCTGCCGTTTACATTGTCGGAACATTTTATTATAAACTTATGAAATTATGAAAAATTCTGACATTGAAAGTGAAGTTTTTGTCCTCTCCTGTAAAGTTTGCATTTTGGAGACTTGTTTCTTATTGGACAGTGATGATATGTATCACCAGATATGTATTGGCTGACCACATTTTGAGGATCTATTGCTTTTATAGAATCATTCTGTTTAACTCAAAGATATTATCGCTGTTGTCTGCAGGGAGTCCAACAGAGTGGACAGAGAGTGGACACAGTGTTTAAAAACTTCAGCACCACTGTGTCTGATCCACACATAGCAGCCCAACAAACTCATACTGTCACCTGAGTGCTAGAATTTGTTGCACTGCAGCCATTATTATCTCTCCCTTATTGTCTCTCTCTCTCTCTCTCTCTCTCTCTCTCTCTCTCTCTCTCTCTCTCTCTCTGTCTCCCTACTGTAAGGTTTTCCTTGGAGGATTTAGAGTGATTGTGCTGTAACTGCCAAATCAGGTAGTCTAGACCTGAAGGCCTTGCCTGCACAGATCTCAACCCCTGAGGAAGCGTAGAACAGTCAGCTTTGGTTAGTCCAGAGGGTCAAAAACGACTTCCTTTAAAGTCCTAATCGTTGAGTCAGCACTGGCAATTTGAACGGTGTCCAGCTGTCAGGGGTCTGCTGACCTGCTGCCTTATACAGTATGGCTCTTTTAAAGCTCTTTTTTCTGTGCTTCTCTTGCTCTCTCGCTCTCTCTTGATCTTGACTAATGAGTAATCGCTTGGAAAAAAAAGGTGCGTAGGTGCGTTTTGTAAAGAAAAGCCCACACACTTCAGGGACGCCTCTGTGACTTTTAAACTCGTCATTTGAACCACGATATTGGTCTGAAAATCCGCCCACACACAAGGAGCTTAGACGTGTAGACACCTGCAGATCAAAGAGAGCAGAGCTAATTCCCTTCACAAACTCATTCTTACAAATAATATTCTAAAAAACAGAACCACCAAACAGGCTTTCTGAAGCGATGCTATAGAAGATCACTAAAACATGGTACATTTGTTTTTAAGCCCTGTAATTCATCACGGCTATATTTTTTATATTTATAAATTATATACTATAAGAATAACCTGATGTGAAATGAACTTTGCTCAGACCCACACTGTGTTCTAAATTTTAGTGGAAAATCAAAGACTGTAGTAGATACAGAACACTGTTCTTTAAAACACTGTTGTACAATATAGAAAATGTTCTAATCTAAGTAATCTCAGAATATAAAGGGTTAAAACATTGTGTTCTGAATGCCTTTGTTTGTTAGCAAATATTCCAGATGTACCAAATATTATACAAAACAAAACTTATATATGCTGTCATTTAATTGTATTATTATTATTGTTTGGCATCATCATTATCATTATTATTATTTTTTTTTTTTTGTATTATTATTTTTATTTATTTATTTTTTCATCCATCCATCATCTTCCACTTTGTCCTGCTAGTCGTGGTCAGCGTCATCAGGCAAAGCAGGGTATGGACAGGTCCACGCACACACTCACACCTTCAGGCAATTTAGAGTGAGCGATCAACCTAACCTGCATGTCATTGGCCTGTGGGTGGAAAGTGGAGTACCCCGAGGAAACCCACTCAAGCACGGGGAGAACATCTCCACACAGTACAACCCAGACTTTATTAATTTTTAATATCATAATACATTGAAGGTCTAATAAACACATTTTTAAAGCACTTGAGTTTTCAGGCAATTGTTTCATGGTTCAGGCTTTAAGGGGTTAAGAACGTAGAACATTTATATTACATTATATTTATATTTATTTATTAAATGTAAAAAATTTATTGAACAAAAGTGGTTCTTCTAGGGCGTCGCTCCAAAGAGTCCCTTTGGTTTTTATCATCGTACCCCAGCCGGTACTTATGTTATGTATTTTGGTATTCTGTATTATTGTTTGTGTTAGTATAACGTATTCTTATTTGCATCTTACAAATAACATTATTCATTTTGTTGCCTAGCTAATCCAAGTCTAAGAGTTGCACAGTTTCGCCAGCAGAGCGGTGCTGTTTGAGGCAGTTGGAGGGATAAGTGCCTTGCCCAAATGTACAACCAGGTATACCAATATCTAAAATTAAAGCAGTGGTCATTCATTCATCAGAAAAGGAAAACATAAACACATCTAATTATAAAAACAACAAACAGAACTTTACATTTAATTTCAGATTTTTTCCTAGTATTTTGCATGTACACTTATTTACAACCTTCTTTTCAGGAGACTCGCTTTAGGTTTTTCAGAGAACTCTGCATCTCCAAAGTCTCAGACCTCTTGTTTTTTGTCAGGACCCACATACTCCTAATTATATTTTAGTCTATGAAGCCTTACTCCATATATCAGATGCCCAGTTTCTGTGCTCTAGTGCAAATTGATTTCTTTGTTTGTTTAAGGGCTTCTTGAGAGCCACTGATTATTTCAGACCCATAGTGTGGAGCTGTATTCAAACAGTGGAGGAATGGACAGGTCTTACACAGTTGTTAGGAGCTTCATTTTCATTTTCTCTCTAGCTTTTGATATTTTTTTTTTAAACTTTCCTGGAAAATGATTGTACATAATTGCTGGTTTGGAAAGAAATTGGCTAAATGATGGGTGAGCTCTGCTTTTTGCACAGTACTATGTTGAACAAGGTTATGTTTTGTTATTAAAATACTTCTAAAACATTAAACAAATAAACCAATTTTATAAGTATTTAATGGTATATGTTATATTATATTGTTTTCACAGTTTCAAAAATGTGTGTATATGCATGTGTATTTAGCTCTTTGTAGGGACCAGTGTTCCCAGGATGATGTGATCATGAACTTTAATTAAAAAAATGTATTAGAAAAAGGCTAACTTTTGGTTGCTAAGTTTATAATTAGCATAAAAATACCCCAAACAGGCAGTAACACAAATGAGCATGTGAACATGTGTTAAGGGTATGAAAGAGCCTCTAGACCTGAAGAGCTACTTTCCTGTAGAGCATAGTTCCAACCACAACTTTCCACACCTGCTTCAGCTAATCAACCTCTTCCCATGTTCCTGATGGACTAGATCAGATGTATTAGAGTTAAGTAAGGGGTGGGACAACTTAATGGATACAGGTTGAAACTAAACTCTGCAAGAAAGTTTCTCTCAAGGACAAGGGCTTGAGACAACTGACTTATAGTATTCCAAATTTAATAAGCAATATTAAATAAATTAAATAATTAAAATTTAGAATCATTACATAAAAATAAGTGTTTTAAACTTCATTTGTAACTTATCTTTCATCATCAGCCGTTTTCTCGTCAGCTCTTAATCCCACGCTCTTAACTCCTTCTGGCTCCATATACTCCTCATTCATGAGAGATTTGAAAAGGGAATGATACGCATGTATCTGATCAGTTGAAATGTCAGTGGTTAATTGGAACGAGGCCGAATAGCCCACCTCTGTTTCCCAACAACACACAACTCCCACCCTGGATCAGACTCTATTAAATACTCTATCCTTTGACTGACAGTCAAGTGGTATTTTGTTTTCTTTTAAGCTGCTTTGTCTCTAGTGTGTGCTTCTGTGAGTTAAAGATTCACACAAGTGAGAAAATTCATCACATAATAAACAATAAAACAATAAACGCAGCCACCTACACTCCTAAAAATGAAGGGAATAAAAGGGTTTTTTGTAGATGGTTCTTTTCAGTCTAATCTGGTGCTGAACACAGATCTGAAGACACAGTTCAGCACCAGGGACAGCAGACTGAACATGTTGTTCAATATGGTTGATGTTGCAACTTTCTGTGTTGATACCGTTTGAAACACAAGAGATATTGCAAATCTTCTTTGTTTTGGTACATGACCACTTTCCCTTTGGGAAACTTGCCCTAGATCCAATATGGCGGCTTTCAATATGGTGGCCATGGTTGGGACATACACGATAGGCTCCCTCACCCGTTACATGTGGGGTATTCAGATATGTAATTCCCTTATGTTTTTAAAATTAAAGGGTGTCCTGAGACTTTTGACTCACACCGTATATATATATCCATGTTAAATGTATACTTACAATTACTTTATTCATTTTGGATAGCTAATGAAAAAATGCTCTGAACAGCTTCCTCCAGGGTTGATTTATGCAGAAATCTTGAAGAAGTCTATGGAATTTTCTTTGGGAATGTTTTTTTCATGGATCAGTAGAAATGACTATTTTAGGACCCTTATTTTTAAGAGTGTAGATCAATTCAGGATTCGGTAATGCTGTTACTTATGTCTCTGGTTATAGGGAAATCTCAAAAAAGCACTTGAAACCTCGTATATGTGTTTTGTTCCGATATACTTTATTATGACTGCTTTCAAATCACTCGCACTGATTAGCTTTAATGAAATTCTCTATTCCACCAGATGTATTTTCAGTACCTTGCTCTTATGTCTTATATATCACTTTCTCCAATTTACCTCACAGCCTCCCAGGTAGAGAATATAACAAGGGCCAGACGAGGTGCCAATTAGTGAGTCAAGCCTTGAGCACCATGACCTTTGACCCTTAAGGTTAGCGGTCTATCAGCCCCGCCAGTAAGAAACATAATTAAACAGGAATTAGTGATGATACTGGCGGTGAGAGAAAGAAAGAGCAGTTTCCGTTGTGAGTCAGCATTCGGTTCAAATATTTGACTTTATTGATTTATAAGTGATGATGTGCAGATGTAGCCGAAAGAGAGAATTTTCACTCCAGAGTGATACTATTGTTTCAGTTTAACCCAAAATGATTTTTGATATAACTTTTATATTAACTATGTAATAGATTATGCTTTATATTAACTGTGTTACATTACATTCCATGTCATATTATACCATTCTATTTAAATAGTAGGCTAACTTGTGGAAAGAAAGAGTAAAATACCCCTGTTTTCATTCCATCAAATAATGGAGCCAAACATATTTATTGAATGGCTATGCTCAAATGAATTCTAAAGAACTCCTGGGATTAATTATAAAATCAAACTATTTTGGGGTCAGTTTGTGGTCTAATTTTGAATCACTAAATAATGATCTTTACATTTAAAGGTAGAGAGAGTTTGTAATGATTTTCTTTTAATGTGCAGGTGTAAATCTAGGGTAAGAAGTCCTTCTCAAAATATCCTGTGATTACTGCCTTGGTTTAAAAGAGGGAAGAGTGCATAGAAACGGAATTGGTGTAGTACCATTGATGTTAGAGTGGAATCAAATAAGCAGTTATGGTTTGCAGCTGTTAATGTAATCACTGGTTAGAACCGGAGCATTACAGTGTAGCAGTATGGCCTGAACGAATGCTGTTCATTGTTTCCTCTTTAACACAATGCACTTCAGGTAAGAAGAAGAGTTTTTGTCCACAGCAAGAAAAGTGTACGTTGGTTGTTTTAATTGGGTGAACAGTCATTTACAATTAGTTCAATTATAGTTTGTTTAGATTAACATTTAAGATGCAGCTTAGTAGTTGACTAGACACCAACCAAATAAACCTGAGCATGGTCCACAAGTACATTCATTTATAGCAAATGTTAAAGCAGTATCTATCCAGGCTAATGTGAAACTGTACTTTAGACCTCTTTTGAAAGTAAGTGGGGTCTGACTGTCTAGCTTAAATTCAAAGCTACCTACAACTCCAGCCCAAGTTCTCAGAGTTCCCTCCTTTGTACAGTGTTAGAATGCTACAACATGCGTCTTTTCTGCTGCAACTTTCATGCTCCAGGCTAGCCATTAAGCAGACTGGAGCTTTAATTAGCTCCAAGGACTTAACAATTTTACTAGCACAGATTTTTGAACAGAAAACTCAATGTGATGTCAAAACTCTAAGGTGAATTTCTAAAGATCAGATTTTTGTCAACACTTTGTAATGCTTGTGTAAGAGTTGCTGGATGTGTTTGTGGGCGGAGCTCTGAGAGGTTGATTAAGACGTGAGAGTTCACATAGAGTTCACTAAAATGCAACAAGCGAATTGTGACAAGTTCGAGTTTGATATTACGCAAAAAGGAGTCTAGTCTAGTGATTTTACACAAGTACATTGAACCAGTTGTGGTATTTTATGAAAAGTAGATTGGATCAATTATGTTGCCATGTTACAAGGGGGTTGGGCCAGGTGTTACACAGCTGATTCAATATGAATATTATGTGACAACAGACTGAACCAATTGTGATGTTATGCATCAAGGGGACTGAACCTATTGTGATATTACACTGGAAAGATCAATCTTCACAGTAGACTGGACCAGGTGTGATGTTACAAGAGGAAAGCACTGACTGGACTGGATCAATGATGATGTTATGTAACATGCAGACAGCACCAAATGTGATGTTATGCAAAAAGGGGATGGAATCCATAATGATTTTACGTGACAAGTAGCCTTGACCCATTGTGATATTATTTGACATGTAGATGGGACCAATTGTGATATCACAAGACACGACTGTGATGTTATGCAACAAAAGAACTGAACCCATTGTGGTATTATGTGACAAATGGACTGAAGTGATTGAGAGACTATGTCAAAAATTCATATAACCCATTGTGATATCATTCAATTAATAGACTGTACTGGTTGTGATTTCAAGACATGTGAATGAGTCTGGATTCACTTTGATGTTATGTGAAAAAGGGACTGAATCTGTTGTGATATTACATGAGAAATGGACTAAAACGATTATGTAAAAAATGGACTAAATTGTGATAGGATTCGGCAGAAGACTAACCAACTGTAATATCATGCGATAAGTAGACTTGACCAATTGTGATATTATGTGATAAGTAGACTTGACCAATTGTGATATTATGTGATAGGTAGACTGGATCAACTGTAATATCATGTGATAAGTAGACTGGATCAACTGTAATATCATGTGATAATTAGACTGGACCAACTGTGATATCATGCGATAAGTAGACTGGTCCAATTGTGATATCATGCGATAAGTAGACTGGGACAACTGTGATATCATACGATAAGTAGACTCGACCAATTGTGATATCATGCGATAAGTAGACTGGCCCAACTGTGATATCATGCGATAAGTAGACTGGCCCAACTGTGATATCATGCGATAAGTAGACTGGACCAATTGTGATATCATGCGATAAGTAAACTGGACCAATTGTGATATCATGCGATAAGTAGACTGGCTCAACTGTGATATCATGCGATAAGTAGACTGGACCAACTGTGATATCATGCGATAAGTACACTGGTCCAACTGTGATATCATGCGATAAGTAGACTGGCCCAACTGTGATATCATGCGATAAGTAGACTGGTCCTATTGTGATATCATGCGATAAGTAGACTGGCCCAACTGTGATATCATACGATAAGTAGACTGGTCCAATTGTGATATCATGCGATAAGTAGACTGGCCCAACTGTGATATCATATGATAAGTAGACTCGACCAATTGTGATATCATGCGATAAGTAGACTGGCCCAACTGTGATATCATGCGATAAGTAGACTCAACCAATTGTGATATCATACGATAAGTAGACTCGACCAATTGTGATATCATGCGATAAGTAAACTGGACCAATTGTGATATCATGCGATAAGTAGACTGGCCCAACTGTGATATCATGCAATAAGTAGACTGGTCCAATTGTGATATCATGCGATAAGTAGACTGGCCCAACTGTGATATCATACGATAAGTAGACTCGACCAATTGTGATACCATGCGATAAGTAGACTGGCCCAACTGTGATATCATGCGATTAGTAGACTGGCCCAACTGTGATATCATGCGATAAGTAGACTGGCCCAACTGTGATATCATGCGATAAGTAGACTGGACCAATTGTGATATCATGCGATAAGTAGACTGGACCAATTGTGATATTATGTCATAAGTAGACTGGTCTAACTTTGATATCCTGCAATAAGTGGACTGGATCAATGGTGTTATTACACAAGTTGACTAGTGAAATTGGGATATTACATAACAAGTACTGAACTAGCCATGACATTATGCAACAAAGGGACTTAAACCACTGTGATATTAGGTGACAAATAGAATGAAACCATTGTGATGTGGCACAACAAGTACACTAGAACACTTATGTTATGTGAAAAATAGACTGGACCAATTATGACCTTATGTGACAAGTAGACTGAACCAGTTTATGTAACAAGTCTGGACTGGACCATTTGTGGTGTTATCCATCAAGGGGAGGGAACCTATTGTGATATTACATAACAAGTAGACTACACCAATTGTGATATAATTTGTAGTGATATAACAAGTAGACTGGGCCGGTCGTAACTTAAAATGTAGACTCGACTTGTTATTATATAATGTGACAAGTAGACTGGACTAACTGATGTTATACAACAGGAGGACTGAACCCATGTGACAAATGGACTGAATCAATTGTAAAATTACATGATAAATAGTCTGAACTTATTGTGACATTATGTGACAAATAGAGGGGACAGACTGTGATATTATTTGATGAGTGGACCAATTGTGGTGTTGTGCAATAAGTAGTCTGGACCATTTGTTAAATTATGTGGCAAGAAGACTGGACCAATCGTCATATTGTAAGACAAGTGTACTGTATCAGTGGTGATATTACATAACAAATAGACTGGACCAAACTGACTAACCCTTGATATTACTTGATATTGCTGGAGCAACTGTGATGTTATACAAAAAGCAGACAGGACCTAATGAGATATTATTTGACAAGTAGACAGGACCAGTTGTGATGTTATGCCATGTAGACTGGACCAATTGTGACAATATTCAACAATTAGTAGACACACTGTAAAGTTATGCAGACTAAAAGAGTTGATATTATTCAACAAGTTGACTGGACCTTTTGTGATGCTCTGCGACAAGTAAACTGGACAGATCATAACATTGAGTGTGTTTGATCGATGCTGATGTAACATAACAAGTAAACTGGACCAACTGTGATATTATTTGACCAGCAGAGTGGACCAATTGTGATAGTATTTGACAAGGAGACAGGACAGGTTGTGATATGATATTACACAACAAATGGACTGAACCCCTCCCAATATACCATGACAAACACACTGGGCCAATTTTGATGTTACGCAACAAGTAGACTCTAAACAAGTAGAAATGTGACACTGACATAATAGATCAGTACCTTTCAACAAAAAATGGCAAATGTGGAAAGAAAGGAGAAAGGGAGGGATAAAAGAAATGACTAAAAACATAATAAAATTCCAAAATGAACATTTTTTATTGTCGTATTTCATAAAGGATGAGTGCAAAGAAAGAGCTTGTGATGAGTCTAGCAGTCACTAAGCTGTGCACCATAAGGCATCTGTAATTACAAGCATTTATACACCTACAACCTACAGTACAGAAACTCAGTCATGGAGAAAGTTGAACAAAACTAGCAGTAATGTGCACACAGTTCCAAAAAAAAACCATGGAACGGAAGCATGGATTCATAATTAAAAACTATGCAAAAGAAAGGAAAAAAGGGAGAGAAAAAGAAAAGACACACCCGGCACGATTCATACATTCATCATGGGACAGATTAGGCGTACACCCAAAAGGCTCTCGATGAGAGAGAAATTAATTTACAGCTACGGGTCCATGGCACTGACGCTGCTGATGGAGATGATTGTTAACGAGCTCCTCCTGCAGATTCTCCCATTGTCCTTTTCAGGATGGAATCCATACACTTCTCATCCAAAAGAATATGACATGGAGAATATATAACAATCATTGTCTAAGACATCTATAATATAACATCTGTTAACGCGGCCTGACGATGCTATGACTTTTAAAGATATCTATATATGTATGATAATATTGGATTTCAACACTATAAATTACATACTCTGTGTGGTTCTGAGGTTTGGTTAACATGGACAGGTCCCTCTTGGGTCCTTTCATGCATTTCGAAGGTGTGAGCTGTACAAATAGAAATCATCCACAAAACAATATCTGATCCCAAAAATAGACTTGAATACGTCCAAAGGAAAAAAAATAAAAGAGGCAGCAATAGATCTATTAAGCGGTTTGGACACTGGAACGGGTCGTGAGCTATAAAGAACGGCTATGAATAGAGTGAATAGATTGTCTACAGCCAGTGAGTATTGGACTGCAATGGCTAAAGCAGTTCAGCAGCACTTCTTTTTTTTTAAGCCATACGTAGCTAACGTCACCTTCGGAACCGGATCGAACGACAAAATATTAAACGTTTTCCTTTTGAATTTTCCGCAATCAACACTTGCATGCAACAGTCATAGGTGTTTCGTAATTTACAGATGGCGAAGTGATGAGAGAGTATACAACATGGCATGTTCTCGCTAGTGCAGGTATGTGCGGCCTATGATCATGTACAAACGTTGTGTTTTTCAAATATTCTCAAAACATTCGTACGTATTTTTTTAATATGAAAAAACTAGTGAGTCTGATTAACTCTCCTCCTCGCAGGCTCAGAAACAGCATTGACTCCAGCTAGGTTCATCACAGTTAGGTATGATACAATTCAAGTGTCATTAACCACATTTATAAGCGGAACTTCTACAGCAAAACTGTGGGCGAGTGGGCCGTTGCCAGGCGCGGATTCGAACCCAGGCGCAGATTCTGTTAAAAGTACGAGGAATGGTTATCG
Organism: Megaleporinus macrocephalus; assembly: GCA_021613375.1. Lineage (NCBI taxonomy): Eukaryota > Metazoa > Chordata > Actinopteri > Characiformes > Anostomidae > Megaleporinus > Megaleporinus macrocephalus. Next base: position 20,043,373 of record CM038725.1, on the reverse strand, counting down.
TACTCTGCAATAGGAAGGATAAGGAATGGTTGACATTCTCTTCCGGCTTTTGAAATAAAGAGAAGTAAAGCTTTTGCGACTGGAAGGACAGCACGAATGCCGACAACACGCGGTCATGGAAACCCACGACAGACAGAATGACAGTGACTGGACCGAAAGAAAATAAATAAACAACAAGAAGTACAATTGTCAAATCCAAAAATAAATACATTCACTCCATGACAACATGTCCTTAGAAAAAAAAACAAACAAATAATAGTAATAATAATAATAATAATAATAATAATACAGACACAAAACTCACAGATTTGTTGCATTTGTTCATAAAAATGCATCATAAATGCACTCAATACAGAATGACATGGCATGTGATTGAAAGAAAAAAGAAATTTTCATCAAAACATAACATTGAGAAATTAATCACAAAGAAATCCATAAGCTGGCATAACAGAAACAGAGTCAACAGATTAAAGGAAAACAAACAGAAAGAACATAGAAGAAAAGCCAAGAAAGAAATCTCCCATACATGATCGAACAATAATCAACAGAAGAACATGAACTCTGGGTGCGCGAGCTAATCGAGGTGTCAGGGAAACTTCGCTATATGTGTATATAGCAGTAAATATACGTACAATCCAGTAGCCAACAGCAACTGAGTTTAGGCGTTTTTCCGCCAGCGGCTGACTAGAGCACTTCAGTGCACCACAACGGCTTCCTATTTAACCCCATAGCATCTCCAGGACTTTTTTGAATGTTTTTTTTTTTTTAGAGCTTAGCTCATTTGACATACTCAGCTGATTTCCAGAAGTGTCCGGGATGAGAGAGGCGCCGGTTGCGTTTTGGGAGTTTCTCCAGCAGCTCCACCAGTTTGGAGAAGCTGGGTCTCTCCTCCTGCTCATGCGCCCAGCAGAACAGCAAGATGTCCTACAAGAGAGTAAAGAATTTAGAAACACTTCATAATATAAAGAATTGGTAACACATTTATCAGCTGTTACTGACTAATCATAAATTATGAATCCTTAACTAATATCCCAAAATTTGCTATTCAAGAGACATTACCTGATGGTTTACAAACAACTTCTAAGTTACTTCTGCAGCCACTGATTGGAAGTGATGTTACAGTGTCCTGTTCCTCCTCCCATGTAGCCCAGCATTATTGTTAGTGTTTGCACCTGCGTGTAGCTTGTTACCCTCCTTTCCTGGGAGGTTTATACTCTTCTTGTTGGAATAAGCAACTCGTGTTTCAGTTTAGCATTTGTTTTATGCTCAATAAACCCAATCAACCCACACCTACATTTATAATGTAGCAATCTAGAAAATAACACAACCTGTCAATTTCATAATCCAAAAACTAGGTGGAAAAAATTCACCCGACAGTTGTGGTGTCCACGTTTAAAACAAAAAAATGCACAATCGTCCCTACTCACTCCTTTCCAGTCTAAGTTCAGCATTATACTTCAACCCGTTACTCACCAATAGCCTCTCCAGAGGTGGAAATCAGAGCCAATGTTAACTCTTGTTCTACTTTTATTTATATCACTTCTTTTGTTTGCTGCATAATGTGGATTCTTAACGAGAGTAGGCAGATTGCTTGCCAATAGCTCCAGCCATCTTTGCCTTCACAGTTCTTTTTATTGGCTATTTGCTCTTAAATAATCTGACCCTCTTGTTAGTCATATAGAATATGTTGTTAGGGCAGCAGTGCTACTTCTTCATCCTCTCTTGTTGGACTGATGACAGACTCGACACTAGAGCAACTCACTATCGACTCCTGAGTTACAATGTGGTGTTACAAGACAGGACAAACCAGGGCTAGCTGGTTAGCATGCTAACTTTAGCATATATCGCTGCGACATGATACATAAACCTCTTTGACAAACCATCAAAAATGTTAATGTTTCACATCATTTTAGTTCATTTTGGGATGCTTCGAACTAAAAAATCTTACATTAGCACCTTAAATGAATGTGTTAAGCCAGCATGGATAGGAGGTGTTTATTATGTTTGCTTGCCAACTAACATCCTCTATTCTAGTGCAAAAAAGTTTGTAAACGACTTACGGCCATTTATAGACATGTATGTCAAAATGAGTTCCTTCCAGCCTCATGCCTCATTGAACAACCTAATTTGGCTTGTCAGCTAATTAGCAACACCTTCACACGTTGAGTATCGGAGGAAGAAAAACATTTATCACTGCGGAGCTGTGACCCAGAAGGAACCCAGTTTGACACCTCTGGTGATGGGTGCGTCACGGAGGAGAGTTAGCGTATTTTGTGGATACTCACGGATATCTCTTTGCCCATGCCAATCTGAGTGAGGTTGGGTTTCATGCCACTGCCCACTTGCCATATGATCACCTCCGGCGGCTGGTTTTTAAAAGGCCACTCTCGCGCGTGCAGCTCGTACCAGATAGTGCTGGAACACACAGAGCGGACAGTTCTTACAGAGTGCGCATATAAAGTGTAGCACACTCTTAAGCAGATTCAGGTCACAGAGCACAGCAACATATGTCAGACCCTCATGATTCCAAGTACAAAAATAGATGCGTGTGTGACATCAAGAACGCACTCGGGATGCCACTTCACCGGACTGTAGGTGTAGCCATCATGGCTAAGGGCTGTCCAGAATAATTGACTAAAGAGTCCGAAGGGGCACTTGACTTCAGTGAAATATGTTGGCTTTCTGAAGAGCAAGGGCATGCCGAAATTCCCTCCACCATGTTTAAGGACTAATTAGGCCTAATTAAAAATCAGAAAGTCAAGTGTTGTTATTGAAGTAAGAAATCCTCCCCTCATCTGTACCCTGGGGTTTCAAAAGGGCCACTGCTTGAAAACGGGAAAAAAGATTTAAACATCAATAAGAGTTCTAAGCTACGAACACGCACAACCTCCAAGAAAGCATTCTGATCCGTGTGTAATGTTTTCTAGTGTGAAGTGAACTGGTGGGAATCTCTAGGCGCCTCTGGATTTGATTCAATGCGATATGCCTATTAGGAATTGAGCTGCTCATTAGCCACGGCCACACAGGTCTCAGACAAGTCTGATCATTGTTTTTCAAGCCGTGTTTTATCATATTTAGGTCTTATATTTTTATTTCTCACTCAAACTTTGCTGGATGTTTAATATAACATTCAAGTTCACACTATGTGCTTAAAAAATGGTCTCATTCTTAAACTGTTAAACGTGTGCTGCACATGCTTAAACTGAACTGAGTAAAGTGTTCCAGGTGTTTTTTTCCATACATCTACTACTAAGTACTATATTTCCATAATTCATAATTCATTTAAACCATCAGGACGCTAGAAAATGCTCTGGATTTTCCTCGGGTCATATGTCACACTCTGGGAAAGCCATATATGTCTATGCTGAAGCTTTAACAGTGTTACAGGTAATCAGCAAACATGTGTGCAAAACTCTAACGTTTGCATACACTGATGAGATCCTGCATATATTAGAGAAAACTGTGAATGAAAAATTCTATTATGGCATCTTGTGAATCGATTCGGAATCCTTCAAGAGAGTCAGGAAAAAATCATGAAGCATCTAAGAACTGATTATTATGAGTGATATTGTTCTCCTCCAAATAAACCAGCTTAGTATTTTAAACGTTCACCTACTACAAAACAAAATCTGTCCTATTTTGTATCAACAAATATTTTTGAATATTCCCAAGTATTCCCATCCCAACCACAATTCATGCAATGTGTACATGTAACAAATCAAAGTTGTTGTTTTTTTTTAGTCTTGAGTGTGGGAGTTTGACTCTGAGAATGCCCTCTCTAACTCTGACTGACACATTCACAGATTTCCCCAGCACAGTTATAAAATAGCGAGGGAGAAGAGAGGTGGAAAAAAAAGCGAACAGTGCTGTGGGGTCACCTCTAGGTAACGTCACTTTGCTCTGACCAGCTGGGGAGCTTACACGAGCCTCCGTCCGGCTGCCATAGAGTGACAGAGCCACAGATCCTCCATATGGAGGCAACAGCTGAGAATGCAATTGTGTTAGGAGGCAGCAGAGCAGCATCCCTGTGCCTCTCCGGCCACCCATCCATCCCTCCATCCTTTATTCATCCGTCAGTGCACCCACACAGTGCAGCGAGCAGGGCAGGCCACACATACACGCCCACAAACGCCACCTCTGGACAGACCAGCAGGCCAGCAGCAGTATCTCAAGATCAAGGGCTCATATCATGGAAAATGTTCTTTTTTTTTTTTTTTGCATCTGATGTAAGCCATCCTCAGGTTTAGTTCGTACATGACAAATAAGCTACAAAACAGTCCAGTTTAAATCTATTACGGTTGTGATGTCACAGCCATGAGGTTATGTAAATATATTCATCCTGCATTAACTTTAATAAAGATGAAGTGTAAATATATAAATATATATGGACTGCTTTTTAAGGCATAGTACTATTAAAATTGTGGTAATTTTCATACACCTGTCTTAATGCTTCTGTTGTTTTTTACTTCTTAACTATGATGCAGTACTTGTGGTCAGCACCACTGGTGGTCAAAGTGGTGGTAAACCCAATTGTTTTTTGGTAGCAACTATAACCAAGACCTTCTGAAAAACTTTACTATATGCCACAGCATGTTTGTGAATATGAAAACTGGTCCAATTTTCCAATAGTCTGGCTGAAAACAGTGTATTTCTACTCACTGTTCAAACCAAAGACACAACAGATAACAGATAAACACTGTAATGGTGAGAGCATTAGCAGCCGGCCAACAATGCAGTAGCCAGCCAACATGGGACTCCTTAAATACCAGGGTCTATTTTATACTGGTTGCACATGGAACATGGAGTTTTCAGAGTTGCATGTTCCTACAGAATGTTTTCTGTCTGTGTCTAGAGAGAGACAAATATGACAAACAAAGATGAGAAAAGAGCTTCTTGTTGCTTGTTTTGTTTTTTTCAGTTTTATTAAAAGGACAGTAAAAGCTTTTAGAACAACTTGGACAAGTCTGTCATGTTCTCCAAAGTGAAGTTCTGGGAAGTTTTCTACAGTTATCTATACAAACTTCATCTGTTTTGTAAAGACCTCATTTAGGATACTAAACAGCCTCTGCGTGTCCATAGTGCCTTCTTTTGGGCTGATGAACACTTGCCCCAAAGCGGTCAATTAAATGCACAGGGCCAGGGTCAATTTCATTTCAGAACGTTACGTGGTTGGGAAAAACCATCACGGAAGGTCTCCGAATGAATTTCGCTTAATGAACTGGAGTTTCATTTCATCCCTGAACTGACTGAACTGACCCTGAGTCTGTCACTCACCATTAATTTGGCTCAATATTACCCCCTTTAAATGAGGGAGGCAGGAGAGGAATGTGGAAGCAGGAGAAACCGCAGCACTTTTTTATTAAGGGCCTTTCTCCGAGGCAGTGCTTGGGAGCTGAATTCAGCTTTTTGTTTTCAGTTTAATCCCCCTTAAAATGTCCCACTGGAGATGCTAATAGCTCATTAAGGTTGCTAGTTCGTAGCTTTCATTAGTCGCCTAATTCTTTCCTCTAGCTAATAAAATACTTATCAGTGCATCTACATTCAGACTTTTCAGCTAGCAAACTCTTGCTGAATTTTTCCACTGTGGAGCCCCCTCAGCCTTCCCAGGACCCCCTATATTTCGCAACTTGCTCAGAACCAAAGTCAGAAACTTTCCAACATTCCAGGATCCTGACTTTAAGTTTATCAATCCAAACAAAATCAATAAACTTGATATTTTCTTAATATTTTTTATGGATGGCTGTGTTTATTATTTTGAGTCAGACAGACTATATAAACTAGCCTATAATCAATAATCTATAATTGATACTGCAACATTGTAAACAAGAAAATGACATGCTAATTATTTGAATTAATTAATTAACCTCATGATGACTATACATATATGGTGCTTATTTTGAATAATAGCCAATTTATAAGTGCTATAATATTTTCAGTGTAGATCATGGTGTCTGTTGCGTGCTACTTGTTTCTTCGAATAATGATAAAATTCCAAACAATGGGTGAACCAAGAAAACATACACACAGGAGAAAAATTAAAGGCAACAGTAACATAAACTGTCTTAGTAAGCTGCTGGGTCACCTTGAGTGCCAGCACAGCTTCAATGTACTGTGGCACCTTGACTCTACAGGGCTCTGGAGCTGTACTGGAGGGATGGAAGACAGTGAATGTTTCGTTCATGGCAGTGGAGATAGCTATCTAACATTTGGAACCAAAAATATTTCAGAGCTGTTCAACTGGGTTAAGATCTGGTGACTGTGAAGGTCATAGCATGGTACACATCAGTTTTATACGCATCAAATAATTCATGCCATGTGGATGGGAGCACTGTCATGCTGAAAGAGACCACACCCAACCAGGATAGAAGGATTAAGGTCTTTCATCTAAATGATTTTGCTTTGACCTGCAGAGCCTTTTATCTAATGGGGACAAGTGGACCGAATTATGTCCCCCACAACATTTCAGAGCCAACCACAGCCACTGTAGGGGTCAAGTACTCAGGCCTGTACTGTTCTTTCGGTATATGCTGCACATGCACTCTTCCACCTGTGGAGAATATGGTGAAGGATGACTCAGCTGACCAGGCGGATGCAAAGTTGTGGACAGAGTTGTTTCTAGCCTGCATTTAAACTCTCAGTCATCTGAAGAACAACAACTGCTCTTCTGTTCAAAGACAGTCAATAGCTGTGTATTTTCAACCACAGACTCAGATCTAAACGCAGATGGGACTTTGGTCGCTTTGTGACTGAAGCTCCTGCTGTCCTTGCCCCAATATACTCTTTCCCTCTGGCCATCTTGATCCAAAATCAAGGTCAGCTGGGCCTGCTCAGCATTTTAATACATGCCACAGGGCTCAGTAGGATGGCAATTACTTGGCACTCCACCTGTCTGCATTTGTTATTTTTCTCTGCTCATTTATTCTCTATATATTCTTATCATATTTCCTCCTTTACTTTGTCTGCCATCTGTATCTTATGATGGCTTATCAAAGGCAGTGCTTTGCCATTCAAACGTAAGTTTGCTGCAGGCATCCATGTTTCTCCAAGTAGAAGTCAGGTTTACTGACTTGGAAATATCTTGCCTTCCAAGAACAACCGAACTGGAAAAAATGATGCGGGTACGGTGCATCAGAAAGAAAAAGAGGAGTGAGCGAGAATAACAGAAAAAGGGGGCTTTAGGGATACCCACCCGAAGGCAAAGACGTCGGACTGTTTGGAGAAGGGGAGCTGGTCCTCTGCTGTCTCCGGAGAGAGCTGACGGATAATCTCAGGGGCGAGGTGACACAGCCAACCACTGGGAATCCTCAACTTATCCTCTCTCCTACTGCAGGGAGAGAGAGAAGAGAGAGCAAAATAGAGGGGAGAGAAACAGATAGTGAGAACAGAAAATGGGGAGAGAAAGAATGGGAGAGCAAGAAAGGTAAGTTGGAAAGAGATAGAGAAAGAGACAGAATAGAGGAAAAGAAAGTGAGAGGAGTAGAGAAGTAAGTACGAGTAAGAGGTAGAGAGGGGAATTGAGGAATGGAGAGGAAAGAGGTAGAGCAAACAGTGAGAGACAAGAAGGATAGTAAGAAAAAGAAAGAAACATTGAGAAAAAGAAAGAGAGAGAAAGAGAACAAGAAAATGGAAAAGAGAGAGAGAATCGCAGAGTGTATGAAAATGGGGAGAAAAAAGGGAATAAAAAGACACAGGGGAAAAAAGAAAGAAAAAACAAAGAAAGGAGAGATAGAAAGGAACAGGGAGTATAGGAAAGAGGAAGATGAGAGAGGGAGAGGAAGAAAATAAAACAGGAAGAAAGAGAGAAAGAAAATGATGGGACAAAGTGAAAGAGGGTGGAGAGAGAGAATGGAAGAAATGGAAGAAATGGAAGAAAGAGAATAATGGAAAAGAAAGTGTGAGGTGAAGTTGAGAATAGAATGAAACGGAGAGAAACACAGAGAGAGAGAGTAAAAAGAGAAAGAAAAACAGAGAGAAAGTGAAAGGGAAGAGAGAAAGAAGGTCACACAAGTGTGAATTTAAACGCTAACAACTTTTTCAGACGTTTGTGAAAATCATTCAGGCAGATTTTTACCAATACAGTAAACTGCAGAAGACAAGAACGGTGTGAGAATTCTCCAACACAGACTGTGCTTTTCTTTCACGTGTTGTTTTTTTTTTCTTTTATAAATGATGCTGTGCACAGAGGGAGCAGCTGAAGACCGTGTTTTGTCCCCGGAGAGTGTAAACGGAGCGGTGGCACGCTGCAGACGTAATCACAGCCCTTCAGTAACGTAGATTTACGATGACTCAATCTCTCTAAACGTTCAAACCTCTGTACGAGCCCAGCTGCCTGAAGCACCCTGACATTTCCAACCAACCTGCATACAGTCGGGTTCACTCAGACAATAGGCTTGACTCACTGGAGACGTGCTAAATTAACACATATCTGCATGCTGTGGTCCTCGGAGCGACACGTCCAGCTAAATAAAGTTGAAACCAACGAAAATGAATGAATCCACAGTACTGCACCTGACCTTTTTCAATAAAAAAATAATTATGGCTTTAAATTAAAGAGATATTCAACCAAAAGTCCTGCATAATTGTTCACAGTGGTGGCGATAGGAACAAGAGGTCCACCTCTGAAAGCTCTTTTACAAAGAGTTATTAGGTGAAGTGGTCATGAATGTGCTGCCTGGTGTCTCAGACATGATGGTTCTGAATTACATTCATGGTGAAGAGGTCATGCATCATACAGGGGAGCTGTAATGCAAAACAGTCCCTATAAAAAATGTTGGTTTTTTTTCAGATTTCCACTGTTTTACCAGCAACTTATATATAATGTATCATCAATTTTAGCTATGAAAGCTTTGTAGACCCGTGTAGGTTCCCTGGTCAATGCAAGTAAATGAAATGACTAATGGTGTTGTAGACGACCATGTATCACGATCATTGGCGCTCATCACCACCACTGTAAAGATCATCAGAGCATGTACATTTCTCTATAATAATCAATTTCATGTCACACTGCTTCCAATGACTTGAACTTGAAATTTGAATACCCCCTTTTGGTGTTATATGGAATTATTCACATACAGTACACTTCTCTATAGAGCTTCTGAGGCACTATAGAGATATTTGAAATTGCCTGTTGCCCTTAATGATGAATGGACCAAAAGAAAATGACCCAAAATGAACTCCATTATTGAGTCATATATGTGTATATGACATATACACATACACAGCAATAAACAGCCTTGGTTATTGTACAGTGACAAAGAAAACAAGCTAGGTGTCCCCAAAGTTTAGTCACATCCCATGCTGTCTATATTGAGTCAGAATAATTGCATATTCTTCTGCATTAAACCTTATTAGTGACCCTCCAGCTTCGGCCTAGCACATTTCATTATTTGTAACTGTGCCAGAACATGCGTGCTCATGATTGGTACGATACATTTTCAATTCTTCAATTCCCACTTGGCTTCCCTCCCCCCGCACATCTCCTAACAGTAATGCATGCTGCAGCGGGGATGTTAATCGGAGCAGGTCGAGCAGCGCAGCACCAGTAAACGGAGCCCAAAAGCTTGATCAACAAATGGTGGCAACACTGCAGAACCATGGCCCTTTTCCTGGTAATTGGCGCCACCGCACGCAAACACACACGGAATCAGGCTCATAATCAGACGAGACGATGAGCGCGAGTGTTTGTCATATCTCTCCGTCGAGGATGTTGATTTACCGACTTCGCTGCCAATGAAAACATTTTCAAAGAGAGACGAGCCGCACAAACACAAACAGGCAACGCTCCAAAATAACAGCAACACAATCGGCAGTGCCATCGTCTAACGCCCCTCTGTGCATCCTCCTCCCTCCTCTCCACGGATTTTCAGCAATAAGGAAGCCACAAGTGAGCTATTTAAAAAAAAAAAACTCTACAAGGTACAGACTAACACTGACGCGCACTGAGAAGAGACATGCGTCTGTCAATCATAACATAAAATACCTCCTCGTTTATCTACTCTGTCTATTTTGGCTGTACTTGCTTCTTTAATTACAGACTGTAGTCCGTATGTTTCTCTGCATACTCTGTTATTCCCTTTCACCCTGTTCTTCATTCTCAGCACTGCAGCGACACTGATGTGGTGGTGGTGTGTTAGTGTGTGTTGTGCTGGTATGAGTGGATGAGACACAGTGGAGGCAGAATGTTAGGATATCCACAAATGTTGCATTTGGGAATAGGTTATTGAAAAAGTCTAGGCCTTAATCCAGTATCAATGTTGAGGCTGAATTAAGTCACATTCAAGAAAAAGCCCACCATTATAACAGACTTGCAGCTCTGCGAGGAGGCCAAGATTCCTTCAAACCAATGTACAGGCCTAATCAACAGATACAGGAATCATTTGACGGATGTCTTTGCTGCTCAAGGGGGTCGCAGGTTCTAGAAACATACTTTTGCCAACAGAGACATTTAACGCTGGATCACTTTGTACAATAAATAAACGCAAACTACAAACTCTCAGCAAACTACAAACTCTCTCAGTGGACATTCTCCTTGACTACTGTCTGTATGCTGGAAGCAATAGATTGCGACAGATATGCTACACCACAAGCGTAACTTATCAAATACAGCCACGCGGCTTCTTAAATAAAAGCTGGCTGCAGAACACCAGAGGTTTTTTTTGACTTAAGAGTCCAAAATCTTTCTTTCAGTGTTTTCTTTTTTAAAGCTCTGGGAAGTAGGATGTTTTCTTTCCCCGGGACACCACAGGCAAGAAAACACACACGCATCAAAACCTCTTTAAAGGATCGGCACGTTCCTGGATCACGGCATGGGCCACGGTAAAAGACAAAATTACTCTTTCATGTGTGCGTCGGTGGAGATGTAGAGGGATGCAGTGGAACAAGAGCGAAAAATGAATCTTATACAGTAAATCCCAGCCAAACGCTACAATCCATGCTGCTGCTGACTTATCTGAATGTAGGGGACACTCTGCGGTGGTTAAGGTGTGGAGGAGCAGTAAAACCTCTTAGGCTCAGAGCCCCCAGTGCACTAAGTGAGCACATCAAACAGTGTAGGCCCAGTAAGTGTTTAGAGGACTTAAAAGAGTAGCGTGGAGGGGAAAGTCACAATTTTCTTTAGTTTAATGTTGTCAATCTGCCAAGACTGGTGGCAATATATGATATACTGTCACACAATGAAGGTGGCACGGTGGTGTAGCGGTTAGCACTGTCGCCCACAACACGACAATCCAGGTTCAATTCCCGATCTGGCCAGTTTGTGGAGTTTGAATGTTCTCCCTGTGCTTGAGCTCCTCTGCTTTCCTCCCACATGTCCAAAGACACGGTTAGGTTGATTGGTCACTCTAAATTGCGAGTGAGTGTATGTTGGCCATGTGGTGGACTGGTGAACTGTCCACGGTGTACTCCCCTTGTGACCCTGACTAGTGGATAGGAAGAGGATGAGTGAATGTTACACGATGAAATATATATACACTGATTGACCACAAGCCAAACATTCTGTTGGTCTGTTCCCAAAACAACCCCTATCGAGGCATTGACTTTACAAGAAGCTGTTCTGTGGTGTCAGGATAGGTTAGCAGCAGATCTTTTCAGTCCAGTCAGTTCTAATGCAGTGCTCCTGCAGAGCAGATCACACATCCCGCAGATGCTGGATCTGACTGAGATGGAGAATTTGGAGTCCATGACAACACCCTCTGCTTCTGGTTCCTCAATCCATTCCTGAAAAATGTTTGCAGCAAGAGAGGACACTGCCATCAGGAAATGCCGCTACCATGAAGAGGGAGAACCTGGTCCATATTGATGTTTAGGTTGGTGGCACATCAAACATTCTCATAAATTCTTGGACCCAGAATTTCCCAGTAGAACATTGACTGTGGCATCACTGTTACTTCATCACTCCATGGCTTCCACAGTGCATCCTGGTAGCATCACATTCCCAGTGCAGTGATGCTTGAACCCTGCTGTCTTTGGACCAGGCAACCTTCTTTCATTGCTCCAAGGTTTAGTTCTGATAACTTTGTGTAATAACGGGCCTTTCTGTCGGTTTAGATCAGAATGTGTGCTTTCACTGTCTTCACACATCGATAAGCATTGGGCACCCAACATCTTGCCACTGGTTCGTGGTCTTGGTAAGTACTCCCCACTGCTGTCCAGGAGCATCTTACAAGCCTTTCTGTTCCTAAGATGGTCTGACTCTGTCGTTTAGTCATAACAATTTGGCCTTTTTCATTCAGGTGATCACGCCTCCAACTACCTAACCGACTACAAGAACCAACAGTTCACTTACCAATTAATATGACCTTCTCGTGGCATGAGGTTAACAGCCTTGTTCACATCATTTGTGAGTGGTCATAATGTTATGGCTTATTTGTTTATTTTCATATAGAATATTGGCTATTATGAATAATACTGTATTTATCTGTGCCCCTTTTTTGGGATGGTGACGATTAGCAAGTTTATTTAAAATGCATTCAGAGTGGTATAATGTGAAATGTTACATTGTAGAGAAACTCACTGACTCATATTTCTTTACAGTGTTGGTGATAGGAACTGGGGTCTCAATGTATCAACACAACCAGAGTTGGGTCATCTTCAACACAAATATAGTTATTTTATCTGCTGTTCAAAACCACCAGTTGATGTACATGTGTCTTCTTAGTTTTTACATGTAATGTAGGAAACACCGTAAATTATTAAAACAGTGTTAAATCTGGTAAAATATATATTTTTGGGGGGAATATGTAACTCTGCCACACATGGCTTCAACCCATTTTCATCTCATAGCTTTCACAAAACAGTGTCCAAGGCATCAGGTAGTGTAACTATTTCATGCAATAGCCTTCAGTAAGGGAGCTTTTAGAAGCACTAAAGTCTTCAGACATCTGCTTGGTATCAGCACCACTGTGGACAGTTCTCACTAAGTAAATACTCTAAATGAAAATAAAATAAAATGATTTATAGAAAATAATACTATGACTTTCTCTTGTTACATCTGCACATATGCTTACCTTAATATATTAAATACCAACAAAGTACCAGATCCACTAAAATAGGTCCTCGATCCAACCTGTGAGTAGTCAGTTCTTCATGTGTCTTATTAAGCCTTGCTTAATTTTTGTATTAGCCAGATTAGTCACATAAAAAGAAAATAAGCAAACTGGATACCAAGCATGTCTTGGCTGGTTTCTGGAAAAGTGTGGCGGCCAACTATCACTTCATTATAACATATATATCAAGCAACATTTTTTTATCATGTATAAAAATATTTGTTTATTTGTGTCCAAAAATATGTAGACATGCCAAGAAAGTGGATTTTGGGCATCACACACTCACATTCAGTGTAGTAGGTTTCATCATAAGTATTTATAATTTAATCAGTTTTACAAAGGAGTATGGAGCATAAAGGTAGAAATAAATTGTGAATTTAAGGGTAAAACGCTGTCACCGGTGACCACCTGCCTCCCTTGGACAACAAACAACCTGCGCCTACTTCTCCCTCTACCCACCAGTAGAGTAAGGTACAAGCCACAAACGCCACAAACGCCACCAACTTCCATTTTACGCTTTAATCACTAAATCTCAGCCCAACTCCACACACATATGGGCTTCTACTTTCATGGAATGATGTTGTTGCTCACTGCACAGCATGAGAGGTGACATCGCATTTGCATGGCAGGCCAGAAGTGCCCTAGACTCCTAATCACCGGCTTTAGATCTTAATGAGCAGTTAGACAAATCATCATGAGGAGCTTTCAGCAACCCTGGCTTGTGTGTGGTATGATCAGCTGGACGTTTTGCCCCCTTCGCATTGTGAGAATGCCACTGGGGTTACTGATGTGTTCAGGCACGGCTAATCGTTGCTCATGAGGGGGTAAGTTCGTGGTAAGTTCATACATTTAAAGGGACAATCTGACAATCTTTTCAGGTTTGAAGGCTAGGAAAACTCTTCTGATGATGCTTTCTGAAGGTGGGAGGAACTACAGGGCAGATACTGGAAAATAGGCAATTTGTAAAGTTTTTTCCTGCTAGAAAGTTTCATTTTATGCTTTATGTATTAGCCTCAGTGTCAGTGGCTATGCTAGCTGTTCCTTAATTACACTTGGCATGGGAGCCAATGACTGAGTACAAAATGCATGCTGGGTACTGTAGTTAGAAAACAATGATGGACATTAAAAGGACACTGATGAGGCCGAGTGACGCAAATTTGCACTACAGAATATTACATAACAAGATGAACAGTATTTAATGCTAATCCTGCACCTTTTAATGTATATTAAGGTGACAACATTCTTTTACAATTCATTTTGTATTGTTTCTGTTGGTTCAAGTTTATTTGTATAGCGCTTTTTAAAACAATGTTGTCACAAAGCAGCTTTACAGGAGTTTAAAAGCATGAAAACATGAAATCATAACACTTTATCCTCAGTGAGCAAGCCAGAGGTGACGGTGGCAAGAACAACTCCCTTAACTGGAGGAAGAAACCTTGGAAGGAACCAGACTCACAAAGGGGAGCCCCATCCTCCTCTGGTAACACAGTAGTTACAGTTTATTAAACTAAAGATGAGTCTGAAGGTAAAGCAAGTACCTAATATAAATGATTTAATATCTAATAATTATGAGTTAGAATGTGCTAATTATGTGAATATGACTAAATATAACTTATCTAATAATTATTATTGATTTAGTATGTCATAATCACTGCATATGAGCTTATTAGTATGACTTGATATGATGAGATCTCATAATATTGTGACTTTAGAATTATGACTTACTATCTTATGATAACCACTTGTCAATAATAGGACTGTGACTAAGTATCTCCCAATAATGACTCAGCTTCTCGTACACATGGAAAAAACTCATTATAAGTCTTAATTATGAGAAACTCATACTATATGGCCTTTTTCAAGTTGCTTAAACATCTAATCCAGATACTTAAGAACAATGTACACTTTCAACATACCTGCCTGCTTGTAAGACACCAGATATGGTGAAGAGTCCAAAGTCAGTGATGACCACTTTGCCGTTGTCGTAGAAGACGTTTTTAGATTTCATGTCCTTGTGAAGGATTCCTTTGGCATGCAGGTAGCCCATGCCCTGAACACAGAGAAATATATGCAAACTGTTCCAAATGTATCAGAATCACACCACATTTTTAGTAGACATAGACGATTATGCTGCTTTCACACCATAAAAAGATAAAAACTTCATGCTAAATTACTTCTTCTCAGCATGCATGCAACCACTCGCAAACGTCTGCAATTCAGGAGATATTGCAGGGGTGTGAATATGAGAAACATGGGGGAAATCAGGCAGTATCTTAGGACCCTTAACCACAGTGGATGTGGATCGAGGGGGGCCATACCTTCACCATCTCCTGCGCGATTTGTCTGGTCTTGTTGACGTCTAGGATGACTTTAGCGTCTCTGATTACTGTGTAAAGCGTCCTCCCTTTACACAGACTAAAAGAGACAATGAAAAACAAGTTACACACAGCGGTAGCCATAGCATTCCCTACATAGCATGGGTGAAGAAGTCTACAGTGTGATTTGAAAGGCAGTTCAGGCAGCATTTCTCACAGGATGCTTATCAACACCACAGCTGTAGGCAAATGAATGCAACGCCAACGTTGGCTGCAAGGCACTGGGGGTGGCATTCAGATGAGATTCGCTGAAATTTCGAGTTCGTCTACAGAGCGAAGAGTGGGGCAGATTTCACACTGGCTTGGTGTTGTAGAACTCAAATGTTCTTTATGAAGTGGTCTCGGTCCTCTAGAACTTGTGGAATTGTACCAATATGACAATGTGGGCTAAAGGACCTCTACTTCCATTATTTACTCATCATGTATTGAAGGGCAATTCCTTTATCTGATTGTTGCATCTACTGTCGACAGTTCAGTCTATTGGTGCTGTTGAAGGATGCAGTCTTTAATCAGTCACCGACTGCCTCTTTTAAGAAGCTGTAATTTTACCATAACATTGTAGGACGTCTTCTGTCGGGCACTTGTCGAGAACTCAGCTTGAGCTGTACTGGACTTGCTCAGTGCAGAGGCTCCAGGCTTTACCCCAGCAGGGCGGAGGCAAGAGAGGCAGCGCCCACTGTGTTACCTGACGCTGTAGCCTGGGTCTGACCTCAGGCCTGTTCTCACCTTAATTTATCCATATTCATTAGGCTAAGAGTTCTAAAGCAGTCGTTTTAAAAAGATGATTTGCAAAACCTGTTTGCACAATATTCGTCAAATGTATTCGTCAATTTCCTCAAATATAGCCCAAGCATGATTGAGTAAGTCTACACAAGCACTGGGATAAATTTATTAGCTTAATAGTTACTAGCATCTCCAAATGGATGTTTTAATTCAGCAATGGTTTCCTGAGCACTGCTCTGGCACTCTACTGACATGGGGTCCTCCCCAAACATGGCTGAGCTTAAAACTGCATTTAAACATCCTGTTAATGTTTTTCATTACCCTGCTTATTTATGCCTGAGCTGAAGTCCACTGCTGCTGTCTCTGTATAAAAATGTAGGTGAATCACCTCTGCGCCATTTTCTAGTGCTACTAATGTCAGCTTGACTCATTCCAAACATCCTCTGGCTTAGACCTCCTCTGTATAATTGTTTAGTGCATGGAAGGGTTGCTTTTTTTTAAAAAAGGCCATAGAATTATTCCACGCAATATGAAAATCAGTCAATAAACAGTCACTGATGGCAACGCAAAGACAAACAGTCAATATTTATGTCCCTTGCACGCTTATAAGAGTCCATTTCTCTCAATTCAACTCAATTTGGCCCATCTAGGGCCACGGCTCCTGGTTAAGTGCTTTAAATTGAACAATTACAACTTTTGACCTTTTTTTCAGGTGCAATCAAAACAGTTCTTGCTGAAAAATAGCTAAACAAAGATTTACACAGCAATTTGCTTTAATACACTACATGTAGCCATGCAACTCTTCACTGCTGTTCAGAAGCACTTCGAGTGGAGTGACCAGGTCATAAGAAGAAAACTACTCTACAGTGTAAATGGGAGCTATTGTTTAAACATTTCCACTGACGAGCCAGATACAAACAAACACACTTTTTCTCTGGTGTTTTTCTAGTGTTATGTGCAGTAGTATCCACCCAATCATTTGAGAACCCCATAGAGCAGGTGGTGTGTTAGTTTGAGTTGTGCTGGTATGAGTGGATCAGTTTTTAAACACCTCTGTGTCACTACTGGACTGGGAATAGTTCACCAACCAAAGCCAGCATTCCTGTAGGCAGTGACCTGTGTCCACTGATGAAGGACTAGAGAATGACATTGACAGAGAATGACAGAGATTGTGTCTCATAGGGTGGACAGTGAGTGGACACAGTGTTTAAAATCTCTAGCAGCAATGCTGTGTCTGATCCACACAACCCGCACAACACACAACTAACACATCACCACCATGTCAGTGTCAACGCAGTGCACAGAATGACCCACCACCCAAATGCTATCTGCCCTTTAGTGGTCCTGTGGTGGTCTAAAAGGCTAAAAGAAGTCTAAAAAGATCTTTAACTGTTGAACAACAAAATGCTTGTATATGGTATGTGGAGCTGATAAAATAGACAATGAGTGTTGAAGATGTTCATAATTAGGAGCTCAGGGAGTTTATATAGAAAATGAATAAACTATAAATGTTATTCATTGCAAAGTGAATTTTGTAATAAAAACTGAAAATATGTTTAATAGAGGCAAATCACTAATGAATACAGGGTGGGTTGCACCAGCACAGAATAAGCTTAAGCTCAAGGTAAATCAAAGTCTATCTAAAAATTCAACTGTACCTGTTTAAAAATAACCAAATTATCTTTAGTCATTTTAATGATTGCATCCGTTTTAATTCTGTGGCTCTATTAATTTAAACTAACATCCTAACAGCCGTTACTCTAAAACAAATTGTATATGCTATTGTACATATATTTGAGGTTACAGTTTGCATGCATATGAAGTAAACAGCTGGAGACATGCTAAATGTACCCCTAAGTAAACATGTGGCTTCAGCTTGGTAGAACAGTTTAACTGGTAATCTTTAGATTTTTTTTTTTTTCTGGATCATTATTGGTAAAAGTCAAAGTCAATGTGAACTTTATTGTCATTCAGACTTTACAACTGAGTGCATAGCTGAACGAGATTGCGTTTCTCCACACTCCAATGTGCAGATATATAAAAACACAAGACATACAACTAACATGACAAATAAATAACAACATGACAGTGCAGTGGAGAATATAGAAATAGTGTGTGTGATAAATAGTGAGATATACTCTAAATAGATAGATATACTTCAAAAAAGTGTTTTTGCAGACGTGTTGCACTTAAAGGGAATATATATATATAAAACTGCAATATAGTACCATACAGGTGGTCTTGGTTTCCCAATATGCCACATTCTCTACCAGTTAAGATGATCTTATCACTAAGAGGCTTTTTATTTTACACTCTTTATCCAGCATCCTCAGTGCTGAATAAATGGCTCCTCCCTGATAGCGTAATAGCATAGTGATTAGTTTTGAGTAAAGACATGGTTATTAATTTATACTGCTTACTCCAAGTTTTAATAGCAGATTGAAAAGTAGACTTGAAAAGTGGGTGGTTCAACACAATTTCAAAGTAAACGTAGATTAACAGATTCCTTGATTAGCTTTGACCACCCAGAGACTTCTCAGTTGAGAAGCAGGTCAGGCTGCATGCCAAGTGTGAAAAAGCTTCTTATACATTGTTACACATTTCACACCGTTTTTGACGGAATCCCCTGTTTGCTGTGAAATGCATTAAGTGGGATTTAGTAGGGGTGGTCAAAGAACATCATTAGATTTTGGAACATGTCCATATGCCAACTTCTTCCATGGTGCTCCAAGACTGACACCATAGAAACAAACATCTACAAAACACCTACATAATATAAAAGTTCTTTTATAATAAAGATACTAGTGATTCACTGATGACCGCAGTGCTTACCTGGTGATGATGGCCAGGTGCGGAGGGCTCATGCAGGCGCCCATGAACAGCACCACATTCTCATGCCGTGTGTTCCGGTACGCCATCACCTCCCGCTTAAAGGCCTTCAGCTGGTCCTCGTTGTCCCGCTCTATGTCGATGAGGCGGATGGCCACCTCTCCATGCCAGCGGCCGTGGTAGACCTGCCCAAAGCGGCCTTTGCCTATGAGCTCTCCAATCTCCAGCTGCTCGAAGGGGATGTCCCACTCCTGCAGGAAGATGCTGGTCTGGCTGGCTTTGCGGGGGAAGTTGCGCGCTGACAGCAGGGACAGGTTCATTTCCTCAAACTCGTCGGCAGAATCTCCTGCTTCATCGTTCCCCTCCTCATTCTGAGGGGAAAAGAGAGTGAAACAGACTGAAATCAATTCATGGAGCGAGACATCAGACCATAGCCAACAAATGCTAAAGGTACTGCACTAAAACAAAGTTAGATTTGTAGCTCTACTGCAAAACTAAAGAAGCTTATTTGCCAAACTAACTGTTTATATAACTTATACGATATTAATGTACTGATCATTTAACATCATGTATCCATAAAGTGTGTTCAACCTAGATTTAGACCTCATCTGGAACAGCATTAACATGAGTTGTCAATGATTTGCTGTTGTCATCTGGCATGAGTTGTATTACTATTTGTGGGCTTCAGTGCAGTGTCTAATATTACTATAGATAATATTACTATGGAGATTGAAAATCTCACAGGAATTAGTAGCCTTGCTCTCTGTCTCTTGGTTTATTTGACCAATCGCTATAAAGTTGTTGATATAAATAATGAATTTCCGGAACTTGCAAAAGTAAAATGTGGTGTCCCACAAGGGTCAGTCCTAGGCCCATTATTATTTTCACTCTATATGCTCACAGTATGGTTTAAGTTTCCATTACTATGCTGATGATGCTTGGCTAAACAAAATGATGCCCATCAACAGTATCATTCCCTCCACACAAATACACATTAAGTTGTGCCTAAAGGAAACCCCATCTATTATATGTGACAGATGAGCTCATTTTTCAGTCACATGCCTGCTACAGCATATGCATGACTCACATCGGAAGTAGGTTCAACCTCAATCTGGAGCAGGGGGTTGCCTTTGTTGCTGTTAGAACAAAGAAAGAGAAAGAAAATCAGTTACGCCACTGAACAGATGCCACACTTCAAAGATGTTTTCATCAAAGCACAAGATAAAGCTTATCAGAAAAACATAATATTGAATAACCAATTTCATAACAACGTCACTTGCTGTGCGTCTAAGACAGTCTTCTGCACCAAAGCTTTCCAATTTAACATGGGAGTTGTGCTACAAACTGAACAGTTCAGCCCAAACTCCCTCGGCTGCTATGCATGTTTGTAGACATGGCTCATGGCCCAATATCACATCGAAACTCTTTTGTTTCCCCAGACATGGGTTGTCAGGCTGGAGCTTTATGTTACGACTGGCTTACTTCGATTCTGGCAACAACCAATTCCAAATGACATGGTTAAAAATGGCATTTACTAAGAAACTGGTTAAACAGCCCTAAAATTTGAATATTTTTATGCTGGAGCACATAACACTGTGCAGCCATGAAAACAGATTAAAGCAATTTATTTTGACATTAAGTTGTGTTTTTGTTGTTGTTCAGTAAAATACTACTTCACATTAGAATAAATACACATACACATTAATAAAGTACAAATAATATATAGTTCCTGTTTTTATAGAAGATTAATATCTTGTTTGAAAGAATAACATATAACATAAACAGGTTTTAACTCCGGATGTCTCCATTCCAATTATTTCATGGATCTGATATAAATACATGCTTAATGTCTAGATGAACATCTTTGCATGTAATTTTCTTAGAAGGCCTAAGACTTTTGCATTATACTGTTTCTCATTGCTACCACATCAAAACATTCTCTTCTTTTCTTTGCTTTTTTTCTTTCTTTTCTTATTTTTTTCTCTTTTCTTTTCTTTTTCTTTTTTATAGCACCAACTGCTTTTTATATTGTGTGAACATTTTTTAACATGTTGAATATATGGTCCAAAATGCCCCAGTATCATGTTACATTAACGTCAGAAATAACCTAAAATTACCCAGTATAACGTTACATTCACATTTCCTTGAACGTGACAGTTCTTGAGATTTTATTAAATCAATAAAGAAAAATAAACTCTGATTTAAACATGAATGATGGACTGAATCAGATAGATTCATTGTTCTCACTAATATAAGTATGAAATGATTCTAATATATTAGTCCAGTGTTTCTAAATAGAACTAAGCAGAAAGCTGTAAATATCAGGAAAGATGAGGAGAGCTGCAAAAAGAGAAAAAAAGAGGAAAAATTGTGTTTAAAAAAATAGAAAGTTGTGCATCTATTTGTTTAGCTGTTTCAAATTCAAATCATCAAGACAGGTAATGCTTCATTAAACTACCTCAGAAAAGTATTTAAAAACTGCCAAACACATAATTTTATAATACTGAGATAAGAATCTAATCTAGTGGACATCTACTATTAAGGCATACATGAAATTCACATAAAAAGATTCCATTTCTTAGTTTGTAATATTAAAATCCCCACTGTATAGGGCAGGTGACCCCAAACTGTTGAATGATAACACACATGTTGGTATTCTTCATTTCAGACCTGGTTCAGTGGTTTGGACCGCACGAGTACAAGCATACAAGTATAAGTGAGCTTTCCCTTCTAGAAAAGGGAATTAATGTTCTATAGCCGTTCGCCTGGTCATTAGCTCCATGCTGGAAGCTTCGGACTGATGACTTGTAATGACTCACTTCTTGTATGTGGTTCTCGGCGTGCTTTTTGAATGGAGCAGCACATTCCTCCAGGAGCCAGTGGAGACGGAGCCCTGCAGATAATGACTGCACACCCAACTAAGCAGGCAGAGGGCTGGTCATTAACCCATAACCTTGCGCATTGAGGGCCCAGAGACCTAGAAGGCCTCACCAGCGAGAGCAGTCAAGAGGGGCTTTTGCTGCTAATTAAATAAAAAGAGCATGCGCTTGTTGTGTCTGCAGCCATGCGTGCATCTCATCACAAACTGCGGCCGCACCACTTTCATCCAGAAACAGAGACACTCTGCTATCCTGCCTTGAGCTCGCTTCGGTTAAATGTCTATTCTGTGCAGCAGCGTCAGCATAAACATTTGGATTGCAACAAAGCTGTCCCATTCAGAAAAATGGGGCATAACGCTAATCAGATCGAATCCAGACAACGGTGACTCAGTCCACATGTAGCATAGAAATACAGTTTGTATGGTGGCATTTATTTGACTTCCTCTAATGCAAGGAGACGTTGACTTTTATGGGCCCTTGACTTCTCCCAAACGCTCTGAGATCCGTCTGGCATCGTCACTGTAGCGTGAAGTGAAGGGCATCGCTGCGCTTGCCCAAAGTGTGCGCCTCGCGTCTTCTTGCACGTCTCTGTTTTAGCGCCGGAAATATTTTTGCTCCAATAATTCAGTTATTTTAAAACGCTCATGACCCCCATAAATAGACACAAGCAGTGATGTAAGTGTCTGTCATGTCTGCGTATGCAGTGACCCCGGCTCTAAAACTGGATGCTGGCTGGCAGATTACAAAAACACGTCCAGGCTGTTTTCGAATAATCTCTCGCCTGTTTTCGCACGATATGTACACGTTTTGTTTATTTAATGCACCGAATGCTTCAGCAATACGTTCTGGTACACAGAACAAATAGCTTATCAGTCAATTATGCACCCTCAGACTTACAGTACTGTACCAAAGTCAGAGACCACCTTTGATTCATTTAGTTTCCGATCGAAATAGCCTTTAATTGATTGGAGATATTTCCGAGAAAATTAGATGCACTAGTGTAAGGAAGGGGAAAGCTTCAAAACCTGGAGTTCAAATATGATACAGATAAAAAGGGACACCTAATAGCCACCTGAAAGAACGAGTAGAGCACAACAAATGTCCTCATTAGATAAATAGTACTTAAAGCTGTCATCCTTGGGAGAGAGGAGAACATCAAGCTCCACTCACACAAAAAAAGAGGAACATTTGCAGTAAAACACTTTCACTGGCCATCAGAGATGTACATTACATACCACAAATGACCAGTAACATAACAAACCGGCAGTGAACTCCAGAGAAATAGCATGCAGTTAAAACAAATCAAATGATAAAACAAAAATAGAAGAACTACTGAATAGATTATCTTCAGTCTTTAGGACTTAAACTTCTCAGAACATCCACAGCTTTTTCAAATTTGACTTAAATATTGTCAAGAAGTTCCTTTCAAAATTGAAAGGCTTGTTCCACAGGCAGGTACAGGAAAGGCCTTTAAGCCTTATCCGAGATTCATATCTTCAAAATCTGCAGCAGTCTTGTACTGTTCAGGTTTATGCTGCATAGTCTTGGTAGCATTACAGTCACTTTCCTTTCCAACTGTTTGGTGCTACAGACAAGCGTCACTATAACACAAACAATTTCAGTGCATTTAAAGCATGCGGATAGTTGCAGGCCAGGCCTGTGATCCAAAGCAGCCTTATATTTAAAAAATTTAAATCCTTATTTTAGCCATTATATCTCCTACTTGACATGCACGCGAGTGTTGGATTGCTGTGTGACTGTGGGTTACACAATCAGTAATGGAGTAAAGATTTATGAACTGATAATTCCAAAGTTGCAACAGGCAGGAAATACAACCCACTAAGACTGAACTTTGCAGGTGTGGAAAAAGCACCTCAGAAGAATTCAGAAAATAACAGCAGCTGCAATAAAGCCAAAGCACTCACCAAATGCTAAAAAACATATTACGTTTAATTGTAGGCTTTTGAGTTTTACTGTCAGTCAGATATATGTTTTCAGCTCTCTTACTGATGCTGATGCTAATATTATGAGATCATCAGGTTATACTGATGCTCTGAGTATGTAACCAATTCAGAATAAGCAGTTTCTGAAAAAAGAACAGCTTTTGTTTTACAAGTGTTAGTACAGTATCCTAAAACCACTTCAGCTCCTCTCTTTCACAAACACTTACCTGGGCTCTGACAGCACAGGATGTAGTATAACCTGAGGAGCTCTACTGGGAACCTCTGGGGCCACATCTGCACATACACATTGGTAGACAGAAGGAAGAGAAAAAGAGAGAAACAATCATCACAAATTAAACACTGACACTTTATTAGCTACTGTCTGGTTGTTACAAATAATACAGGGGTAAACTGGTCATGCACACAGGGCACTATTTTCAGGTGCAAATGGGACATAATCTTCCCATGTGTTATGTATAACATTGGCCCACCAGCCTAAATGGGCAATTTATAGCCTGAGCTCATGGAAAAATGCAAATTGCCTTTCTCACCCACATGCATATGTATGAGAGGGAGGTTCATGTTAAGCATGGAAGAATTGCATAGAAAATTGGTAGAGATATCAAATGTAAGGCGGATACTTCATATTCCAATCAATTTTATAACATTTTACAACAAATTGAGTCCTGTTTATATCTTTTAAAACCAGGAGTATATTTGCATTTATGTTTCAGTAGCATGTAGAAAGACAAATTCATGAGCCCTGAACACATGAAACAATGTTTTTCAGTGGAATAACATCTCAGAGTCAGAGTAGTACAGAAGTAGTATTGTAGTCCATAGAGTTACTCAATAATAAGCCTTGGGTTAGCTTGGGTTAAACAGAGTTTCATTTAACCAACTTTTAATATCATGTACACTCAGTCTATAGTCAACCAACTATTTATGTACCCCAATTCTCGTATCCTGTTTATCATTAGGAAGAGACCACCATATGACCACCACTTGGCAGATATTATTTAGGTGATGGATTTTTCCCAGTATCAGTGTAGCTACATTCTTGTATCACTGCATATACAAGCATATCCACCTGAGTGCATGTTGAGAAGTAAAAATAAATCTCAAATGAGCAATCCAAGGCTGCCCTTCCACCACAAGTAAACCTTCCATCATGTCCTTTCTGCATGCTCAACAAAAGGCTTTTCAATCGCTGAGGGTCTCCCACTGAGCATGCCCACTCATGAGCCTTTGTTTGTTTAGGAGGACCAGCGGACTGGCCTTTACAAGGTCCATCATTAGGCAGGTTTAGAGAAAAGAGAAGCAGGCGGGGGCAGCACGGCATTGCGCCTCGGAGAAAAGACGGTGAAAAATTGCATCAAAAGAGTTGTCCTTGTCCTGTCATGTTGCATTATGGGTAGGGGTAATGTCCAATTAGGATGCACTTACCAGGGAAGATGAACTGCTGCTTGTATTTGTAGTAATGAGATGCTGAGGGATAAAAAGAGAGAGAGAAAGAGAAAGAAAGAGAGAGGTTGGCTAATGTTATTTATATTTATTTAAGGCCTTAAAGGAAAATTCCAGCAGTTGAAAAATGGAATATGTATAGCAAATGGTTAAGATGGCTAAGATGAACAAAGTCATTCGGAGTGATCTGATGTGAAATGCTCCATTGTCAAAAACGTTCTCAGCAATAAATGGAACCAAAAGTTCAAAGTGTTTTACACCTCTAAAAGCTCTCTCACACATAGCTATTATGTTAAACAGTTATAAGATAGAACTTCCATTACAGCTAAGGCTGGGCTCACATTGCAGACCTTATCGCTGAGTTCCAGCCATCCTCTCTGGATGATTTGTAAGTGACCTATATCTGTCATTAGTGTGAACAGATCTGTGCCCTGAAAGGACCTGCACGCACACCTTTTAAGTTTCATACCATTACGTGTTTATATGAGATCCTGAAGCACAACGAAGCACAATGAAGCACAGTGTAGTGTGAAAGAAACACATCATCTCCTACTAAGGCATTGCTATTTATCAAGATACACATCCAATCTAGGACCAAATAGGAAACAGTTTTTGACACATGGGAAAAAATAGTCTGTGCTTTGTAAACCTGTAATGTGAGCAATGGCTACAGGTCTTCCTGTGCAAGCGTGTTTGGAATTTGCGTGGTGGTTTCTGCATTTACCTGTAAGGTTGGGCTGCTTGGGCTGTCGAATGCTCTGAGGAGACGGGTGGAGTGGAGAGGGAGGAGTCGCGCTGGGAGGGAGGGGCGGGGCAGGGGATGAGGGAGTAGAGGAGGTGGTGGAGGAAGGGTTACTGCTGGAGTCAGGCTGATACGGCACAGGAATGTGGTCCTATGAGGTAGAGAGAGATAGACAGAAAAATCTATTAACTATTTAACTATTTATTCCGTGGTGTCCTGCAGAGTTTAGTCCCAACTTGCTGCCCCTTTTTATATGTAGCACATATTATATGCATCTGATTCTGACTTTCAGGAACTTTTAAAGATGTTGATTAGCTAGAGCAGGAGTAGCAGACCCTTGTCAGTAGGCAGCTCACCAAGACCAGGGTTGGAGACAGTCGATCTATATCATTCCTTTAATTATCATGGACCATAGTTTTAACACTTCAGTGTTGTATTCTCATTCCTCAATATAACTACAACAGCAGCACAATGACAGGAATACATATAATGTAGAAACACAACAATGTCAAACAGTGCAGAACATACAATAAGTACATTAGACACATATATATATATATATTACTCTTAACGGCACTCCAATGTGAGATATATATATATATATATATATATATATATATATATATATATAAAAATGACCACTCTTCCAATTGACTGGCCTGTATTGTGACTGCCTATAACTTTAATGTGAGTGGGTGGCAAACTGCTATAAGCTGAATAGGTGGATATTTGTAAGTCAAAGTCAAAGTGAACTTTATTGTCATTCAGACTTTAGATCGGAGTGCATAGCTGAACAAGATTGCGTTTCTCCAAACTCCAATGTGCAGATATATAAAAACACAAGACATACAACTAACATGACAAATAAATAACAACATGACAGTGCAGTGAAGAATATAGAAAGAGTGTGTGTGATAAATAGTGAGATATACTCTAAATAGACGCATTGCACTTAAAGGGAATATATATATATTGCACAGTTCTGACAAAATATTGCACACTGTAACAATGTAAACATAACACTGTAAATTTAAACATTTTTTAAGGTGTAAGAGTGCTTAGGGTTAGAAGGAAACAATGAGTCTATTGCACAAAATTAGCAGCATTAAGTGGAGGACCACCTGAGTATGAATTAGGTATATGTTCAAGAGTTTAAGTGAATAGGTTTCTGTAACATCACAAAAACAATGAATTAAAACCAGGCTTAGTTTCCATATATGGATTGATGCTTGCAAATAGATAAAAATGTAACAGTGTTTAGTTACAACATCAAACTCACTTTCACAAAATAAGGAAAATTACGTTTTCTATTAAATTGGCTTATATGACTGCAAATTAAACAGACTTACAACTGAATCTATACATTCCCTTGACTAAAGAATTCAATCCATGTGTTATGAAAAAAAATTTACCTCATATAGAGGTCTACTGACAGAATTCACCAACTGTTCACTGGCTTCTCTTTTTTTAAGTGCTGCTGAACCAGTCCAAATGACTGTAATCGACCATATGCTACAGACATGACAGACAGACAGTAGGTTACAAAATGCTGGAGTTTCTTTTAAGCATCAGATATTCAGGTCTCAAAAGTGGGACTGACATCTCTGTTCATTAATGTTCTGGCACCAACACATCCTCATTTCCCCACTCAGGAGAGAGCGATCATCCAGAAACCAGCAGGAGTGGATTAGTGCTGTAGCCAGAACCACAGGCCCAAAGGCCTGAACGTCAGCCAAGCCAGCTATCCAACACATGGAGCTACCTTTATACAAGCGCATAGCACGTTCAAATGACTCATATACAAGATTTCTGGAAGGCCATGACAATTATTTTGGCCAACCACTGTCTCTGTCACTGTTTTGCTTGACAGTTTTGAAAATGCTCTAATCTACCGAAAATGAAAATGTTCAGTAATATAGAGAGCGGCAAAGGTGACATGCTGCCTAATTATTGCTCTTGTTAGTGAATCTTGTATCTTTAGAAGAAAAGCTACAACAACCCCGTCTGAATGTATGTTATACACTAATTAGCCTAATTTGCTGGGGGTCTTTTGTCCCCAAAACAGCTGTGACCTGGCATGGAAGGCGTCGACACCAGTGATATCTAGCGCCAAGACATCAACAGCAGATCCTGTGAGGTGACACTGCTGTGGATTGGATTTGTTATCGCAGCACATTGCACAGATGCTCAATTGGATTGAGATCTGTAGAATTTGGAGGCTATCCTGAACTCTTCCTCCTGTTCCTCAAACCATTGCTGAACAATGTGTGCAATGTGGTGGTGCACAGTATCTGGTTAGCTGAAAGAGGTTTACCTGTTCTGCAACAATCTCAAGCTGACCCCAGACCCACACTTCCCAAGATAAATACCACACATGAACCAGGTTATAAAGTTATTAGCAAAATTTGAGATGGCATTATGAAATACTGTCTCAGAGATTTTGGCTCCTAAAGCTCCAGAGGGTGCCAAAGGAGTCCTTATTTTGCACACACACACACACACACACACACACACACACACACACACACATTTGTTTGGTTCTTTTTTTATGTCACAAAGCATGTACATAGCTTTTTCAATGAGGGCAACCAGTCAGAATAGAGATTGTTTACATTTATCAATCGTAACAGCAGTAAAGGCACAGAAAGAAAAACAGCCCATTTAATTAAGGGAGAAAGAGAGGTTAGGAAAATTAACTTTATTCTGGTACCTAAATAACATTGTAACTAGAAAAAACAAGGAGATGGGCATTTATATGTACTGTATAACAGGGATGGTGGAAGGTAGCGGTGCTGTAATTCTGAAAAAGACCCATTGTGTTTATTTGCAGTGTTGCATAATTTTATTTTTATTGTCTACTACAGTAGATTTACATGCTTCAATTTTCCTAAAACTTTCCCTGTACATCTGTATTCACCCTCTGTCTGAAATACTCTGCTAGAGCTCCAGTGTCTTCAAGCCTCACTTCCAGAACCCAGTGTGCTCGGATGGGTCATACTGTTACAAGCTATAAGCCCCTATACCACTGTGATTGTTCTTACAATTGCATCTGCCTTTCACTTTGAGCCAGAGTCCAATTCTGAAAGTGTGGTAGAATAGCCTGGTAGCTTCACCTTCACAAGCTAGCCTGGAGCAGGTAGTTTTAGAGTATATTTTACTGTTTTAGCTCTCTGTGTGTTATGTGAAGGTGTGCCACGCATGCAAGTAAATAGATAAGGACTGTTTAACAAGATGATGTCACCTTGTAACAGAGAAAAAGGCTGTTTCAGGCAAGTTTTTTCTGAGGAAGAACGTTTCTCCCTGGCATATCCTTTATGGTTCAAAACTTTGTAGACCATTTACATTTACAAAAGCTACAAAGCAAGAGTTGAGCAACAAGCAATCACACCGTTAGGAATGGGGCTCTTAGCTCTGTCCTACACTTCATTTCTTTTCCTTTTTTATATACAGTTCCTAAATGCTAGGAATGATGTAGCTCCCTCAGCCCACATCCATGTTGCATAATGGAGTAATTTTAGGGACTTTATGTAGAGCCGCAATCCAAACAGATCTGGTTCACATCTTCACTTATTTTGGTTTACTTTAACTTCATTTAATTAGTTAATCACCATCTTGAAGTAATTAGTTTGGCTAGCTATCTGTCCCGCATCCTCCTACTCACATCTCTACAGTCTGCTTTCTTCCACAAGATGTTCCAGAGCATGAAAACGCTCGTGCTTCTCTGATTAACACATGCTTTGATTCTCTGATTAGATAGACCCTCCACTTCACAAATAATCTATTTTTCATCGCCAAAGTCAGAGCAGCACTATGAGAGGCTTCTCGGTGTCTGAACGCGGGCAGAGATCGATGCAGCAGAGGAGTAAAATTCAGTCTGAAATCTTCAGGCTACTAATAAGCAGAGCGAACACAAGTCATTTAAGTCGAGGTACCTCAAACGAACCGAGGCAATCATTTTCCATAAGCCATAACCTCGGCTAACCAGGCTTTTCCAGTGTCTGAGGGCTGAATAAGGTTGTGTTGTGCGGCTGATTGGCTGAGAGTGTGCAGCGGAGAGGAGGGAGAGGAACCCACCTTGTTGATTTTGTTGGTTTTGGGCAGAGTCTGGCTGATGTGCAGGTCCGTGTACCTGAGGGGGTTGTTTATGTCACACGGTACCGACTCGGTCCTGACAAGCTGACGAGCTGGGAATGGAAGAGGGAGAAGAAAAAATTGTATCCACGGTAACAGCAGGCCATCGTCCCGGTAACAGAAAAACAGTGGTCATGGTAACAACTCACAAAAAAAAAAGAAACTAACAAAAACTTGACACATTGTAATTGAAGGGCGCTACACAAAGACATAATAATATGTTTACATGAGCCTGTCTGAGTTTCGCGAGCTGATGAAAAAAATGCCATAACTGATTAGAAAGACGTGCCACTGAGCAGGTCCGTTACCACGGCTCCATGCGCTACGAAAGTTCGGGTGTCAATCAGACTTTGAGCAGGTGTCAGAAAAGCTAGAAGAGAAAGCGAGACTGCTGCTCGATGGCCCTACAAGCTGCCGAGACAAATCTTTCAAGAGCAAATCCACTCTGTCGCCTGCTCTCGAAACGTCATTAGCACTCCTACAAACATGCGTTAATTGATTGCATTACCTTGAGACGTCCCTTGATCTTCAGCAGGGCGGAATAGAAGGAAAGGAAAGCACAGAAAAGGGGGATACAAAGGCGGGACAGAAAGAGGGGATTGGGAGCAAAATTGAGAGGGAAGTGAAAACAGAGAGTAAATATGCTTCAACTGGTTTAGGATCATGAAATCTTATGTATGGTGGGATACAGGCTACATATATAGCCTACAGTACTCCAGTCATATCTAGTTATTTACAGTGTCATAAAGAAGATGCCTCAAACTTCCAGTGAAAAAACGGATAAATACCTTTGAACGAGTCCCTCCCTCCTCGATGGTATATCAGCAAATGGCAAGGAGGTGCTTCTTTGGTACATTTGTTGTGGCACTTCAACCTAACCAATAAAATCAACATATAAGGCTTTAATTGGTCTCAAGACCTTTATATTAGACAAAAGCAAGCATTCAAAGTGATCCTACACAGGCAAGACTATGCCTAAATCAGCTGAACTGCATTGATTTTGTTATTCAAGGAGTATGAAATTATTTGACATTTAATTCATTCCTTTTTTTAATGGTTATGATAATCAGGATCAAACTCCAGGTGCAAATATTTAGACAAAGAAGCAATTCAAAGAGCAGTGGAAGCCTCAGCAGCCCTGTGGTGTGCTTAAAAGCAAATAAACAGTAAACAAGTTCCTCACTGACCAGACTGGTTTCTTTTCCAATACTAGGTCCCCTTTCAATAATAATCCCATCAGGTAAGAACTGCAGCAGTCTTTTTTTGGACTTCCACCATGTTGTTTGTGCAGAAGAAAATGGGAGGCACAATGTCTTCAAGTGACGTTATTTGCTTCGCACAAAAAATGGAAAAATGGTGACATTGGGTAGGCTACTTCCCATTTTGGAAAATAGATCTGTCATCTTGGTGTTACCATGGCAATAACAAGCACTGGTCAAAAACGTTCACGTCAACTACTATAGTTTCGAACAGAAAGCTGATAAAACACTTAGGTCACATATCTGAATACATTTTTATTGCATCAGAAAGATATAAACATATGTTCTGATAAATCTGTTGACCGAATAAATGACAAAATCTTCATCCTTCACACTTTCTCTAAAAGCTCTACACTATATGGGTCCTAACTATAGGTCTTGGAATTCATGAGGACCCAGGAAACCCAATAAGGTGGCAGAGATCAAAGCATCTGAACCCTCAAGTTAAATCCCAAAAGCTTTAATGAGCTCATTCCAGAACTGCTCACACAGGAAATAAAGTAGGACCGAGGTAATAAATGTTGGACCACTATGCCTGGCATAGAAATGTGATGTGATGTAAGACCATAAATTCGACTGAATTTTTATGTTCACTAAATATATACACTCCCCAAGTACTTGATTAGACACACCTGTACACCTACTCATTCATGCAATTATGTAATCATCAGCAGTGTAGTGCATAAAATCATGCAGATATGCTCCAGCAGTCTCAGGTAATGTTCACATCAACCATCGGAAGGCAGGAAAAACTGATTGTGGTATGATTGTTGATGCCAGAGTTTTGATGAGTATTTCTATAACTGTCGATCTCCTGGGATCTCTAGGGTTTACTCAGAATGGAGCAACAAAAAATAATCCAGTGAGCAGCAGCTCCGCAGATGGAGATACCCTGTTGATGAGAGAGGTCAGCAGAGAATGGCCAGACTGGTTCAAGGTGACAGAAAGGCTACAGTAACTTAACCACTCTGCAATACTATGTTGAGCAGAAAGGAATGCACTTGTTAAATCTTGAAGTGAGTGGGTTACAGCAGCAGAAGACCACATTGGGTTCCATTTTTGCCAGCTAAGAAGGTCTGATAAATCTTAGGGCGTACATATGTTAGGCACTAACTATGGACTACAACTATAAACTATAAACTCATGGACCTGGCCTGCCTTATTGTTAACAGTCCAGGCTGGAGGAGATGGTGTAAAGGTTTGGGGAATGCTTTCTTGGCAAACTATGAGATTGTTAATACCAATAATCATGCCACAGCCTATTTGGGTATTATTGCTGACCGTCATAGCCATAACCATCTTCTAATGGCTACCTCCAGCATACTTATGCACTAAGTCACAAAGCAAAAGTAATCTCAAAGGAATGTTTCCAACATCTTTTAGAATCCATGGCATGTTTTGAGAATACAGGGAGGCCCTAGCCAGTATTAGTACAGTGGTCTTTATAAAAGAGTTTGGTGAGTGTGCAAAATATGACACTTTTTCTGAAATTTCTGAAATCTTTCAATTCAGTTTGACTTTCAGAGCTTTAATGTAGGGTTTATGTCTTTCCCCTCTGCTGGAGTACAAGGTCAAAGCAATAAACAACTAAATGTTTATTCACATTAAGTATAATACAGTAATTTGCAAATGTTTCAGCACCCCCATGTTTTGTTGACATGTTTCTACTCACTCTAATGCACAAATAGTGTAACTATAGAATAACTAAAATATGTGGAAAGAACATGCCTGAGACCACTCCTACGTCCAATCAATGCCCTTTAAATTTCCATTCTTACCTACCGTTTCCTGGGATGAAGTTCCTTGCTGGTTTGACTTACCCCATGCTGTTGACTTCACTGTGTCATCTCATTCAGTTCCCACTCCCTGGGAATCATGTCCCTTTCATCATAACCGGACTTTTTGGGGACTTGAGTGTCAAGCAAGTGATTCATCGACTGTCATAACTGTACAACCATTCTATTGCCAACACGCTATTCCATGGCAAACTACCTCCTGCAGTGACCAGAGCATTATGTAGCTGCCTCCGCCTATCATCACACCCACTGACTTCCATTCACAGCCACTATCTTCTAACAGCCATTCCTACTCCACGTACACTCCATTCAGAAGTCATAATCAGCTTTACTCTTGTCTCTAACCCCTTTATCTGCCATGTTTAACACAGCCTTGCTGTAGATCAGAGGAGGATGGGCTCCCCTGCCGGGTACTGTTTTAAAACTAAATAGACAATAAACAAATAGAAATTGTGCAGTGAAGTGTGCAGTAAAACATTGTGTTTGTTTCCTACCGAGGATACAGTTACAATTTTCTTGCTTTAAAATATCAACAACACCTGTTTGGACCATAGTTTGATGAGGAGCGGTAACATTTTTGTAGTAGGCTGTTATTTTTGTTGTCAGGTTTTGGGATGTTGTATCAGCTTTGGTCCAGCCTGATTTTTAATGCATTCATTTACTGGATAATTGAGCTAAAAACTGACCCAACGTGTTTGTTTTCAAAGCTCATTATGCATTTTTTGTCCGTTATTATGGGACTGAATACGCTTTGAAGCAATAATACTGATCATTAAAACTATAATAGGAAGAAAATGGTCATTGCACACAAGAGATGGGAATAGCAAGAACTGGTTCCAGTTGAGACAATGTTCCAAATTGTCTGATCCATTGAAATGAAAAGCCTCTGTGGCATTTCCTTCATTAATGCCGGCGTGTTTTTCTGACAGTAACCCAATATTAAAACTCTTGCATCATCACACCAAACTCTGCATCTGTGCTGCTGGAATGTGTGGATTTATTTTACAAAGAAAAATGACACCAGTATTACTTTCAACGCCTGTGAAACCAATATTACAAGTACGGGTGAAAACACCAGCAATATATTGTAGCAGCCCAAGGAAAAAGAAGTATCTCCAAATGAGCAACTTTGAAGGAAAGGGAAAAAACTGTCCTCACGTTTAATGTAAGTCAATGGAACCAGATTTTTTTCCAAGCTATTTTGAAGCATTTCTATTGGTCCATTTGTCATGAAATTTTCCCATTATGTAAACGGCAGCTGCTGCATTTAACTGATGTAGAAAAATAATAGACTAAAAGACAATAAAAAACAAATAGACAAAAATAAATATACATGTTTGTCATTGGACAGCGATGATCTGTTGATATATAACGCAATATGCACTAAACAACTATTAAAATTCTAGGAATGCTATGTATTTGATATTCTACACGCCCAGGTGAGTAGAATGTCCATTATGAATTGTAAATATCCTATGCCCCTAATTTATTTAGATTGTTACACTCCCATTTTTACTGAACTGTTTATTTTATCTCCCAGTTTTTGTTTTCCAGCTTTTATCCTTTGCACTGCAATTTATTTAAACACATTATTAAAAATAAACAATATAGACACTGGCATCAATACGATCTTGTCAATTCTCATCCCTGCTGTCCATGTTCTTTTAGGGCTCTATTGTGATGTACTCTGAATGAAATTATTGCATGAAAACGTTCAGTAGTCCAGAGTTAATTAGTGCACTTACTTGCAAGTTTTGCACTTCAGGCCGAATAACATTCCTTTCCCGCAGACTATACAAGTCTGTGACATCCAGTACTTGGTGGAAAATCTGCAAAGAAACAAATCAGGTTATAGCAGTACTGTTCCACTGAGTCTTCAAAAAAAAGGCAAGGTCCATTACAATACTGGTGCTTTAAAAGCAGAACATCATTCCAAATCTATTTCTAAAGGTGGACCAATAAAGAGTCCACGCTTCAGTGGAAAAGATTTGTTTTGACCTTTTGACTGCAATTCTCAGCCTCCTGTGATGAGAGAGCTGAATGTGTCAAAGCACCAGTCGTATTTACCCAATAACCTTTTCATTGAGAGACAGGCTATACGCAAAGATAGGCACTTCTCCCTCTGATATTCGATGTAGAGTAATTTAATTGTGACTCAGCATCTTTCAATCTCTCCTAAACGCTCAGCTGTGCTTCTGCGAGTGACAAATATTCAATGGGGCAAAAGCCATATGGCTACATCAGAGCGGAGAGACGATCATTCAAAAGAGAAATGAGGCTTATGGAGCTCCGGGTCTCTGTCTGTCAGTCTGGCCGGCTAGCTCTCTCGCTATATATATATATATATATATATATATATATATATATATATATATATATATATATATATATATATATATATATATATATTACCAGCAGCCATATCTACTATGTGCACAGCAATAAAAAGGCCATTGAGATCTAGCAGTGGAGTTCTTTGGCAGGAGCTGACACTGACAGCTAATGGAATATGACTAATAGGCTCTGACAGAATTGAAATGTCTTCATTTAGACCGGCTTGCATTGTGTGGTAAAAGCGAAGGCAGATCCATCCCGCCCACGTCTCGACACTTAGGTCTGTTTAAACAGTTGAAGAATGTCTTTTTTCCCCCCTGACGCTTCGGTTTTTAAGAAAACTCTTGTTCACAGAGGTCAGCAAATATGGGTGGTCATCTTCAAATTGGATTTCAATCAGGTTCACCAGGGAGTGAGCTTAAAGGACTCAGTGTTTCAAAATAAAAGCTGTCTTTTATCAAATGACCACCATGATCCCAAAGCCACATTTACCAAATATTTGTTCAAGGCATTCCTATTCAGTGACTCCTTGCAGTGTCTTCAAGTGCAACTAAAAAAAGGGCAAGTGTCCACATAAACAGACCACTCCCAAACACATCTGTGAAAACAGCCTCGGAAAGTAATTTTTCCTTGTTATGTGCTCTGTTTGAAGACTTACTGACCGCTGACATTTTCACAGCTTGTTTGCTGCCCAATAAACAATCAGTAATGGGGATGTTTAGGCTGAGTGATAGCATTCCAGAGCCATGGTCAAATGCGTTTCCGACGTTTAAAGTAATTTCATGAAACATTATTTCTTACTCGGAGCAAATGTTACCAACTCTTTACGCTTTAACACTCAGGCTGCTTATAGCCTGAATAAGACTGAACTGCCCTTGAATTTCATAATCTAAAGCATTGTGCAAGTCACTTACCACAATAGTTGCAAGCTTCTCTGCTTTTGAAACAAAGTTTCATGAAACAGTTAATTAAAACAGCAACACGGCATCATGCTTTAGATACTATCCGATCAACAGGCAAGTAAACAAAACAGAAGATGATGGTTCATTATCTCCTCTTTTGATGCCCTCTCTAATTTTATAGAAAGCTCAGATTCATTTCGGATGCAAGACGTGAACAGTCTTACATAAGAAGTGCTTCTAAGACAGAATGAGTGAAGCATTAATAGGCTACAACTGTAATGACTACTCAAATAATCTTTATTAATATGAATAATATGAAAGGCTTAGCAAACGCACATCATGAAAAAACTCAAGTATACAGTAAAGAAGATCGATATGATTTTATAACAAAAACAATAAAGTGTATAAATAAGAGCAGATCTTTTTGGCTGACAATCTGTAATTGCATAACTTTCTTTTTTTATTTCTTTCTTTCTTTCTTTCTCTCTCTCTTTCTTTGTTTCTTTCTTTCTGCTTCCTTCCTTTAGTGTTTCATTTCCGTCATTTCTTGTAGATGTTTTGATTTCCTTTTTTTTTCTTTCTTTATTTCTTTTCTTATTACCTTTTTGTCTTCTTGTTTTTTGTATATACGCTTCTTCCATTTTTATTTCCATCTTTGTATTTATTTTAAGTTTAGTTCTTTCTTTTAAGTTTTTCTCTCTTTCTTCTACATATTTTCTTTCTTTCTTTCTTTTTTCTTTCTTTCCTTCTTTCTTTCTTTCTTTCTTTCTTTCTTTCTTTCTTTCTTTCTTTCTGCTTCCTTCCTTCCTTTAGTGTTTCCTTTTTTCCTGTTTTCCGTCATTTCTTGTAGATGATTTGATTTGCTTCTTTTATCTTTGTTTATTTATTTTCTTTATTACTTTCTGTATTTATGTTTCTAACTTTTTTATTTCCATCTTTGTATTACTTTTAAGTTTAGTTCTTTCTTTTAAGTTAAGTTTAGTTTTTCTCTCCTTCTTCTACACTTCTATGTTTCTTTCTTTCTTTCTTTCATTCTTTCTTGCTTTCTTTCCTTGCAAGCACTGTATTTCACATATTTATAAAGCTGGTTAGCTATGTAATTAAAAAAGTCATTTGAGCGGTAGGGGAAAATAACACAGGACATTTAAGGGTTAATGCCAAACAGCGTTTATTCCTTTCTGTTCATTTTTATTCAGTGGAGAAACAGCAGGTTTCTCCATGTCATGCCAAATCTTCATTGTTTTACTGTGAGATGTGTGGCATTTGGGAGAATCGTGGATTCAGTCCATGCGCAGACGGTCAAGGCAGTCAGACAACCACTCGCTTTAATTGGTCTGACATTTTTAACTACTCCACCACACACTCACGCAGGTGCACACACACACACACACACACACACACACACACACACACACACACACACACACACATATACATAGTTATACTGCACAGTTTTATATAAATGATAATTGCTATTATTCTGCTATTAACATAGTCTGTACCTTGTAATTTACAGTGACTGCTGCAGTGAATTTACATTCAGTAGAACTCTCAACAACGTCTGTCAAAACTAACCTCACACTGGTTTGTTTTGAGGGTCCTGGCTGATACATCAGGACTCCATCGCATAGTTTGACTAGAACCGTTTAGAACTTTCAACATTCTGAGTTAGTGGATTTTAATAGCCCCTCATAAAAGCTTCTGGCAAACTAGAACCACTAGTGAGCACAAAAGTTAAAGTGATTAATTCTGGCAGTTATTAATGTATGAATAAGCTAGGCCTGTCCCCATCATTCAGTTTCAGCTGACAGTTAATTAGGATGATTACCAATTGCATTGTCATATTTGGTTCATTGTATGCAGCTGTTAAATTGCAAGCCTAAAGTGGTCACATTACTTACTTCTGCCCTAACTAAGTTCTTTTCATTAGATCCATCAATCAGGGGTTCAATCAGGGGCTGCACTTCAGTTTTTTGAGGTCGACAGTTATGATAATAAAAGTTGACATGGCATCAACTAATTGCTGAAGACATCATCAATAAACCCACAGAAGAAGGAAATGCTTTGCGAAAAGTAACTGAAACATCTGTGATGAAACCAAACTCCACAGTTCAGTGGAGCATGATGTGCACTTTCGATTCAGACCTGAACTGTCTTGCGAACCCTAGGCGGCCTAGAGATATTCGCCTTTGGAGAAGGTCCAGAGAGCCAGAGCAATTTAGAACTCCATAACGTGCCAAAAGTAAAAGAAACCAGCTTCTATACAGGATTACAGGGCATTGTGCCTCCTCTCCAACCACACCTGACTTTTTGGGGAAAGCAGAGATAACAACATTCAGTATCTGATTTCTGAAGCTCTGCGGATCAGTGGAGAAATGTTAAGAGTGAAGCCAAACTCCACATGTCAGTAGAGCGTGATGTGCCCTTTCCAACAAGCTCTGGATTGCATTGCCGAAGATATGGACCCTGACATCACCAGGCTCCTCACCTGTTGTATAGTCGACTTTACTGCTCAGTGATGCATGGAGGTCTCAGAGAAAACAATAGGTGAGGAGCCTGGTGAGGACCTGTATCTCTGATTTCCTAAAGGTAATGCAACCCAGAGCTTGTTGAAAGCTATTAATTGTAATAAACAATTCCGATCAGCTCAAATAGTTGCATTTAGGTCTATATCAGCAATTCTACAAAACTTTTTATGTAGATAGAGGAGGTGGGTGACCATACTTCCAATCATTTTCACAATATATCGTTGCTGTCCAAAGGAAAACAGGTATCTCCAAAGTAGCAACTTTACAGAAGAATCCAAAAGCTTGCTTTTGATGTAAGTCAATAGAACCAGAATTTTTCCCAAGCTATTTTGCAGCATTTCTATTTGTTCATTCATCTTGAAATGTTCACACAATGTATACAGCTGCATTTTAATGGTACAGAACAATGAAACTGACAAAAATGGACAGCGACAATGTTATGTATTAAAACCTATAAATATAATTGCTTTCATTTAATGTTTCGCAATACTACTGTTAAATTATAACCTCCATTTTTTTCACATCTATTTAAAGCAGCAGCTGCTGATGAATAAACCAATAAAAATAGTCTAGATTATGTCTCAGATTTAAATCTTGTTATTTAGCATACTTTAAAAGCAGAGAACTTCATTTTTAAACTAAATTTAAATATGAAGTAATAATCATGTTTTTTCACCTGAGGACAACATCACGCCATAGAGGGTTGAAACAGAAGTAATATGAAAAAAGTTTTTTTGTCAGGATCTGTCATGCTGCGTGTTGTATGAATTGTAAGGTATAGAGTGTTTTCTTAGGAACTCCAGTAAGAAGATCGTTACAGTAATTAACTATAACAATTTCTCTGCATCACTCTGGGATAAAAAAGGCCAAACTTTAGTGATATTTCTCAAATGATAAAAAGCTACTTTAGTGACTGTGTTTACATGCTGGATGTATTAGGACTGTTTATTGGCAAGATCCTGGTGATACCATACGTATTGTGATACAGCGGTCCTGATTCAATATATTGCAATATATTGTGATATTTCAAGCAAAATGATATATTGCGATTTTTCTAACTCTATTATTAAAACACTACACTATATGAACAGGTTTACCAGTGCTTACAATAGCATTGCGCCCTTGTGCTTCTTGTTAATGTTGGAGTGGAGCTGAAAATGGATTACAACACTCCTATCAAGTGGTCAGAGGTTTAAACACAACACACAATAATTCACTGTCTGCCAGAAAATCTGTGTATCGAAACTGTGTTTTAGAGAATCGATACAGTATCACGAAACATAATATCCCTAAATTCCATATTTTGTTATTTTCTTACACCCATAGTCAGTATACAGCATTTTTTGTGCCAGGATTAATTTTTTTCTTGATTTAGTTTGGATGGGATAGATATATAATTCATGCCCATATTTTCTTAATGAGATTATGCAGAATTAATGTATATTTTTTAAAGCCACTAAACTGTATAAAAGGAACCTTTGCCTTAATGATAGATTAGAGTCACTTACCCACACAAATGCAACCTGTAATCTTAGTGAGATTGAATGCGAGGGAAAAATCTGATTTGAACCATGAGGCTTGTAATGTGCATGTAGCCTGTGTTTCCTTTTAATAAAGCTAACAGCTGTTCAGTGTAAATTCAGTGTGATTTCTACAATAGGCTCAGCGATGTAATTTATCATAAGTATAAATAAAATGCCATCATATTACAACACAAAACCTGTAAACAAGTGGTGTCTACACATAAAACTGCTGATAGAAACTGAGGCCATTTTTCTTTTCCAACTTGTTAGTATGTCTCAGCAAAATGTTGTGAGTATTGTGTTAACTGTATATCCTGAGTTATCATGCTACTACCTTTCTTTACATTTTACACTTTATTGTTATTACATTTACATTTTTATTGTTTTATTTATTACACTAAGTGACTGTACAATAACAATATCAGTGATGGCTAACAACAGACACAGCAGAGTAATTGTTGTGCACTGGCTGAAGATGAGGCTAGTGCTTCATTAGGGTCCTCACTTAATGACACTGTAACTAGCAATGCACATCTACTAAATGGACTGCATTAATTGCAGTCATTTTGTGATTTGCATACAATTAACAGGATGTTACCTGTGTTTAATGGAGTTGCCAAAGTCTCTGCGAGGGATCTGAGGGGACCAGCGAGGAACAGATAGGGTGTCTGGGGAGGGGAGGAGAAAGAGAAAGAGTTAGAACATGAGTTAAAAAACAATTAGCCAACTTTAGGATAGCCATGTGTCCATCCCAAGGGACCAGAGAAGACAAACAACTTTCGATTTTTGGTATAAAGGATCCAAAAACAAGCATAAAACATACTGTCTATACAAGGCATGGAACTAAAGAGTGGAAATGGTAAGCACGCTGAGGAATTACAGCGAGGAAAGCAAACAAATAATACCCTCAACTTTAAACAGCCCATTCGACTGCATTTTTCATCATAGCATAATGAGGTAAAGTAGTTAATTATCAAATTATTACATCCTATGTGCTTGACAGAATTTCTAATAAAGAAGACTAAAGCCAAAAACCTTTTAACCTTTTAGAACGGTACGGAAGTGCAAGCCATCGGCATCGTCCTGCCTCGCTAAAATGGCTGTGCTGTGTAAACAGGCAACAATTAGAGAGAATTATTATAATCGGTAGTCTGCTGTCATCGCTCAAATGGAGGAAACCCAATAATATCTGAATAGAGACCAGTTAGACAATAATTGTGTTTGCGTCCTGCAGCCCTGTTAGTTCAAAAGGACATTCATCTAATTGAAAGACAGTCTCTGGCCAATTACAGTCCATTTGTTTATGATTTAGAACCCCAAGGAAAAAAGGGGGCGAATGCATGAGGTTGAGACAGCAAATAAACACACATACAAACAAGCACACTAACATTCTAACTTAAACATCTTCATTAAAAAGCATTGCTTAATAAGCCATTTCGACACAGCGCAGTATTGACAGCAATAAAGGCGAATTTTGATGATGGATAAGAAGTAAGAAGTGCACAAAGTCATTCAAAGCAGTTTCATGTGAAACTTGTTATTTTAGAGGTACATACTGAGTCAGAATGTTACCTGCTG
Source organism: Megaleporinus macrocephalus (assembly GCA_021613375.1). Lineage (NCBI taxonomy): Eukaryota > Metazoa > Chordata > Actinopteri > Characiformes > Anostomidae > Megaleporinus > Megaleporinus macrocephalus. Next base: position 20,001,324 of record CM038725.1, on the reverse strand, counting down.
TGGTGAGAGGAACCAGACATCCACTATATTGCCTTCTCACAGAAAGCTATTACATAAAATGGTTACAAATATGCTGCCTGGTGACACTGTTTGATGATCGTTTTGAGATCATGTCTGAGTTTGAGATATTTTGAGATATTTTATGTGCAGGGTGTGGTAATACATGGCCTTTATTTTTTTTAATTAACCACTAATTTATCAGAACATCACACATATAAATTGGTTGTTCTGGATAGTAAATAAAATGTCTGTTTGTGTTGTAGACTTCACAACCAGACTCTCAACACCACTATGAAGAAATGTGGTGTAGTGGTGTAGAAGATACTGGCATTACAAGAAAACTTCCTTCTAGGTGGACAGTGCCAGCAGAGCTGCTTGGTTGTTTAACCAAGATATGGGAACTACATAATGCTTTCAGTGATCTTGTGATGGAATACTCTGGACTGCAAGTGCTACTTGGATTTTGAAAGACCTGAAACTTCCAGTGAACCCAGGTGATGTTTGTATGAGCGCAGCAGAAGATGTATACATCAACTGTACTTCTAAAGCAGTTATGATCCAAATTTCTTGATGAATTCTTTTTACTTTTTATATTCATCTGACATTGATATCTTCGCCAATAATAGGACTTCATTCAGTGTCATATGAACATGCACGTTATGCAAGTTACACATTTCATAGTGTTTAATAAAGAAATCTTCAGCCTTTATTTATCTGCTGCTATTGTTTTTTGTTTTTGTTACAAACTCATGTTTTTGAGCAAAACTTATGGAAAGCCTTGATGCTCTTTTATGGACACACCAGCAGAAAAGGCGCATTCATATGTTTAACTCATCCCAGCACAGTAAAAAATAATCCTGTAACACTGTAATACTCCGGACCCCTATATCAGTCATCAGGTATCAGACTGTATCATATTATATAGTTATTTCAGATTCATCTGTATAACTGTATGTTATATATAACTACACTCTTAACTATATATAATAATGACAATACTGTTATTATAACATTATGCCTATTATCTATCTATCTATCTATCTATCTATCTATCTATCTATCTATCCATCTATCTATCTATCTATCTATCTATCTATCTATCTATCTATCTATCTATCTATCTATCTCTACAAAACACTGAATGCATGGACTGACTGTCACGATTAACCACACATTCCACTCTCCACCTCCCTGACACAAACATACATTAAACATATTCACACCTTTAAACGGAAAGCTAATGACATTTAAAAAACATTGCTCCCAGAGGACATATTGCTGCTGTCCAGAGAAAAACAGGGAGTGGTTGCTTGACCGCCTTGACCGCTGCGCATGGACAGAATCCACGATTCTCCCACATCTCACTCTAATCTCCATTTATGATGAATGGACCAATAAATATGCTCCAAAATCACTTTGAATAAATGTCTTTGGATTACATTTTATTGCAAGATTGTTTTTGTCCTCTTTTGTACAAGTATTTTGGAGGTCCTTGTTTTTTCTTTGGACAGTGACGATATGCCTCGCTTGATCCTCCTAACCAGCCAGTAACATTGTGTTTGCATGAAAAAAACAATTAATCTGTGTATTTCAAATCGTCACTGTCCAATGAAAAACAAGTATCTCCAAAATGGTAACTTTACAGTAGAGGTCTTCACTTTTAGTGTAAGTTAATGGAACCAGAATTTTGTCCAAGATATTCTGAAACATTTCTATTGGTCCATTCCTCATGAAATGTTTCCACAGTGTAAACGGCAACTGCTGCATTCATACGGTGTAGAAAAATAGAAATGGACAAAAATGGATATTCATGTTTTTCATTGGACAGCGACGATATGCATACAATTTCATATGCTTTTCTCTATTTTCCTTAATCATGCTTTCAATGTTCTTGGCATCAACTACACTTTCTAAACGCTCAAATTTTCTTAACTGAGAGTCCTTGTGACTAAATCTGTCAATGCGTATTCCCTATGCTTTCTAACAGTCTGAAAGTCAACGTGTCTCTAGTGACCTCACTGTTCTGCTCAGCTGAACCCTGGACACACAGAAAGGAGGAATACAGGTTTACAAAAAAGAAAACAGACTCAGGGTCAAACCCACAAAGACACAGAGCCTGCTGTACCAGTTTCTTTGTCCCACGCATTGTGACAGAGAGTAGTAAAAAGTGAATAAACTGATCCTACATCAGGCACCTTCATTCAGAGACGCTTTGTGACATTGAGAAGAAAATGAGAATTCAGGTTCACTTTGAAAACGGCAGTGCCAAAGGTGGGAGCGTACAAATAAGTTGGATTCCTGAGGTGGCTCCAGGCCAAGGGTAAACTAGGTCTGTCAGCCTGAGAACATCAAACACATAAAACAAGATTTAAAGAGGTACATACATGACGTCAATGTCTCCGAATAGCAGCACAGCTGCAACTTTCTACACTTGCGACCCAAAAAGCACGCCGTGTTTACGGCAGTAAAGATCACTCGCAGCAACAAACCACATAAAAACAGATCCACCCTCAGCCTGTGGGCTAGTAATGAAATAATTAGAAGGTATTAGGCCATCTCTGGAGTTAGAGAGTTTATGTTACAATAGCAGTGATACTCTTAACTTTCAGCACAGCATTGTTAAATTTTGTAACAGACTGTCGGTTTGTCATATTTCAGTACTTGGCAGTAAATGTGTGGCTACAAATAAAAAAGTATTAATAAAACAACTGCTCATTACGTTAACATCACGTTTTTTCAGTCACTTAGAAGCATTTATTATGTGGCAAGTTCACTTTTCACACTTCTCTCTAAGGGCGTTTTCACACCAGCACTAGTTAGTCTGGTTAAAACAGACTCTAGTTCGTTTGCACCCTTGGTGCGGTTCGTTTTGGCAGGTATGAAAACAGTAATCGCACCCGGGTTTGGACCAAAACAGAGGAGGTGGTCTCGGTCTGGTTCCAAACGAATTCCAAAGCGGTACGTTTGTGGTGAGAACATGATCCGACCTCGATCCGACCCAAGTATTTGGTGTACTCCATAAGTTTGATCTAAACATCTCCTGCAGCCAGGTGTGCTTTGCATTATGGGATGCGAGAGGTCGCGTAAACAAAGAACTGGATACCTGTAGCAGCTAACAGGGCGAGGACAATGAAGCGAGGTCTCTCTTGGACTAGCAGTGAGGGACGTTGTCTACTTGATGTTTGGAGTGAGCTGGGTGTTCTGCAGGTGGACTGTAGTTTGGTATATTATCAGATTATTATTACAGCTATGAACAAATATTGTCTCTGCCGCTGCTCCGTGCTACGCTCTACAAGAAATGTGCAATAGTTTGGGAAACTGGATCTTCTCCCTGTGTTTACTTACTTGCTCGCACGCGAGATAGCTCTGACCAATCAGAGGAGACAATTTGCTCACGTGTTTGTTGCGGTGCATTTTTGTGGGTTTGGGTTTTGCCAGTGAAAACAAACTTAACTGAGGAGGAAACGCTCCAAGTAAACAAACTCATTAACTGATCTGGACCAGAGAAACGAACTACAGGTGTGAAAACGCCCTAAGAAAACAAAAGGAATACTTTGCTATCTGCTCTTTCACTGCTTGTTTTTGTGTTGTAATTAGTGTATCATTCTTTGGGTGATCACATAACACCTTGAAAAGTGACACAGAGCAGTATTCTTTGCATCTGTTTAAATAAGTTCCAAATGAAATATTTATTTACACCATGCTTATGGGTTCTCCTCTCACCTCCACCCCAGCCACAAACTACATTTGCCATAACGCATGGGGATGTCAGCACCACATGTCCAGTCTTAACCAATCATAAATCACCTTCCCGCTCGTCATCACTGCAACACTAATCTTATTCAGTTACCTGTATATATTTTATGTATATACACTGAAACCCATAAGTTTCAGTAAATTATTGGCAACCTTTCCTGTTGCATACTGAGCGTCTGTCTTGTTTCCTGTTTGTGTACTGTGTATAATCTTTGCTCAGTTTCCTGGTTATTGTCTTTTGGTTCATCCTTGTTCGGTTGCTGGTTGGTTTGTATTCTAGTTTTTAACTATTGCTGGTCTCTCTGATTTCTCTGGCTTCTCTCCCTCTCTGGTTATGTTCACTTTGTGCTTAGTGTTGTGGTTAACAGCTGCCACTGTACATACTAACTCACTCCTGGTTGTTGAAAGTAGTTCACCTTTTAGTTCTAAAAAAGAACTAACTAAGAACTTAGTTCTAAAGAAGTGCTGTTTCAGGGACAATGTGTGTTTAAGTACTGTAACCAGAGTGTTTTGTAATATCACTATGGCTAAATAGTTTAAAAAAGTACTGCAGAAAGGAGAACATTTGTATTGTAACACATAAGTACTGTAACCAGAGTATTTCTAATTATGTAATAGAAAAAGTAGTGTTGCAGGAGAAAACTTGTATTGAAGTATTACAACAAGAGTATTTGTAATGCTACTAATTTAATACAGAAATCTACTTAAATCTACTTTACTTCTAGTTACTAGGTCCACTGCTTAAGTGTCATTGGGTTTTTGGTAAGCACTTGTTACAGTACTTCAGTACATTTCAGTGAATTGATTTAACAGTACAAAAGTACTATCATAAGAAAAACTGTACTCCGATTCTCTAAAGGGAGCTATTATAATTCATTAATTTCCACCTCTAGGATCTTCCACTGTGAATGAAAATAAGCAGCACTGACTCAGTCTCTGCTTCCTGTCTCCAGTTTTCTGTACTGGTGTTTCCTAAATCACATTACATCTGCTAATTAAATCCCCACCAGCTAGTGAGGTCATCAGGTGGAGTGGTGCTTGCTCATTCGGAGAAGCAGGTCAGTGTGAGAACAGCTAGAGAAAACATCCGGAGAGGAACGCGGCGATGGAGGAGGCTGATGACCGTTCCTTATTACTTACGGGATTTCATAAGAGATGGGAGCCCTGCAGACCATCTATTCATTATTGCATGCACTTTATCTCTCTCTGTCTCTGGCCTCTTAATGAATTTCAAATTGCAGCTCCTTTCCTTTTCTGATTACTGGCTTCCTCCCTGCTTGACATTAATACTTCACTCAAAGCAAAGAGACCTGCAGAGGTCTGCATGTGTTTGTGTGTGTGTGTGTGTGTGAGAGAGAGAGAGAGAGAGAAAGAGAGAGAAAGAGAAAGTCAGACATCACTCTTCATTTATATAACTTCCAGTTGAAGTGGACAAAAACGTATTTGCTTTCCAGCATCAGGAGGAAAACGCAGAGATCAATTTTTCAGTATTAAATGTTTTCACTCTTTACTTTCATTATGCTTTCTATTCTTTTCAGGAGACTTGCTTTCAGTTTTGTTTAGTTTTTTGGTAAAATATGCTCAGCCACCTCCAAAGTTCAGTCTTAGACAGTGCTTCTTGTTTTCGCAGTTCTAACTAGACCGGTATAACTACACTGAACTGGTATCTGACTCCATTCTGAAATAGTACCAAAGCTGTGAACTGAGAGCAACTGTTATACTGATTTACTGTCAGTGAATCAGATCGATATAAGAGTCCATTGGATCTGGACCAAATCCACTAAACGGTTGTGACTGCTACGTGGACCTGCCGGAGAGAAAACCCGGATCTGGATAGGAATAGTCTGCTATCTGTGTTGATACTTCTGTTACTAAATTAAGGACTTTTAAATCAGACAGTGTTCAGTTTTCAGTGACAAGACAATTAGCTTACTGACCCATGCTATTTGTTGAGTCATGGGGGGGTCACGGTCACTCCCGTTATGCAACAGAGTCTAGAATACATATATTATGCGGCGTGAGCCATCGCGCATGCTACAACGTCACAGACATGCAGGGCCTCGAAGCCCTCTATGAGCTTTTAGGGGTGTGTTTAAAAAATAGATTTTTCAATTCAAATCGATCTTAATTTGAATAATCCAATGAACAAGAGATCGATCTTTAAAATTAAAGACCACTTTTTTGCGCAACAAGATCTGGCTTGAAAGCAGATGTCTCGCTACATTTTGAATTCAGAAACCATGACGGTATTCACGATATTTTCCATGACAACACTGGGGGGCCATTTTTGTTTACTTTGTGTTTGAACTTCCGGTGCGCCCGTGAATACGTTGATACTAATTACAAGCAAAACGATAATAAACATATAAAATGACCAGCATAATATGTTCAGTTAGAGGGAGTCAGTAATTGGAAGAAGAAGAAAACCTTGCTTGTTAAACAGAGTTACGAACACAGCACATAAAGATCAGAGTGTCGTAAAGCCGCCTTCCAAAGAAGACCACCTGCGTCTATGGCTGAAGGCGCTAAATTTAAAACATCCACCGAAACCTCCTTACCATTCTGTGGAGGGAAACCAGCATCAGAGCATCCTCATCCAGAGAAATGGCTCACTTATGAAGCAGATGCGTCGGGTGTTTGCGAGTTAAGTAACTGTTTTCTGATCAGTGTCCACCGCGCTAGGCTATCTGGGCTGTAACTAACACCCATGCAGAGTGGCTCGGGCAGCTGGCTTTCAGAAATATAAACTCACCGTGTACGAGTACACGGCCGACCTTCCCACTACGCAGGTACTGATACACTTTACTACTTTTATAGCTTTTCATTGCCGAACCTCAGACCACCTTTTCATATTATCCACCCACTGTGTTATTAACCTTGGATGAGACATTGTTGTCCCATTCAAAATTCGGATTGCTTCTCTGGTCTCCTTCCATGTAACTGTATTCATTTTGGTTAGCTGAGCGGAAGTTCTAACACAAAGGCGGAAGAAACACACGCTTGAAAGTGGGTGTGGAGAAATACGGTGAATATAAACACTAATGATTTTCGTAATGGTAGGTTGAGTGTTCCTGGTACATTTACAACATTAGTTCTCTGAAAATCTCTTTTCATATTCAAACAAAACTTATTATTGTAGCTGAAATGTCCCTAAATGAATCGATATTGAATTGAATCGAATCGGAAATCAAATTGAATAGGGACCTTGTGAATCAGGATCGAATCAATGTGGGAAATCAGTGGCGATACCCAGCCCTATGAGCTTTATCAACACACTCGGGCACGGGCGGCCGGACTGAGTGTATAAATAGAGGTGTCTGCACGCGGAGTCTTCAGATTAGGGATTAGGTCTCCCCACAGAACATTTACTTAATGTCATTTATTTTTCTATTCGCTTTTCTAAGTGAGGAGATTACTGACAGATACATGTCCTTTCAGACCCATAGTGTTGAGTTCTCTTTTCATAGTGTAAGGGGACCCATTATGCTAATAAATCTGTATTCGCCCTCTTAAACACTCTGTTAGAGCTCCTGTATGTTTAAGCCCTGCCTCCAGATGAGCCAAGTGCGCTTTGATTGGTCAGCTCGCCCACTCTGCTCTGATTGGCCAGAGCAGCATCCTGCTACAAGTTTTCATACTGCTGTGGCTAATTATTACAATGGCATCAGTTCCATCCTATCAGTTTGAGCCAGAATATGATCCTGAAAGTCCGGTAAGACAAGTTGGTAGATCCACCCTCCCAAGCTAGACTGGAGCCGGACATTTCAGAGTTTTACTGTTTTAGCTCTCTGAGTGTTTGTGTTAAACATTCTTTAAAAATGAAAACAAACAAAAACTTTAAATCAAAGTTAATGGTATAATGGTACTTTAGAATAGGTTATGATGATTTTGAGAAACAGTTTCAGTCTAAACATATTTTAAAACCTGTTTATGATGGAGGGTGCATGCATGCCGAAAGAAAATATACGTTTTTCAGACTTAACCCTATGTGGCCATAATCAGTATGTCATATAAACCCCAAAAGGTACATGCAGGTTCACTGGGGGTTTTGCATAGTAAATAAAAAAGGTGATGCTTAAGTTGTAGACATTGAGACACCTGGTTCTCGTCCCCACCACTGTAACAAAAATTACTTTGGGTTTAGGTAATACAGGAAAGCCACAACTAAGGGGTTGTCATAGAAACTTTAGGACGTTTGATGCACTTATGGTTTAGTCAGAAGAGGCTGCGTTAGGGTATTAAAGCATTTGCAATCATTTGCAAGACTAATTAATTTGAATAAAAGGAATGGAGGTTTAGTACAGGACATAATATGTGTCCAGAACGTGTGGGCTTTTAAAAAGGACAGAACAATTCAAACTTTAAACCTCAGGATAACAGTCTTACGCAGCGCCCGCTTACAGAGCATTAAAAAATGAACTGAATACCGTTTACATCATGTATGATGGTTAAAGAGTAACATCCTTTATATTCCTTACTTAGAATAAAAGAGCGAGTTAAATTAAATATGGTGCAACCTGGCTCAAGTCCGCCTAATGCCTGTATTTTTCTTTCTGATATGTTTCATACTTTTAGCTACAGCACATAAACAGGAGATTTAATGCTTTAAAGGGCGAATTACGCATTCAAAACACTATCAAATTCGCCAGAGTTTATAAAAGCGCTGTAATTGAAAATATAAAGGACAGGTGGGCGTGTGGGGACAAAACGGATTACAACGTGAGAGGGAGAGAAAGAGAGAGAGGCAGACAGGAGAGAGAGGAGAGAGAGAAAAGGGAATAGAGACGGAGACAATGACAGAGCAGGTAGTGTGATCATTAGATTTGAGTTAAAAAGGAAAAGTGCTTTAAGGCTTTACCTGGCATCCTCACACACTCTCTCAGCAGGTGTGTGTTCTAGCTGCAGGCTTCAAAAGAACCAGTTTATGGATATGACTTTAAAACAGACTGTCTTTACTACAAGCCACAACTGGACTATGCAACAGCAATGTGCTCTGGCCTGTGTTCACTCAGCAGACATCTTTGCAACGCTGCCCAGCAGTTATTTCCAGCTATACAAGACCACACTCATATCTCTTTGAATGGGGAAAGACCAAAATACAAACCTCATAAATGGTTTATAGCATTTGGCTCTATAACACACACAAAAAAACTTGAATTTTTAGCTTGTTCTGGCCGACTATTCCCTGCTCGCAGTGTAACCAGCAAGCTGACTGATTCTTAAAGGACTTTCACCCTGAATGGGCATGACCCATTCATATTTCAACCAGTGACCGGTCTTCTCATTGTCCAAGGTTAAAACACCATATTTTTACCAAAACAAAGTCTAAAAAAGAGCACAGCACATTTAATCATGTTGTCTGAAGTATACAAGAGATTTTTTTTCCTTTTAATCCATTCATATTTGCCCCCAGAGTCATTGGCCCCAGTGCTGCCTCTATCTAATAAGTGACATAAGCAGCTGCTTAAGACCTTGTGGCAGCCAGAGACCCTCTAACAGCATCTGCTTCATTACTGTAACATTTATTGTCCAGGTTGAGTGAGCTGGTGACTCATGTCTCAAAAAGTAATGTTTTGTTTTGTTTTGACATTATACCATGTGTTTCAGCTTCTCCAGCCTCGTTGGACAGATTCCTGATCAGCTGTTGTCCAACGAGGCTGGAAAATGGGACAGGAGTGTGCACATGAAAATGTGATGTTTATAACCACATTTGTGTAGAACATGAGGAGAGGTCATCAAAAAGAAAAAGAAATATCAGACTTAAACAATTAAAACAATTTTCAGAAAATTTTTATTTCACTGCTATTAGTCAGACTTTTAATTTCAGGTTAGGGGGTCCTCAAAAAGCTAGCGCTGGTCATTGGTGTGCTGCATGCATGTCCATGTCGGTTCTAGTAAAATAAATCAGCATATGGAATTGAAGTGTTCTCTGTGCTGCTGGGATGTATTATTAATGTATAAAAGAGGTTCCGTGCTGTCTTCACTGTTGGATGCACTTAAGCACTTGAGCACATGCTTGCATTCAAAACACAATCTGCATCTCTATGTAAACAATTAGAATTGATTTGTTTTAGCAGGTTATAAGAATAAAAGGTGACTGGAGACAAAATAATGCAACAGTTTCAGTTACTTAATGAATTACTATCATAATAATAATTTTAATAATAATTTAAAAAAATAAACGACAGAACCAGCTTGTTTTGCCTCTTTCAAGAGTTAAACTCTTGAAATGATTTATAGTGGTAGCAAGTTATTTTCCAATAAACTCAGAAATGTTTAAAACTGTTGATTCTGCCATCATCTCAGCCTGTTCAGCTCTCTGGTAAAGTTTTTTAATTACATGCAACAGCAGAGGAATATATTTTAATGCTGGTGAATCTGATGATTGTGAGTCTGTTGACAGGTCGCCAGTCCATCACAGGGCAGACACACATTTACACCTGGGGCAGTTCATTGTCTCCAGCTCTCCGGATTCCATGCCTTTGCACTGTGGGAGGAATCCCACACTGACTCAGAAATTCACTTGCTGCCCTATCATAATACACATTATGTGAAAATGACAGGAATCATAATGTTATAATGATATTTTGGCCATACCACCCACCCACTTTTATGCCAGCCCACCTGCTGGCTGTGTCAGCACAGCTTTGCATAACTACTCTGACGTGGACCATGTGCAGGATACGTGCAGCAGACTTAAGTAGAGCCTGACGACACTCCCAGGCCTGGTTAATACCACAGCATCCAGCCCAAACCCCTAGTGCTCCATGAAGAGCCGGCCTAATGCCATTACTGATGCTGCCCCCCAGCCCAATGAAATTATTCATCCGCCCTGGAGCGTGCCACTTATCAGAAATTCATCTAAATCACCGGCTTTTAGAGAAGTGCTCTGTACTGAGCTCTGGTGGAATTCGGTTTAGTCTGGAAACCATTAATGACGTTACCAGGGCTGCTGGATATTAGACTCAAATGTCAAAACATGTATAACAATCACCCCCAAAGGACCAAACTGAATGAATGATGCAGATTAAATTTAGGAAGTCATAAAACAAGAGGGACACAGTCATGTCTATCTTGGTTGATATAAGGACTAGTACAATGTTTTTCCTTAAAAAACTAACAAATCTCAGGGTTTGAAACTTCTTAACACTATTTTGTTAAATTAAATTCTGCTTAAAGGGTAAGATGCGACACTCCATGGGTCTTGCACACCACATTGTTGCATTATTGTATGCCCTAAGAATGAGAATTTTAATGTATTCACAACCTCGGTTTCATGTCTTCCTACAATTGAGAGCTCAACCAGAATGGAAAGAAATGATTTATAGAAGCACATCACTAACCAGAACAATCAAACGAGTGCAGGGAAGTAAAATGGTCTCAGGCATTACAGGCGTTCAGTTCTTTATCAGGTCTTACCATACGATGGAAATAATAGCACATCTGTTGGAGTATATTGCATCACTGCCTTAGATGTATAGAAGAGTTTCTAAAAGCAATTGCCTTTCTAGTTCCACACCACATGGAATAATTTTGAGCACTTCTGCTGCAGTCTTTGACTTACATTCTGAAAGATGAATGCATTGAAATGAAATGCAAATAAAAGACAGATTTGATTAGTAAATTCCGTTTCTGCATAATCAAATTAAAAACAGCAGAAAACATGATATTTGATGTTTTATATTTTGAATTATTAATTATATTAATGGTGCACTGATATGCAGTATTAGACATTTATAGCTATAATTATAGCCATCATGCCTTGATTTAGCTCTTAGAAGACAGCAGAAGACAAAGACAAAGTATAAGATAAGACTTAAGAAATGCAGATGTTTTTGCTACTGTGTAGTTTTAGGTCACATGTTTATTTATGACTGCTTTGCACAACAAAATATTTCATATTGAATTAACTTCATTATTTATTTTATTAGTGACATAGAACAATCTTTTACCAAGCTTTTGCCAAAATAAAAAAAAAATGGAACCATATAAATAACAGTACTTTTAATCACACTTAGCAATATATGTGATATATATATCACATTTTTTTAAAAATCTGTAGTGGGATTTTATACCATTTCACGTTTTCAGCTGCACCAACATATAGACGGAGGTGTTGTATTGCAGCACCTGCGCTCTCTGATTATGTAGTGTGTAGGAGTTGTCAATATGAAGGTATATGTATGTGTGTATATGTGGCCGAATTTACAGCTCCCAACAAATAACCCTGTTGTTCTCATCTTCAAGGCCAAGAAGAACCAGTTTTCACTGGTTTAGAAGGCCATATAGTGTGTGTACATGAAGCTTGATTCTTGCATAGTCACACTGAGATAACGGGGATCTGACGCCACCATGTCATTCACACATACATAGAGGGGTTTTAAAACTGCTTGAGTTCGAGTTGTCCTGGGACGGCTCTCATGTTGTTTGTCTGTTTTGTCTTAATAAACTTACTCTTTTTACTTTACCACAGTAGCCATGCTGTCGTGACACAGGTAAACAGTTTCTTGGTGTTGTCATACTGAAGGAAGCATGAACATCGCTGAGAAAGACAGAATGTGTTGCTCTAAAATACCTTAAAGGTATCTTCACAGATTTGGTGAGTTTCCTGTGATATGGGCACTAACACACCCTCCCTACCATGATAGACCCTAGCTTTAAACTTTACACTGGTAACAAACATAGTGTGGTCATTTTTTTCTTTGGCCTGGAGAACATGATGTCCATTATTTCTAGAAAGATGTTGCCAAACCTTAATACATGTTTCTATTGAGCATCAGTCTGTTTCAGATGAACTTAAATCCTGAGATGCATTCCACTCTGCATAGAACAGCCTTAACTTGCACTGGTGGATACAGCAAAGAACAGTGTTTACTGACAAACACAGACTTGCCAGGTACACACAGTAATATATTGATTTGAATGCAGTTCCGTCTGAGAGTTTATTGGTTGATGCCATTCAGTTGTGGTTTTCAGGATCACAGAGGGTGAAATACCTTAGAGCCAAATCACTCATTCAGGAATGTTGTTTTTAAACTCAGGGATTATATTTATTGCATTTTTTGAGTGGTGAGCCTCAACCCAACCTTACACATAAAAGACTCTACCTTTCCTAATGACTCCTTTTATACCCAAGTATAACATGTTTAAACATCACCTGGGTAAGATGTTTTGCTGAACATTGAAAATTCTGGGTCTATAATTTCTCTTGTTCCAACTTTTTTTGGAACTCACAATAAATATACAAGCAATATCTTACTTCTGTATTAATTTCCTTTAAACACAATTTTCCTTTAAACAAAAGTTAAGAGTGGATTTATTACATAATCATCTCTTTTCATTTGCATTTCACACACTCTCACAACTTCCATGCACGTGTTGTGTTGGTTGCAAACTATACTTGATACTGAAGTCGATCTTAAAAACAAAACAGTTGCAATGTGAATATAAATGGGCCCATCCAGCACTTTGTGTCTGAATTAGCTTGACCGCACACGTATGGCCACACACACCAGGCTCAAACTGCAGCAGTTTGGATGCAGATCGTTTGCTACAATGCCAGACAAGATGAAATGAGATTCTATCAGTCAAAACTCTGGAAGCAGCACCGCTCGAAATTTCCTCCTCCATCTGTAGGACAGCACGAGCCCAAAACTGCGCATCCATGTCTGGCAGCATTAATTCTGTGTCATTCCCAGCACTCCTGCATCATCACTGCCTCATTATCAATCTAATAGCCCCTGCTTAGGGGCCCCAGAGGCAGCCGTCTGCTTGGGCGATATGCGCTCGCATGCTGTGGCCGGACATGGCAGGATATGTATGGGCTTGAGCGGTGGCCCGTCATTTGGCATTCTAATTGAGGGAGTTGTGTCATGAATAAAGAGGAGTGATGAATGGCGGAGTCCGCTCTGCTCCATGATACGTCACCATACATCTGTCAGAGCCAGAGCAGGCACTGCTAGGAATAAACCTGACACAGAAAGCTGTCTTAGTCAGATCCAAAACGTATCCGGGCTGAAGCCGTTAACTATACAGATTGGCAAACAACAGATATAGAGGTTCCATGGCCAAGATCACTAAGTGCAATGCCAAGTGTTGGCTGGAGTGGAGTAAAGTACACTGCCAGTGGACTCTGGAGCAGTGGTAATGTGTTCTCTGAAGTGATGAATATTACTTCACTATCTGACTAGTGCAGGTTGGGTGGATACCAGAAGAATGCTAGAACGCTGCTGGAATGCATACATATACACTATAGGCATACACACTGGCAGCTTCATGACAAAGGTTTCCATGCCCAAGCAGATGTTTGCAAGCTTTACATTGGTGAGCACAATGCCAGGTGTAGGATGGTGTGGTGTAAAGCACCACCACTGGACTCTGGAACAGTGGAAAAGTGTTCTATGAAGTGAAAAATCATGCTTCTCTATTTGGTAGTCTGATGGATGAGTCTGTGTTTGCTGACCTACCTAGAGCCGTCACCTGCCCAATGGAAAGTTTGGTGGGGGTGGGACAATGCTATGGGGGTGTTTTTTACAGAATGGAATAATCCCTTAGTTTTAGTAAACTAATCGTTTTACTGAGAATCATTTTGGACAATTGGACGATTGTAGGCCTCAAACTTTGTGGGAACTGTCACTGTTCCAGCTTTACTGTTTCCCAGTGCCGTCTTAACATCAGTATCTGACTCCTGACCTCAAAGCCCTTGGGATGACTTGGAATGTTGAGTGTAAACCAGATCTTCTCAACCAACATCAGTGTCCAGAGGTGGTATCAAACAACTCCATTACAGTAAAAGTGAAAGTTAAAGTACAGCTACTCCTGGTCCAATGAAGTACTGGAGCAATTGCTTTGAAAATATTTAAGCATTCAAAAGTATATTTTCTTTTAATGTGCATTGTTGTTGAATGCCTTTTCAGAGTATTATGATTCTGTACACAATAGACTGAATGCACTGCCTTCTAATATAACTAAAGTTTATTAAACAAGATTAAAACATATATTTGTGAAAGGACTTTAGTCTGTAACTCTGTATTTTTATTAGCTAACCTTAAGAGTGTGAGCAATGGATTCACACAGGACCCAAATGGTTTCCAAACTAACTGGTTTCTGTACACAGTCATGCACTGTGTTAACAGCAGTTACTGTATATATCCATCACCAGATTCATCTCACGTTCACAAACACATTACTCACGTCTAATCTCAGATCTACTGCGGAGAATTTGAGACAGAACATCGGTCCCAATACAACACCTTGGCCAACATTCATAAAAATCTATTTAACCAACCATAGCATAAAACTGCAGTGACTACAAGCTCAGACAACCTTCACATACCTCAACATGATTTCTCAGGTTGGACAGTGAATTTTTGAAGGCAAAATTAGTTCACTGACTTCAAAGCTTCAAAGTAGAACCTTTGTAGAAATGTAGTGGAGTGAATATTTATATTTTAAATGTAATGGAGTTGTCAAAAGTCATAAGTTTCTAAAAATGTACTTAAGTACAGTACTAAAGTAGATATACTTTGTTACTGTCCAGGGGTCAGTTAGAGGGGTCAGTGTTCACTTTTGGCTAAATCTTGTGGAAAGAGTGGAGGATGGTATTTAAATGGAGTGTTCAACAAGTTATTATCGATGTAATAGTCAGATGTCCATATACACCAAACATGTCTCGAGTCAAAGGTAAATTAAATAAATGATTGTGGCCCAGCATGGACATGCTAGTTGACCAGCATATCAACAATCAAAACACAACATATGCTGGTGTTGCTGATGACCAGCTGCTGTCTTTTTCCAGCATGGTTATTATAGATTTCCCTGAGGGCAAAAAACGTGTAAGCAGATATGAAAGCTGAATGGAGGTTACGTACTGGCGGTAGGCGCCTCAGCGGCATGGACAGGGGGCGTAGAGGGCACCAGGCTGGGGAAGAAGAAGGAGCGGAGCGAGTGATCCGAGTGTAGAGGAGAGCGCTGAGTTGGCAAATTCTCACAACTTCCTGCTACGCTGCTGTGGATCTTCAGGTTCAGGGGCTTGGCCTTCTTCCGCGCTCTGCAGGGAAACAGAAATGAAGAAATAGAAAAGAAATCAAGAAACTAAGAAAAAGTAATGGACTGGTGAACGCTTGGCCTCTCTAATTCCACAAGGAATGAATAAACACATTATATCTTCCTGCTGAAATGAAGTTGACCCTAGATGACCACTGGGGGTGCACCACTAAAGACCTACCCCAGGCCAACAGGCTGGTGGTTCCTTCCTTTTATCTCTCATTTGCTCCCTTGATAACAACAAACATTAACTCAAAAAAGTGACTACGCAGCAGAAGATGTTGAAACATGCCTCACTCAGCCATTCAATGGTTAGCATTTTAGTTTAGCATTGTATGCACACTGAAACTAATACCTTTCAACGGTTATATCACCAACTACTATTGGCTCTTCTAAAAAATATTGGCATTAAGGATACTGTCAGAAGTGTTTTTGCTACTGTTTTTCAACCAACAACTACTGGAGCGTGTGCATGTGTCACTGAGTAGTGACAAATTGCCTCAGGATGTAATACTGATACTACTGATGTTACGTTCAAGTGCCTTTATTGGTGCCAATTGTAATTTATTAATATAATAACTTTTGTAGTGTTACAGTTTGAATTACTGTAATTAAAGTTAATGATATTATAAAAATTCTGTTTCTTGTATCTTCCATGTGGGCCTAAGAGAACAGTATTTAAAGGTGCATGCCAGCTAGTACAGATCTGTGTGGCTTTAGGAGAAGTAATGAGTAATTAAACTACTGTTTCCCAGAAAATAATCAGTAAAATAAGGACATCATGGTTTGAGAAAATTGGTAATTTGTTCTCAATTACATGTTTTAAGTAAATATCCTATTACTGGTACCAAACAGGCACATTTAACCAATCAAATATTTAGTTGGACCATTAATTTCCTCACTATATTTTATACCTGAAACATAATCATTTGGTGTCTAAAGTTTGATTTAGTAGTTTGAGTTGTGAAGAATTATAAATACAGTTTAACTATATGCAGCTAATTGGTGGAAATCATATACATATTAAGTATATAATAACCTTGTCAGCATACTCTTAAATATGAAGGTATACAACAAGTATATGGAGGCTTTCATTATTTGTTAGCTACAATAGCTACATGTAGCTCCAGTGCAAAGCTAAAGATCTTTGCTGATCAACCTAATCTAAGGTAAATTTCACTTTCATCTGTTCTATTCCACAATGCTCAACACAAAACATGCCTACAAAATAAACAAAGCCTTAAAGCTATAGCAAGTAGAAAGCGTGAGCCGCAAAATGAATTACAGCCAAAATAATGCATAGCTGCAAAATGACAGGTCCACCACTTATAATAAAGTCTAGGATCTTTAACACCTCACGCAAAAGCTTTAGTAGCCTTTTTCAAGAGATTCAGTCAGGAACTATTCACACAAGGGCAGATACGGAGACACCATCTAAAAAACACGCAACCACACACGTCACACGATTAATAAGCCGTGTAGCTCGCAACATCTCAGTAAGAAGCTCATTTAGAAGCAATAGTGCTGTTGATGCCTCAGGGATGCTATTCTACCTACTGAGTTTCACAATCAGATGTTTTGAGCCTCGGCCCAAACGCATAGAAGAAAGCAAACGAGCTACAGGTTATCAACGTTACCCTCCAAAGGCTTTGGCAGCAGTTTAGATAAAACCACATTATGTCAATCAAATCAAATTAGATCCATTCATCCTCCTGGATATAAACAAGCTAACAATGAAAGGGGACCCAAAGCAGACCCCTGCTGAACTCCTCCTGCCTACATGCCTTTCTTTTCTCTCTCTCTCTCTCTCTGGCGCTGTCTGGCTCACTTGTGCATTTATACTCACTCCACTCCTTTTCAGACTCCAAATATACAAATACACAAGTAGCAAACTGACAAAACCGCTTTCAAAAACTTTCATTAAATCCTTAATGAGAGTAAAACCATTCTGAAAATGTAGCACAACTCAAAACGACAAGACAAAAAGAAGGAGGTTTGTCTTGGCTAAATTGAAATGGCTGTCAGAGATTATTGGCACAAGTTAATGCTAGGCAGGATAACTGCTGAGTGGATGTAATAAATTCTATGTATATCGTGGTAATTCACTTAGCGTGTCTCCAACGTCAAATCTAAAGAGCTGACTAAATGTCAGGGTGTACCCTACGTATTGGCCGGCTGATCAAATCAACTGCTTTTTAAGGCCAAATGAATTTATTGGTATAAATTGGCAAAATGTTGCCATTAAAACACTGTCATATTTATAAATCTATATGAATAGATTTATCTATAGGCTATATAGGCTATCTATATGTAGTAATAAACACTCGAATACAAAGAACCACCTATATCTGGTTTCTGCTGGGTTGAAGTACATGTTCAGAGACTGACGGTAGAGCTTAAAACGTTTTGGACCAGGTTCAGTCGGATCCTGACATTGTTTGGCCTGATTCACATATACTACCTATGATTGGTGTGAGCAATGCAGAAAGTCTTGATTTTCATTTCAGCATATACGTTAACAGGTCAGCTTTTTCATACAGGCTGCAGGAGGGAAGCAGCAGGTTTTAGAGAACAGAGTCAATTTTGCACCACATGCCCCATAAAAATACACTGGAATAAGCCCTGGAAACAAACAGAGTGCTGAGAAAAATGCAAACTCTTTAATTGAATCTAATCCATTAATGCCATTAAACTAAATACTACCTAAACATTCTGTTCTGCACAAAGATCTCTCCGCTGGTCTACTAGGCTCGAAACCTAATTAGGGAGTCAGAAAGTCTAAAGGTAAAATGATGTACTGCACTCTGCTATTAATGATATTTTTATTGAGCAGAGTAACTGATTTGACTGACTTGTTAATCCATAGGGATGTGTCATTTTCTCACTAGCCCACTTCACAGCATCTATCTTTTCTTCTTACTTTATTCTTCACTCCCACATTAATTACTTATTAAACACTTTAATACCTACTCATATCTAGCATACCTACTCATTCTATTGATGGAAGGTAAGTCCACGTGGCCCACACTTGTGATAAAATGGAACTGAACTAAATAAACAGCACATAAATTCAGGAAAGGAAAGTTTAGTGCAGCCAAATGGACTCTCACCTGTAAGTTATATATCAAGGTGGTGAAGGAGGTAAAGGCTAGAATCATTATCCACTGTCCAGATTTATCCAGATGAATTAAGTAATGTGCAGAACAACTGATGAATGATAAACGCTGGTGTATGGAAATAGGAATGAATGGTAGACAGATGGCTATAGACAGGTGGTCTAGCTTTCTAGCTTTCGGTTATGCTGGGGTTAACTTTCTCTGACCATTTTTGTGGGCATGGCAAACAGCATTGGCCTTGTGATTGGTTAGGAAATGCTTGTGGAAGCATTACCCAGTGTTAAGACTACGCAGTTTACATGTAGAGGAGGAAAATATGATGAAATATATCAGCCTTTCATTGTTTATTGAAACATTATCCTAAGGGTATGGTTAGTTTATGTTCATGTTTACTGTCTGCCTGGAATAACAAGAGGAAAACACACATTTAGGTTCCTTTAAGAGTTTCTTTTTTTATTTAACTGACAACCATATTTGCCAAGCATATCAGTCAAACACTGTTTAACAAAAACTTTTCATTTTTACCTTATTCATTTATAAAACTATTTCCTATTCATACATATAATTCTCATATTCATATTAACAGATCATCATTATAGGCCTCTAACAGGTTACTGACATTCATAGATTTAACTCTTCACTGTAATAATTAATATTCTATTTTATAGATTTATAGATTTTTTGTAGATTTATTTCTCTAATAGGTCTCTACCATAATCTCTACCATCCATCCATATTCTTAAACTGCTTAATCCAGCTATGGTTGCAGTAGTGAGAAGCCCAGACAGGCCTGTCCACTGCAACTTTCTCCAGCTTATTCTGGTCGGAGCCTAAGCCATTTCCAGATATAATCCCTCCAACAGGTCCAGGGTCAGCCTTGAAGTCTCAGGTATTACACGTAAATTGTAAAATCTAATCCTCTATTCATGCTGCTCTTGAGTTATAGTTTTGCTATCTGGTGTAAACCAGAGGGCGATTGGTTCCCCTTTTAAGTCTTGGTTCCTCTAGAGGTTTCTACCTGTCACTGGGTTTTTCTTGGCCACTGTCACCCCTGGCTTGTTCCCTGGGGGCTTGGGCCCGGATTTTCAGTAAAGCTGTTTTGATCTCAGAATCACTCCATTATTTCTTTTTATAATACATTACACCATTACATAAGCCCATTCTCTAACCTTTCACAGTGCCATGGAAACACTCAAAAATAACAAAGACAGCCACATGGGTTGATGCATTTTGGGCCAAGCGCTTCTGCTACAGGTTTCCAGTTTCACTCGCAACTTAAACGCAATTTAAAATTGTACGAAATGACGTGCAAGCCTTAGAACACATTTTACAAGACACGTGTAGACGAACGTAAAATGCATTAGAGGGATGCAATAGGGATGGAAACTCTAACCTATACACATGTATGAAAAGACATGGCCACAAAATGCGCTCACTGTGTTACTGTTTCACAAACTGAATGAATTACAATGTTTGTTAACACTGTTCTCTTTTCTTATTTTGAGCACTCCTTTTTCTTTTTCAATGCTCATTTTAATGAGTATACAGTTCGTATATGGTCTGTTGCACAGTTTAAATACCTTTGCACGTAAGTAAATCAAATGTTGATTTCAGTGAGTGCACGTCGCTGTCACATCAAGCAACAGTTTGCACTGGTCTGGCATTCATACACAGTCCTGGCCTTATATGTCCTACAACTTGTGGATTGGTCATCCAACAACTTGTAGACTGGTCATTGTTTTCCATCGCTGCAGTAAAAGACTCTATTGTTCTGGGAAGGCTTTACAACAGATGCTGGAACATTGCTTATATGCATATTGGGGCAGATATATTAGGAGAGGCACTAATTACTGACAGACTCCTGGTATGCTGTGCTAGTTGGATCGGCCAATGTAGCCAGCCATTCTGTGTCTCATTAGGGGGAAACAATCACTTATTCCCTCAAGATTTTGACTTTATAATAATAATAATAATAATAATAATAATAATAATAATAATAATAATAATAATAATAATAATAATAATTTCTCAGTCCTGAGACTGGACATTTTAAACAAAGCAAGCAATTTTTGGTTCCCTACTAAATAAAAAGATTTTTGTTTTTATATTAGGAAAACATTGCATGGTTCTTATCATCACCATAGCAAGACAGAAACCAAGCACTGGACCCTCCCTGCATGTATTGTATGTACTGCTGCATAAAAACATTCTAAGCTTCTGGAACCACCTGAACTTCTAAAATATTAAATCATTTGTATAAACGTTTCAAGGTATATATATATATATATATATATATATATATATATATATATATATATATATATATATATATATATATATATATATATATATATATATATATATATATACACTAAATAATCCACTAACATCAATCACCAAATTCATAGATCATCATATTTTAACAAAAGTGATGAGTGTATGAAGTCTAATACACTAATCAAAGGATCATTTACTACCAAACATCTACATTACTAGACATTAAACTTTATCTCAAAATGTGTGTATGTTGAAATAAATATGTACTATTTCCTTTTAGAAGTACATAAATAATAATAATAATACTAATAATACTAATAATAATAATAATAACAACACAGAATCAGAAACAGGGTCTGATTTGGTCATGTTTTTATTTTGTTTAAATACACAGACTGAGTTCTGCAAAAACATATAATAGTAAGTGTGGTGACGTACCAGCTGCTATAGAACTACAACACCTGTAAAAATGTCTGGCATACTGGACGATTTAGTCATTATTTTAAAAAAAAAAGATATTGTTTCAAGAAAATTAGCAGATATTTAGACCTCTTTTTTTTAAAAATCATTTTCAGCTAAACTCCAAGGTGTATTTGGAAATGGTGTGCTACAGTAAAATCACTCAACTGGTTAGGGAGCTGTATGATTCTGAACTATTACACAGTCAGTATTCTTTATCAGACCTGGTTAACCACAGAAGACACTTCATTACAATAATCTGCTCCCAGTGTTTTACTCTTTGAGAGAGAAACTTCTATATAAGTGTGTGGATTGAGGCAAAACAGCAAAATATAGAAACGATGGCTTCTTTGATCTTAAAGAAGCTACAGGGCTGCTGTGCCTGTTCTGGAAATCAAGGCAGAAAAAACAAGGTTTGTGTACAAAGCGTTAATAAATCTGCCACCTATATGAATTTTATAAGCTGAGAATCGCTGCACGAAGGCTGAACATTTCTACTTTAAAAGAAACTTTAGTTTAAAAGATGCTGGAAAGAGCGCAACAGCAACCTATCACACAGCCTCTGTTCTTTAAGACGGCGCATGTTGTTTTTTCCAGCATGTTTTGTTCCTTCTTGGTCTGTTTGTGAGAGAGCAGGAGAGAGAGAGAGAGAGAGAGAGAGAGAGAGAGAGAGAGAGACTCTGTCAGAGTGGACAATGATGAACATTTCTCTAAGTCCACTGAATACATTAGTGTGTGAACACAGCACACACTGACAGCAGAGAGAGTGAGAGAGAGAAAGAGAGAGAGAGAGAGAGAGAGTGTGTGGCTCACTGGAGCCTTTAAAACACCTCAAACCTTGAAAAGTGCAGGAGCCAAAACACGCTGTCACTGCCACCCTTGTTTTTGTTTTCCAATTTCTCTTTCCCTCTCTCACTCTCTCTTTCACTCTGTCTGTCTCTCGCTCTTGTTTTCTCTCCTGAAAGGAAAAGACAGAAATCTGAAAAACAAAACACTTAAATATCACAAAAGAGTTTTTACGCTGGAGCGAGTTAGGAGGAGTTTGAATATCACTAAAGCTGAGATGCTGAAATCCAGAACTCTAAAGCTATAATGATTTAGCTTCACCTCATCTCACTGCTTAGATACAGATATACTTTAATGGTGTACTGCTGTTATACTTAACGCTTCACCCACTAACCTATGCTCCACACAAGTGGTCAGCTTGTATAACACAGTGGTGATTCTCTTATCAGGGGGCACGGGTGGTCAGTGACTGGATACGTTTGTAAAATGGCTCTGAACAGAGTC
The DNA here is from genome assembly GCA_021613375.1 of Megaleporinus macrocephalus. Classification (NCBI taxonomy): domain Eukaryota; kingdom Metazoa; phylum Chordata; class Actinopteri; order Characiformes; family Anostomidae; genus Megaleporinus; species Megaleporinus macrocephalus. Next base: position 19,978,381 of record CM038725.1, on the reverse strand, counting down.
CTAAAAAGATGACGAACGTCTGTAAAGATATTTTACTTAAAACAAAAAACGAGTTCAGTCTCTCCATCTTGCTGGTTCTGATGCTGGTCATGGAAGCCTTCATCACCTACATTTCTTCACATCACTGTAGTGAACTGAAACACCTCTCACTCACTCACTTCACCCTTTTACTGCTTAATATTCATAAAAGCACAAAACCTGATTTCTCCTTTTCTCTCTGTTTTCTCTCTTTCTCTCTCTCTGTTTTCTCTCTTTCTCTCTCTTTGTGTGTGTCTCTCTCTCTCTCTCCAACACGTGCACGTTCATCTCCCACTATCTCTCTTTCTTTTCTTTCTTTCTTGCTCTTTTCCTTGTCACTTGATCTCTTTCTATCTTTCTCGTCTTTCTGTCTCTAGATTTTTAGCTCTTATTCTGTTTTTATTTTCTCCCTCATTATCTTTTCCTGTGTTCCTCTCTCCCTCTATCATTTTCTCATCATTTTACCCTGGTCATTTCTCTCTGCCTCTCTCTTTCTCTCATTTTTCTCTCTTTCTCATCTCTCCCATTCCTTATCACTATTCTCGCACTCATACCTTTGCTGTTTCTCCTCTTTTGCCTCTCTGTCTGTTTTCTTTATCTCCCCCTATGTTCTTCCTCTCTCTCCCTCTCTGTCTCTTTTACTCTTACTTTACTCTCCCGCTCTTTCTCTCTCCATCACTTTCACTCCCTCTTACTTTTTCTTGATCTCTCTGTGTCTCTTTCTTCTATCTTTTTTTGCTCTGTTTACTCTCTCCCTGCTTCCTTCTCTCTGTGTGGTCTGCCTCCCACTGTTTCTCTCTCTCTCTTTCTCTCTCTCACTTTACGTCTTGTTTTGTCCCTCTATTGTATTTCCTTTCTTGTCCTTTTTGACTCTTTTCTTTTTTGTCCCTTCTATGTTCTCTTTCTTATTGTGTCCCTCTCTTTCTCTTGTTTTCTCATTCTCTTTCTTTCACTCCCTGCCTCTCTTCATCTCCCCCTCTGTTTCTTTCTTTTCTGTCTCCTTATCTCTCTGTTTGCTCTCTCTGCCTACCTCTCTCTATGCGCCCCTCTCCCTCCCACTCTCTTTCTTTCATTTCTCTCTCTCACTTGATGTCTTGTCTTCTCTCTCAATGCTGTTTTCTCCTTGCTCTTGTTTACTCTCTGTCTTTCTCTCTCCCTTCCCATCTCCCTCCTTATCTCTTCATCCCTATCTGTGTCTCTCGTTTGCCCCCGTCTCTGTTTGTCTCCAGCCGAACAGGTCGAACTGTCCATAAATCATCCACAAAGAGAGCAGCACACACGCCTGCAGTGTTCATTCCACTGGAAGACCGCAGTGACTGACATACAGAGTGATTTACAGCAGAGAGCATTCATACAATCCACCCCAGCACCGGACTGATCATTGTCCGTTATTAGTGGTCATGTTACGAAATGATTTACCCATAAAAGTTCAAAGTTACACTTTTTTGCTATAAATGAATCTATATTCATATGTATTCATTTTGTATTATCTTTTGATATCTGTCAGTATCAAAAATGGGAGGATGTTTTAATTTTCTGTAATACAATACACATCACAATCACTTTTTATTCCATTCAGTATGTCATCTTGTATATTCAGCAGTTTGCTTATATGAGCTAGTAGCACAACATGCCATTGCAACACTCTTAAACCATCCTTAACCCAGAAAAGGTCATTTTTCTTGTACATATCCTTTCATTCAGTCTGATGCAGGCAAGAAATTACACGCACTGCAGTGAACTGTCAAGACCTGCCTACCATTAGTAAACAACTAAGGAACACTCTTGGCAACAGAGGTACTGCTATTTTGTGAGCATTATCATGGATATAATCAGGGATGTTATGATGGTATCAGATTTTAATTGGTATCATGTCGGAAACTTTAAATATCAGCATTTTATCAGCAAATAACAGCAGCAGCATTCGCTGTACTCTGCAAGAGCAGAGGGTTTTGTGCTAAAATATCCACACTGACCTTATTCACTGCATTTGAATGCCTGACATACAACAATGATCAATGGACTTTCCAGATTATCCTGTATTGTAGGGTGTCTGTAATCCAGTATATACTCCTCAGATCTACTCCCAGTGCAATCAAGGCTGCTCTGGTTGTGAATTGTAAACATTAGACATGTTAAATATTTACAATTCAGTGTCCTCTAGTGTTGGGTGGACACTAATTCTCTAGCGTGAAACACAATGTTGATGTCAAGTATTAAAAAACTCAAGCAAATGAAAAAAAGCGGAGAGAGATACAAGCTAAACTTACATATAGCAAGCCCTGTTGATCCTTCTCTTCAGTCATGGATTCATTCACAGTCTGCTTGGCTTGGATTTTACTATCAGTTTGTCAGAAAGTCCCGTTGGTTTTGGGAATCGAGGGCACCGGTTATTTATTTTTGTTCATGTGCATTTGTGTAGTGTGAGGATTTTGATGAAGGACAATAAAACGGTGGAATTTTCTCACGTTTTCAACATGGCTTCATATTTTTTAATCCTGTCGCGAGTGGTAAGCATAAAGAAATACACTTTACTATAATGCTGGGAACATTTGTCTCAGGACAACTGCAGTAAAATCTGGAATATATCTTCTTTAAATCCCACCCCAAATTCCTCTAGTCCACTCTTTTATTATCCAGAGTACAAGTTAGCTACAAGTTAGCTAGCGATGCAAGCCATTTTCCCTTAATAGGAGTTTCATTGCATCCAAAGGCTAATGCCAGGCTTACTGTTGGCTGGACAATGTTAATGAGTGCTCTATATGAGTGCCCCCTACTTTAGGCTTCACTTTTATGAAGCACTGAATTGAGTTTGTTTCCATTCTATTTAGTCTACCCTCCCACCCACATTTCTCATGACCGTGTCAAATCTGCCCCCCATGACTAATATTTAGCTAATAGAAGCTTAACTAATAGAAGCTGGCTTATGGGAAATACTGCACTCACAGTAAGAGAGACTTAACAGTTTTTGTTTAAAGATGCCTAAACATGTGTGTATGCGTTATTGGTGTTCACCTGCACTGGGCCCTGGCGTAGTGAAACTAGTGTAAGTGTCTAACATGAATAAAAAGTGTATACCTGTAAGAGGTAACCTGCCTGCTGTCTCAGCCCGCAGTTTTTTCACTGTTGCCAAAGAGCATTCCCATGTCTTTGTCTACAGTGGTGCCACACTGGTGTCAGAAGTGTGATCTGCCCCCAGTGTTCTGGAGGGGATTTGCGCTGTCCCAAACTTACAGGCGACACAACAGAGAATATTGGGCCAGACTGAGGAATACAAAGAAGGAGCAGCACGGCGATGAGGGCAGCAAAGACTGCACAGGACTGTGGTGGGGCCTAGTAGTGGAGCTCGACTGGAGGACGGCAAAAAAGGCAGCAGTGTGGACCTCATGGCAGAGCAGCATGGTGGAATGGTGCCCCTGACAAACAGGCGTTGGTGGCATGGGTGGCCAAGCCCCAGAATCTGGGCTCCAGATAGAATGGACAAAAAACGCTACAATAAAGCCATATTTAAAAAAAAAAAAAAACATCAACAGCATAGATTATTTTTTATTAAACATTGCAAACACATTATATTAAACATAACTAATTCTGACCTGTTTGTAATAGAACATGCAGTGGGACAATTTTCTAAAAATACTGACCATATCCACATAAAAGCATATTGTGCCATACTGTGATGTAAATATTGACAATGAAGGCAAAAACAGACTAGCAACATACTAGCAACTGCAAGTTTCGACATATATGCACTAAGTAGGCCTTTTTTAGTAAATCCTGAGAACAATTAGTAATCTGTCTCTCACACTAGTGGATGTCACATCACAGCGACATATGACTCAAACTATGTCTGCAATTATCCATCTCTATGCATCTGCGTGGGTGGAGGTCAGGTCTCAAAACAACAGATACAGGTCAGGGTTGGGCTTTAGTTTTATGCCTGTGCAGACCTCTAACGCGCGTGCAGCAACCTCTCTCCTCATCCCTGTCATGCTGTGTACTATAGCATGAGGCTGGTCATGCTCTGGGAACAGTACAGGTAATGGTAGAACAGGTCTGGCTTCATTAAGTGCTCCCTCAGCTCATTATCTTCAGCTCTGCACCACACACACACAGCACAGGAGTGTGTCGGGAGGTGAGAGAAGGGAGTAGGGGGTGACTTCTGCTTGCTCGCTTAACAAGGATTTATCTATCCATTACTCTACATCATCACCCAGCCTCACTGCTAATGTATTTGCCACTGAAGAGACAGAGCAAGACAGAGAGCTTATGTGTGAGTGAACGTGTGTCCATGTTTGTTTTGTGCATTGCTGGGATCAAGAGCATCTCTGCATTCACACAATAGAAATACTGCTATTGAATTACTGAACATAACAGACGTGTTGTGATGAAGCATATTTTGTCCACTCATGGCTCTTCCAAATTTCACTGCCTTTTAAATGAGAAATGTTTCTTTAGCATCAATTACAGCAAATAAGACAAATGTTTTGGGTGAATTGTGCACACACAGCTTGTATAATCTCCATAGAATAGCATTAAAAATAGGCTGGGATGTTCCGGAGCAGCTGCACCAAAAGCCCACACATCAGCTAGAGGGCTATAAAGCCCCCCAGCATTGAGCTGTGGAGCAGCAGAACTGTTCTCACTGGAGTGTCTCTATGCAGTGCCTTTTGGGTGACTCAAGAGTAATCCTGAACTGATCATTCAACATTGGTACCTGACCTCACTAATGCTTATGCTTATTGAATGCCGCAATCAAATGCTCACAGCAATGTTTCAGCATCTAGTGTAAAGCCTTGTTTTGTTCTCCGGAAATAACTTAATAACCACATGACATAAATCAAATTAACAGTAAATGTTTTTTTTTTCTATCCATATACAATTTTAGTTTTCCTTTGCCTCCAAAAATCTAAAAATGTCATGTGGTGCAACTGTCTAATCATATATCGTCGCCGTCTAATAAAAAAAAACCATGTATTTCATTTTTGTCAATTTCTATTTTTCCAAATCAATTAAATGCAGCAGCTGCTGTACACACTTGCAGGGAAGTTTCATGATGAATGGACCAATAGAAATGCTCCAAAATAGCTTGGAAAGAAATCTGATTACACTGACTTGAAAGTGAAGAAGGTTTTTGGCCTATCCTGTAAACGATATGTAAACCATAAAAAAGGAATTTATTTAAAAAAGTAAAAATAGTTGGAAAATAAAGCACGTACTAAACTTTTGTCCCCAAATTCTTACTTCCTCAAATGTCAGTCGGCACAGCCTTAGTAATACTATTCACTATCCAGTAAAGACAACGTTAAATATAGATTGTATTACAGCGTTGCCGCTATAACCTTTCAATGCCTTAATCTTACTGGGATGCACACAAACACATTTGCCGTGAACGTCCCATCAAACAGGCTGTGACATCTTCAGTATGAATGGCCAACAGTTGCTTAAGTTATTGGCCATGTACAAAATGCACTCCCACCAAGTTTTTCCTTTGCACAGAAAACAATACACAGGCCACAGGCTACAACACAACACAATACACCTCTTCACTGTGCACTAGTACATCACACATAAGCTCAAGCCTGGAGTCAGCAGTGTTTCTGGACATTGTTGATATGTGGCTTCTACTGTGCATAGTACTGTTTTAAGTCACATTTGTGGATGCAGCAATAGACAGCAATATAATATAGCCATCACGGTATAACAATATCCAGCAACACAATACAATATCAAACTCTAGTGTGACACAACTGGATGTGTGCGAGTGTGCATGGCAATGTTAATCTAGCCTTTTCTTTTCTCCCCCTCCATTAATGACCAGTCAGGTTAAAGAAATGTCAGCATGCACACAACACATACGCACACACACACACACCTGTGCCCAGTGCAGCTGATTCCCTCTCCCCAGTCCATCCATTATAATGAGCCATTCAACCTGGGCCTCTCTCAGATTGGCAGCGTGATGATGAATTTATATGGGTGTTTAAAAGTGACAGGGGCGGCCTCGTATCGCCGCGCATAATTGATTTATTAAGGCTCGGGCCGACTGAAACGGGATGAGAAACGGACACACAGTCGCCAGCGGGACCTGAACGACCGCCTGGAGAGCTTTTAACCGTCCCGTTTACCTCTGTGTGTCTGACGCCTGTCTGTTTGCATCCTAATGAGATGTACGAAGAGGAAGTTTGATCTGACATCTCTGAGTCATTAGCTGTACACTGTTTTTTTTTTAATTGTTCAAGGAGGTAGTGTCACACACACATGTATAGAACATTAAGCATTACGGGTGCACATCCCTCTGAAGCACCTATACAAAACTGTAATATGTGACTCATATTAATATGTGACTTATGTTACATCCACTACTGTGCAGAGGTCTTAGACACCTTAGCTCACTGTTTAAAGGCCTTTATCTTAGTAATAAGTGTATTTTTACATCATTAGAACATGTAAATAAGCATAAATACATTAAAAATTAGCATGAAAAGTTCGAAAGAAGTAGATTATATCTTGAGCTGCAGTTTAAAGAACAAAGTTGAGTTTGATTTCTCCTAGACGCCCCAGACATTGTATAAATTTATTCAGTTCCTTCACCAGCAATTTTAGCCTAATGAAGTACTGAGTAGTCAAAGCAGGCATTAGATGATAACTGCAGATAATACTGTGTTGCCAGCTTTTTTCCAAGGAAATGCTTGGAAAGGGTTAAATAAACACACTGACTTTTACATAAAACCTCTACTTACTGTATTTATACTATTTGATACTATTTTAATTTTAGTGTTTAGTGAAAAACAACATTCTAAATATAATATCCCCAAGTACCTTAAACCTTTGTACAGTACTGTATATAGTACACTGCAAATGTCAGAGATCTGAGTGTAAGGAACAAAGCAGGAAACATGTTTATTGGCACACTCCAAATTTTTGATTGTCTCAGCATTTTTATGTCTAACCTTTGTCTTTACAACAGCATGCTTTCACTTTTTTATAGAACTCTGCTGCCACACCTTCAAAGTTGGGTCTGAAGCTGGTTGCATTTTATGGCTTCTCACAAGCCAACTAATCCCAAACACATTTAGTGATGTTAAGGTGTGAGAGACCCCATTGTTCTGAGAACACTAGCGGTTTCAGAAGCATCAGAAGCATTTTCTCAAAAAATGACCAATGATTGGTTTTAAACAGAGTTTGTACATGTATTGAGTTTTTAGTTATTTATTCATGTAAGTTATGGGCGGCACAGGCTGGATCACATGTCGAATGTATCTCTCAGCAATGATGCTTTGAGTTTAACGTCGACTTATTGCTGATCATGCAGTTTTGACACTAACAACATAGATGCCTGAGAGAAGACAACAGGTGAGGAGCAGGGTGATTTTAGAATCTGTGACCAAGGTTACCTGAAGGCTAGCAATGTGTTGAAAAAAGGTACGTCACGTTTAACTGGCCTGTAGGGTTTGGCTTCATTCTTATGATTCTCTGCTGATGTACAGCTCAGCAAATATAAGACAGTTAATGTTGTTATCACCATTTTCCCAAAGACTACAGTAAAAATACATGTGTTATGGTCGTGATACCATATAATCCTATAAGGTTTGAAGTCAAGTTGAGATGCTTTAAATTTCTCTGACTCGCCAGACCTCCATCGCCACTGAACATCTCTACAAGTTGCGTCTATGTCGAATACAAGTTTATGAGATTCTGAAAAGGGCTTGTGCTCTAATAACCTGTGGAGTTTTGCTTTGTCTTAGATTTTTAAAGTCACTTGTTGCAAATATTTGTGATGTCATCATTAATTAGTCAAAGTCGACTCAATCATGCAACTTCTAATGTCCAGGGTTTTTGGATATACTGTAGTTATATAAGAGCACTACCCTTACCTGTACCAGGAGTCACAACCAACTCGATTTCATTTGTAAATAATCTAGTTATCTATGTTTATAGTTATTGAACATAGTTTAATATATATATATATATATATATATATATATATATATATATATATATATATATATATATATATATATATATATATATATATATGTGTGTGTGTGTGTGTATATATATATATAGATAGATATGCGCATGTGTGTGTATATAGTTTTAGTATATAGTTGTTGTGGCTCGGCCAGGGAGGCCAAAAAACCCAACTAACTGGGAAACCCAGCGAGACACAGAGGTAGATACAGACAAGCCAGCACCAGTAAACCCAGAGTGCTTTATTGACACATTCTTAGCAAAGTGACATAAACCAAAACAAAACAAAACGTGGCTTGCTCAGCCTTATTTGTCCTCTCTGAGTCTCTCTCTCTCTTTCTCTCTGACATGTGGCGTGCAGGCCAGCATCCTTCTCTCTGACGTGAATGTCATGCAGGGCAGCATCCTCTCTCACGCTGGAAACTGAGTCAGTTTAAATGTGTCTCTGCTCCTCTCCCTGATCTGCATCGGCTGTGCCCAATATAGGGAGGAACAGCCAGCATGTGTGTGTGTGTGTGTGTTTGTGTGTGTGTATGTGGTGGGGGAATTCAGAGCAGCTCCATCTCCCCACCTCCATGTTTTTTTGGAAAAGTTTGAACAGCCCTCCTTGTCAAATGTCATGATGTGTAGATTTTCTAAGTGAAAATAAATAAACATAAAATATAGATTGCTTCAGCTTTAGCAAAGGCATTATTCTAGCACACTCATCATTATATTTGTCTTGTTCATTAAAATGTTTGGGAAGAATTAACAAAACAAGTGTATAAATAGTTAAATAATACTATTTTCAAAGTTTCAAATTTAGGTTTATATAGTTCTTTATTTCATTATAACCACTCAGTACTGGTCCTGTTGAGGTAAACGGGCTTAAGCGTGAGGGACCTACAAATTATTTGAAGAACAACTCTCATTTTAGAACCACAAGGTTGGTAAAACTACAAAGCTAGTAAGTTGAACAATCAAATAAAGGAGTAACAAATTCCAGTGAATGTATATCATAAGTGAGAAATATGGTGCTTCAATTTTTAAGTAATATATGGCCCACCCTTAACATACAGACCCTTAACATACAGACTCACAACTTGGAATGCAGCCTTACAGAGACATGCACGCATGCACACACACACACACACACACACACGTCTCACAGGCTGCTGTTTGCCGCCTTGGCAATCCATATAAGCTGGAGGCGGACGGTTGCTTGACTCTGGCTGACTTCATGAATTCAAATAGTGTCTGTTTGAAAACAGCAGTCAGGTTGTAAAAGCCTGAGATTTATTACGGATGTTTATAGACTGTGTGAGCTGCCTGGTCTCAGACTAGCTCCCTGCTTCAGGCTACATCCAAAGTCCACATCACTGGCTGTTATGTGAAAACACTGCCAATAAAACGTGCCTTCTCCATCTCGCAGCACACTGAGAAATAAAATACACTCTGTGGTCCAGCCATAGGAGCAGCATAGCGAATATTCAAAAGCTCTTTAAATGACAGCTCCTGAAATAGCTTCTGTTATAAAAGAACATTCAGGTATTGTTTTTTACCAGCGGAGTCAAAATAGAATAATAGTAGTATTCTCATATTCTTGGATTCTAACATCATGGTTTATACCACTCTGTGTTCAGTCTTTTTACTGCACAGCCTTACTGACAAGCTAGATCTGGATCACCAGCTAGACGACCACGGCGACAACACACTTGCACGTCTTGAATCCTAGCAAAGCAATGCAGCCCACCACTGAATGTCTGGACCAAACAGTGTTGTAATAACAGCAGCAAAAGGTGCTTACTTATTTAATGGATTAATAAATATTCCTTATGTTTTTAAAGTTGGGCTAAGACTATTATTGTCATTTTAGAACTGCATATTTGAAAACAAAGCCATAAATTACAATTTAAAAAACTCAGCATTTACATATATCCACACATCAGCTTATGTCAAAGTTATAAGAAATGTTTCAGACTATTACAGGCTGTTTTGTGAATGAAACACAATACATGACATATGATATATGAGTCTTGGATGGTTTAATCTTGGGTTTAAAAAAGCTATAAAACTTGGAAAACGATCATGTACAAATGAATTCCTTTTAGTAAATAAATCCAAACAAAGTATACAAAAAAAAGTATACAAAAAAATTAAACACCCAAAAGTAGTCGTTAACATTTCCTCTATGTTGAACATAGTATATATAATATTGTAAATTATTAATTTCTATTTTTATTGGTGTTTTTATTTGTCTTTTGTATCTTGTTGTCTCTGCTGTTTTGGAAATGACAATAAAGATTCTCTTATCTCTCTCTTGTCTCTTATCTAACATGCTTAAATATGGCATTTTACTGCACATTTAAGAGCAAAATTTCTAATGAGTTGCTAAGTTCAACATATTCAAACAATAAAAAGTAAATAAACAGTAATATACAATAAAAAGCACCTGTTATGCTTTCCATTACTTTTCCTATCTTTTATCGTGGGGGAGCTTTTTGCGTACACAGTCTTCATGGTTATAAAACTCAAAGTACACGCCAGGGGGAAAACCTCCCACAGAAACCACTTTTCTCAGCTTCCTGAAACACCTCATTGGAATTCCAGCCCTTGTCTTTGTTGCAAACTGACATAATTTTGTAACACAGTCCTTATTGCCCGCCTATTGGCAGGCGTGGCACGCCCTCATACAACGACAGTAAAACCTGACCACTTCGTGCTGCTCCAACAAGTTCTACCTTATTTTCAGGATCGGACTCTGGCTTAAACTGATACGGTATTAGTGACTCCATTGTAAACATAGCCACAGCAGTGCAGGGGTAGTTCAGAGCACACTGGACTCTGTGGGATGGGGAGGATGAATACAGACAAATAGTATTGAAAAATATTGTGTTTTGTAAATTAAACATTAAAGCATGTACATGTATTATAGTAGACCCCAATAATTTTATTATTTGCATTAAAAATAAGAATATATTCCCTTTAAAATGTGCAGATGTTAACTTGTCACTTAAAAAATCAAGAAGAAGTAATTTGATCAAGGGTGCTCAAACGTTTGCACATGATTTTACGTAGTGGGTAATGTATAGAATTGCATTTACATTCACTTCACATGCTATATCAACAGATTTGAGTCTGAAGGGGGGTTTTTATTCGTTTTGATGTCAACAAATGATGAATCACATGGCAAAAAAACAAAGCTGCATTTGCGATAACCTTTTCTCAATAATGAAAATAAAACCTTAACGAATGAACACAAGCGCAGCATCAGTGTTGTTTAATATCTGCATTTTCCACAGAATTTCTCTACTTGTTTGATAAGCTACATGTGAGAAATAATTAATATCCAATTATCAAAACTAATTATCCCAATAAACCTTTAGGGGTTAAAAATGTCCTCGTTCTAATAAGGCACACATAAAAAAGGTTCAAAGACCTTAACCATAAAGTTCAAACAAAGATTTTTGTTTGCTGGCCAAAAAAATATGAGCCATCACTGAATTAAAAGTAAAGCCAGACATTAAAAATGCTGATTAGGTGTTAAACATTTATAATCTGGCAAACAGGGAGGAAAAAAGTCAACAGCATCTTTTAAATTAAAATTATGTTGTACCTGTGGCTCCTTCTATGAGGAAAATAATGATATTCCCTCTGTGGTGTAGCCAGAATAATAAAATATGTATAAATCCAGCAGCTTTTTAAATGACAGCATCTGGAAAAAGAAGCTGCTCCTCTGAAAGAATATACAGGTGAGTCATAGAAAAGTACGAGTGTCTCAGGCCTTTTGTATCTGCTGGACTGCATCGCTTTGTGTTCTGTATTGTTACTGTACAGCCAGAATTTCAGCACAGAACTCATTAAAAAAAACTCAAACTACTGCTGTACACCTCATCAACAGCGCTCTCAGTCATAACAGAGCAATTATCTCCTCATTTCCTGCAAGGTGGTGAGAATCCAAACCCAGCCTGCTCATTCTTCTTAAAGGAATAGTACAGAAAATAAAAAAAACTGTATGCAGTTGTTCCTTTTGTCTAACTGTAGTTAATTAGCCAAGACATGTTTGGTATCAGATGTTTGCTTATTCAGTTTGACACTGGAGCTGCAAGGCTACTGTAGTTTGATGTAATGTAGGCTATATAAGCGGATAAGCCACCAATTAGCATACAAAGCTTATACACAAGCTTTTATATGAGACGTATGGACTTTGCCTCAGCCTATACCGTGTTGGCTGAGGTTTTATTCTACTTAACATGCTATTAAATGGCAGATGAATGCCTTCCTTGTATTTCTCTCCTTAAAATAGGTGGCTCTATTAACAGGTAACGCTTCTGTAAGCATTTCCTAAACAATCACAAGGCTAACATTGTTTGCCCTGCCCTCCCCTCAGGCGAACACAACATAGCAAGTTTAGTTACAGTCTTTGCTGCACAAGGAGGGACTAAGCAAAGGTTCACATACTTCTACCCCTCAGATATTTAATCCCGGATTATTTTCCTTAGTAAATAAACGACCAAGTCTAATACTTTTGTCTCATTTGTTTAATGTGGAACTCTTTATCTACTTCTAGGAACTGTGTGAAAATCTGATGGAGTTGTAGAATTTTTAAGTTAACTTTATGTACAAATACAGAGAATTCTAAACGAATCGTTTTAAATGTCATCCCAATTCTGCTAGAAAACTGGGAAACCTGCTTTTCCGTCACCACACGTGAACGGGAGTTTTCTGGCGCTGGTACTTCTGATAGATCTACAAACTCCTAGACTCCTACACATATGACTGTTCCATCCTCATTCCTGCTGCATGCCCTGTTATTTTTAGTATGTATATATGGGCTGATAATCCATTTGCACATATCAAAAATATGTCAATAATTTTAAAATCTGTAAGCTGATGAATCTAAAATCGCAATTGAAATAAAAAGCTAAAAAATGAAACTTTTAGGGCTGTACATGTAAACAAAAATGCTTGTCCATAATCAGTGGAAGTAATGCACGATCAGCTTGCTGCTATTGTACGTTTGTATATTTACTTTACGCAATTTTAAATGCATCCACAAATGTGTACATTTATTGTAACACAATGCTGTATTTTATGCTGTAATATAAACAACACATTAATACACTTGCTTTGTGTTGATTGGTGGAGACATGCAAGTCAGCATTAAAGGTCTGTGAGTGCATGTTCACCGGAATATTTCATTTTTTGTAATATTTTGAGAAGCACATTCTAATAAAACTATTTTGTTTTTTAATTTGCAATGTTTAACCTATTACCAAATGTTGTATTATATAAAAACCTCTGTATTTATACGTACTCAGTCTGCTAATGTTTTCTAGCAGAGTAACATGCTTTTGTCCAGTTTTATGGAAACGGGTATGTCATACATTGTGTTGGCTTGTGTAGTCTTAGCCTCTGACTTTATTTCCTTTAAAAGGAAAAGGGAGTTAAAGGTTTTCCTAATAAACTGCCTGCTGCTGTATGTCTCCTGACTGTTTCCAGAACCTTAAAAAAATGAAGAACACAGTTTCAATCAGCCTGCTTGCTCAAAGCATAAGCAGTTGAGAGTCTTCCTAATAAAGCTTAGCTTATGTCTCTTGACTTGCCAGAACACATTCAAAGTTTTTCAAGAGAAGCTGAAGTACAATTTCACCAAACTGAGTCAGTTACATATACAGTCATGCAATCGTGCTGGATAACTTACTATCCTTTTCAGACTTGCTTTGTGCAATTGCTTGCGTGCTGTTCTTTAGGCTTCGGCTCGAAAAAGGGAAGCTGCTTCTCTTCAGTCTCTAACAGAACGGATTCCGTCGGATGATCAAGCACAGGACGGACGTTTGATCTAATTTCAGAAGTGGGTTTTTTCTCGGCAATAAAATATACTCTCATTAAAAGTGCGAGAGATAGAGGGCCACGGAGGTAGAGAGAGAGAGAGAGAGAGAGAGAGAGGTAGAGATGGGGGGAGAGTGACAGAGGTGGAGAGAAAGAGTGACAGAGAGAGACGGAGCTAATCAATGGTAACAGTGCGCGAGTGCGCTGAGGCAGATGCAAATTTCTTCAATTCAAGTAATCCACGGTGGAATTACTCGCTAGGAAAAAGGCAAGACGGAGTGATTCATACCTCTCGTCCCCCACATGCCTCCCAGCCTCCTCTTCTCCACCTCCTCCTCATCCTCAGGGTCTCTCTCCATCTCTCTGTTCCAGCTCCCTGATTTATTAGCAAACATCAGATTCAATAAGGGAGTGCTTAACATTTGCCACTAAGGTGGAGAGACAGAGAAAGCCCCACACGTACGCTCTCATTAAGTGCCTCATCCTTTCATAATGCTCTTCACGCAAGTCTCATAAAGTAGCATTAGCGAACGCCGCCACCTGCGTGACTGAGTTAGCCCGAGCCGACGCTTCAAACCCGTTTTATAACCGGCCGTCAAGACGGCCCATCGATGCCAGAGCTGTGGCGATGAAGCCTTGGGAGCCATTGGCCTTTCTACTGTACGCTCGCATGTTGATGCTGATTAGCATGGCAAACGAGCTTTGTTAATTACCACCACGGCACAGAGAGGCACTCGGTTTGAAAAGGGCAGAGATAGACGCTGCACGGCTTCACGAGTTATATTAATATCAGCCCACTCCACTTCAGGAAGTCTAAGAGGTGCAAGAGTATCGAGTTTATTCTGAGAGAGAGAGAGAGAGAGAGAGAGGGAGAGAGAGGGAGAGGGGGAGGCCAATTCGAGGCCTACTGATGCATCTGGAGGTTCCTCAAATCCCAGAGTGAAAAAGGTATGTAAGAGTTACACTATGCAAAACAATAAATAAAATAGAATCACTGAGTCAGGATTAAAAATACGGTGCTTGTTCGCTGCTGCCGGTCTCCCTGCTAAGCCTTTACACATTAATGTAACACGCACTGGCTCAAAAAGAAGGCCTGACATGACGTGCAGATCTCCAATGCAAAATCAACATTACACTCAGACTATACCCAATTCGGAGGGTACTGAGGGGCCCTCTAATCAACCACTTGGAACCCTTGAATCAAAATTCATGGAAAATAAATGTATTGTAACGTCCACCTATTGGTTAGCATTAAGACCAAGACATGCAAAGCCCCCTGTAGGAATGCCGGACACACAGTACTGTTTCAGCTCACGCCCACTTTAAAGAAAGCCTCAGTCATAGACTGCCCTCAGTCAGAGACTGCCTCTACCTGTGTAGCTTCTAAAGCTTTGCTATCCAGATTTCAAACAGAGACTCTTTTCTTTGGTGTTGAGTTTATTAAACTGTAAATACTGTTTGACCAGAGGAGGATGGGTCTCCCCTTGTGAGGCTGGTTCCTCCCAAGGTTTCTTCCTCCAGTCTGAGGGAGGTTTTTCTTGCCACTGTTGCCTCTGGCTTGCTCACTGGGGGATATATGTTGTAACTGTCTGTTTTCAAAACTCTATAAAGCTGCTTTGAGACAACATCGTTGTAAAAAGCACTATATAAATAAACTTGACAGTAAGAGATTGGGACTGTTGGCTTGAAGCTGTATGTATGGTGTAGTCTGCACTGGGCTGGAGGCTGTTTGGTGTACAGTTGTACTGTTTTGGTGTCTACCGTGAGAGAGAGAGAGCGGCTATTAATGACCTGCCTGCTATCTCGGCTGCTCAGTAGCGCTAAGCACTGGGTCTCCACCAATGCTGTGTCTAATAAAGAGCAGAACCCACAATGTTTCCTGCATCTCCTTCCATGGGAATGAGTTAGCAGTTAACCAGCATGGGAGTCCCCAAATACCAGGGGGTATTCTGCACACTGAGTATACTGATGTATATACAGTATAATTGTCTTTAGGCAAGTGGCTGCCTTGTGAAATGAAAAAGTCTTAAAATATTATATGATGACAGCTGTGCACACAACTACTTGCCGGTCATGTACCAATTATTTTTTGTGCTTTGCTCCAAATTTGCTACTGAAACAATTAGTGGTGTAAGAAAAAAATATAAAATATCGGGATATTAGGTTTTGTGATACTGTATCAATTCTCAAAAACACAGTATCAATACACAGGTTTCTGGCAGACAGTGAATCATCATGTGTTGATTTTAAACCTCTGACCACTAGATGGTAGTATTGTAATCCATTTTCAGCTCCACTCCAACATTAACAAGCAGCACAAGGGCGCAATGCTATTGTTAGCATTGACAAACCTGTTCATATAGTGGTGTGTTTTAATAGTAGGATTTTTAAAAAATCCCAATATATCACTTTGCTTGTGATAACATAGTAAATAGCAAAATTTCGCTATATATTGAATCGTGACTGCTCTATCACAATACATATTGTATCGTCAAGTTCTTGCCAGTACACAGCCCTAGAAACAATCACTGCTGAAACATTTGGTCCTGAATGTTTTTTCCAAGTATGGTTCTTTTAGTGCCTTTTACCATCATTGTTCCAATTATCAACATCATTCCAGTTTTGTTTGGGAAAATGGAAAAATGAGGGCACGCTTAGTAAAGTATTAGTCACAAACAGGAGAGGTAGCTCATCATCTTGAAGTCTCGACCGGCATTGGGCTCTTTGCTTTGACGTCACCAAAAACATACACGTGAACCCACATGCCTGAGTGCACAGCATACACAAACAAACACACACGCTCGCACGCAAAGACTCCTACAGAGATGCTGATTCAGTCGAGACGAAAATGAAAAAGCTCTATTATCTCCTACTGTTCCTCTTCAAACTCTACAACACCTGTCAAGCATTCCATAATTCAAAAGGCCTGTCAAAAAAAAATAAAAACTATCTCTGCGCAAACACCTATAAGCCTGCAGTGCAGGAAAGGAGGAAGCCGGCAACATTTCAGCACAACAACATGACACCACGAAAGAGCAACAGAAGAAGAAATGTCTTTCGTTTTGGAGGGAAATGAGAAAACGAATAAAGGGAGTCCATCTCCGAGCACTCCTTCTGCCTCAATTCTCTGCATTCTTCGACTGCACGAAGAGAAACTCAGGCCACTCTTATGAATATCAAAGGAAGTTCAGTCTCCGTGGTCATCTGAGGCGCCTCATTAGCTGGGCTGTGTGTCGTCCATGTTAATGCCTGTTTATTGTGCGCTGCGCAGTGGCCAGTAATTAAGCGTTAGAGGTATGAGGTGCTGAAGGCACTACCATTGTTCCCATCCTGATGAACTACCTGAAGCAGCATACTGATTTAGAACCCCACAGACACAACACATTCCTCAAGTCACATTCCAGCCAGCCAGAACGTATGGAACTCAGCTATGACTTTAATAAAGCAATAAAAAAACTGGTCCAACAATGTCGCTCCCGCCCCCTGCAGCAACGGATGATAAATGTATTTACGAACTTTGAAAGTAGATTGTGTCGTACTGATAAGATTCATGTTTAAATTGAGTTTCAAAGACTTTTAACCCCTTAAATTCCCAGACATATTACCACCCCAGGCATATTATTCAGTGATTACATGGAAACCTGGAGTTATTCTTATCTTAAAGAAGTGAGCAACAAACTGGCTGCGCTATTAAACTCTACTAAACTCGGTTTTTATGGGCTCACTTTTCATCGACCTAATTTTTTGCACAATCACACACACTTTATGTTTAATTTATGAATAAATACATATAAAACAGTGCATGCTATGTTTTTCATGTTAATGCATTTGCAGTGTATCAAATTTTAGGGATTTATGCCTGCCAACATCTATTACCATCTATATTACCAAATGTCATCGCCGTATCAACTGTTTATTTTCTCTTTTCAACCTCATTTCTTCACACTATCTGGCCTTCACACTGTGTACAATTATTTTATGAACAGAAGAGCTCCAAAGCAGCTATGAATAAATTCAATTTACATTAACTTCCATTTCCATTCCACTTGCTTGCTAACTAAGGTGTTAAAAACAAGTTACGTTGTATCACATTTTACAAATTCTATGTAAAATAGTTTACCTGATTTTATGTTTGACATATTTACAACCATAAAATGTTCTAAAATATAGCAGCTTTAAAACTAATTGATTTATTCTGGCTTTTACTAAAAGGTGGGTATAATAAAGAGAGCATATTAAGTGATAACCTCAAGGTCAGCAGCCTTTTCAGGAGTATTGTGGCATAATGATTGTCATTATATATTAAAAAAGAAAAATAGAGAATATAGGGTGTCCAAGTATAAATACTAGTTAAAGTAAATAACATTCATAAATTTATTTTTTTATTTATGTGTGGTTGCAACCCCTAACGTTTTCTGGGTGGTGTCACGGTCATGTCCTTCTGTCAGTCTATGTCCTTGTTTACGTCCTGTCATTCTCATGTGCTTCTGTTGACGTCATGGGCTCCTCTTGTCTCCTCCCCCCACCTGCTTCTAGTTTGTGTCTCCTCCCTGTCCCAGGTGTTGCCTGTTCCCTTTGTCTACTTATACCCTCTGTTTGCTCCTGTCCTTGTTTGGCATTGTCTATATGTGATTGTAGCGTGTTAGAGTGGATGTTGGTTTTGATTTCTGTTTTTTGTATGGCTGATAATAAAAACCAGCATTTGTATCTGCCTCCTCTGACTAGTGATGGGCAAATGTTACAGATGCTTTGAAGCTTGTGTTGAACAATTCAGGAAGTCGTTCATGAAGCGCGTATGGAGGCTTGCTTCGTTAAGGGCGAGTGGCGTCACTGATGATGTCTGAGGCCTCGCTGGCTCAGGACGTGGTTTGAGTATTGGCGTGATTTATTGTTTCTTAATAAAAAATTAAAGTCACCTTCACCCCACAATCACTGTCCCATCTTTTAAAACCACTGCAACAGTTTTAACATCAATATCTCACATACTATTGAATTAATTTACTGACTGAAATCATACTGGCAGTTTTTTTAATGAACTGACCTCTATTACCCACACAATCAAACACAGACTAGATGAACAAATAGGTAAGTTAAATTAAGGTGTTTTAATGTATATACATGGCAGTGTTTATTCCCATGCTGACAACGTTGCAAGAGGCCAAATAGTTGAAATAACAATAAAAGTTTTGGCCAGCAGGGGGGTTCGTGTGCACATGAAGCTTCGAGTAATGAAGCTTTTTTGAACCATCTGGAGAGAAAGCTTCAACTCTTCAAGAGGCTTCATCTGGCCATCACTACTTCTGACTGCTCCTACTACATCACAGGTGGTATAATTAATAATCTCATTTTTAAAACTGTAAGACATTTTTTGTTATTATACTAATTATTTTGTATTGTATTAAGATATATATTACTATGACAACTTCAGCCTACAGCTGTTTAGCTCCACCCATTTACACAGAATTTTTAAATGTAGTGTTTTAGCCCCGAACTGCTTTTGGAATGAGGCACAACACAGGACAGTCTTTAAGACACAGTAACACTGTGACTGTTTAATCCTGTTAGAAGACGAGAGGTTTGGAAATTAACATGTAAAAACGATTAACTAGTGATTTTGCAAATATAGCACATAATTGTCATTAGTTATATGTTCTCAAATCAGGTATTTTGGTATGTATCCCATCTAAGACCATATAAAGAAGTGGCTCGGATCACTGAGGCCACATTTGTGCCACCAATAATGTGAACACAGGCTAACATTAATGGTTATGGATGGTTTTAATAGTAGTTCAAATTTTAATAGAATAATTTATAATAGTTACTGAACAATAAGCTTGCAGTTAATGGGTTAAAATACAATTTAAAAAACATTTTCCAAGTGTTTTTCTAGTGTTTCCATGGAAACAGCTGAACAAGAAATGCTGATTGGCTGCTAAAATTTACAATCTGCATCTTCAAAATAACACTGTCCTACAGGAACCACGGCTGTGCTCCATCGTCTGTCTCCCAGGGCTGCTGCTGAGGTGCAGTGGTTCTATGGGAGAGGACCTCAAGTAGAACAAAGCTAACGTTTTCTGCTGCTCTGCAAATACATTTAACATCCAGGCTTGTATGTCCATGATATGACATCTGTTTAAAGCTATGCAGGACACATGCAGCAGTGTCTGCTTACCAGAAGCCTATAGGTAAACCAGAAAAGTCTTAAACGAGCCCTGCGAGTCCCCAATTGAGTCTAGCAGAGTTGCATGCAGGATCTCTATCCTGATTGGATTTGTCCATCTCCAGGCTTGTTCGGAGCAGAGCCAGTGATTAGAGGGCCTGGAGAAGCTCTGCTCTGGATAAGAGTGATGAGACCGGTAATCAATGCTCTAATGCCATTTGATCCACTTCACTGCTTAAAGACCTCAGCACTCAAACACACTCGCTTTCTGTATGAGGAGACATCCGCAACGAAACACAGTCTTTTACACATACACACGTATAAGACATGTACACCATACACACATACAGTAAGCCTTATTACAGGTTTCTAACATATCTGACCACTATGATCAAGCACTAACCAGAGAGTCAGAAACCTTAGTAAAACCTGTAAAGGGCAATAAGGGGGTATATCTTATCATTTTTTTCTAATAAATGTGCAAATCTTTCCTCCAAATGACACATTCCTCTTAGTGGAGCAATTTGCAAGATTTTAGCTTAAACATTCCAAAAAATAACAAAATTATCAACACAAAGTGTTTTGTCAGTATGTCCAACACCTATGTATCATGTTAAAGAGATACCTACTGAAGTTAGCATGCTAACCAGCTAGCCCCAGTCCATCCTGTCTCGTAATGTTACTTTGTACCTCAAGAGGAAGAAGTGTGTCACTGTAGCATTGAGCTAAATCAGTCTAACATGAGAAGATAAAGAAGCAGCACTGCCCAGGCGATGTATTCTAACCTTCTGTCAATCATGCTCAAGGTTCTTCTCCCGGTTAGATCATTTAAGAACAGTCAGCCACTGAATGGAACAGTGAATGCTGGAGCTCTTGGCAAGCAACCATTCTAACAACCTCCACAGTTTAATCTCAGCAAGAAAACAAAAGAAATGATGGAAATAGAGACAAAACAAGAGTTGCACTGCTTCCCACCACTGGAGACACCTCTCAAACATGTTTGTAGACCAGTATTCATTGAAGGTCCTGTATCAGCCTTGTAGCTCCAACTGAAGAAGCAAGTTTCAGATGAGAAGCATGTTCTATTTAAAAAGGAATTTTAACTCTCACCTCCAAACTATCCCTTTCAGACAGGAGCAGAGAAAATACACAGTGAACAACCACTAACCTGGGTGTCTGGGCGTCATCCACACGGTTACCCAACTGGAACTCGTGCGACTTGCTGCGGTGGAGGGCGGTGAAACCAGGCAGCAGGTGGATGAGTTTGCGGCTGGACGGCGGTGGGGTGCCGGGGGCTTTCAGTTTGTTCCTGCGTCGGATCGGCGGCGTGCCCGGAGGGGTCATGGTGTTCACCACTAGGGGAGTCCGCGGAGGCGTGTGGGCAAAATGCCTCTGCCTGGGGGACGGGGGAAGGGAGCGGTGACCTGTATCCAGGCCGCAGGGCAGCAAGCCCGGGTAAGAGTCCACGGTAAGACGGTCAGCCTGGGGGTGCGGGTGGAGGGAGTAGAAGGGCGGGGCCAGGGCCTGCGGGCTGTGGCACAGGTGTTGGCTATAACGGGACGACTGCAGTTTGGGGCTTTGAGTGAGCTGCAGACGAACCCACTGTCCAGGCTCCGGAGGGCCTACAGGCGTGTTCTCTTTACCAGACTCAGACGTTGGCCATTGGATGGACCAGTCCTGTTTGGGCTGGTTACTGCTGGTTCCTGCATAAATCAGGCAAATGTGGGGTATTAGAACACTTAAGCAGTTAAATAACAAAATATATAAGATATGTCTTTTACAGCAGGCAAAAGAAATGAACAAACAAGCAGTGGGATGTGAGAGGAGGAGAGGAGAGGAGAGTAGAGAAGAGAAAAGGAAAAAAAGAAGAAAATAAAATTAAGGGAAAAAACTAAAGAGAAAACATGTAGGTAGAGAAGAGCATAAAAAGAGAAGAGAAAAAGTAGCGGACACAATATAAATAAAAAAGAATAAAAAGTATAAAAAGAGACATAGAAAAGCAGTAAGGAGAAAAAAGGAATGAAGAAAATAATAGTAATGAAGAAAAGAGAATATGAGAAGAGATGAGAAAAAAGAGAAATGAAGAAAAAACACAGAAGAGAAAAGAAAGGAAGAATAAAAAAAAGAGGTGTACAGAGCAGATGAGATGAGAAGGCAAGAGATGAGAAAAGAAGAGAAATGAAGAAAAAACACAAAAGAGGAAACAAAGTAAGAATAAAAGAAAATGAAGTGTAGAGAGCAGATGAGAAGAGAAGAGAAGAGAAGAGAAGAGAAACAAAGGAAAAAAGAAATTGAAAGTATAAAAAATAGAATAAAAAAGGAAATAAAAGATTAAACATGTAGAGAACAAAGAGAGCAGATAATAAAAGGAAAAAAACAAGAAAAAGAAAACAAAATAAGATAAGAAAATACAAGAAATGAAAAGAAGGAAAAGAAAAGACAAGGTAAGAAAAAAGACAGAAGAGAGAGGAGAAGTGAAGGATGGTGAAGGAGTGTGAGTCTGATACCATGAGTCACATGGAGGGTCAACAGTGAGGAGAAGTCAGACAGCATCTATCACAACAAAACAGAGACAGAAGTGAAAAAAGGAAAAGAAAAGAAAAGAAATGTGTTCTTGTTAGGTCAAACTGCTCCACACCGTGTCTGAACATGATGGTAATGGTGACAGTGTGACAGGAGACTTTTATTATGCAATGAAGATGACGAAGATGCAGACAGACTTTCAGAGAGGAAGAGTTAAAATGTGACGGTGCTTCACCTCCATTACTGTGCAATTTGTCGTCCTCAAGTTGTTCTTGAAAAGAAAATAACAAATGTATATTCATTAGTTAGAGAACAGACATTTTCACAGACAACTGTATGACCTTCCTCATTACAAGAGAAAGCAGGTCAGACTGCAGGGCTCTAAAACTGAGAATTACTATGAATGTCCAGTGCGTCTCAGAATGTGTCAGTAGGGGGTTATAATCATTACCGTTTTCACATAACCATCATTCTAGTTCAGATTTCTACTATTAATTAGATCAGTAAGTGTTGCTGTAATAACATTGTACTACATGTCCTGTTGTAATGTGTTTTCCATATGGTCATACTGATCAATCCAGAGAAAGTCAAGCTGCCATTAGTAAACATAGAAGTCCACTTTATTCTCAAGTTAAAGGTGCAGTGTGTAAATTATATATATATATATATATATATATATATATATATATATATATATATATATATATATATATATATATATATATAGGCAATATTCTAGCTTAAACATTCCAAAAAAATAACAAAATTATTAATAGAAAGTGTTTTGTCAGTATGTCAAACACCTATGTATCATGTTAAAGGGATACCTACTGAAGTTAGCATGCTAACCAGCTAGCCCCAGTCCATCCAAAAGTCACTTTGTACCTCAAGAGGAAGCAGTGTGTCACCGTAGCATTGAGCTGAATCAGTCTAACATGAGAAGATGAAGAAGCAGCACTGCCCAGGCGATGCATTCTAACCTTTTCTTGGCAAGCAACCATTCTAACAACCTCCACAGTGTAATCTTAGCAAGAAAACAAAAGAAGTGATGGAAATAGAAGCAAAACAAGAGTTACGCTGCTTCCCACCACTGGAGACATCTCTCAAAAACGTTTGTAGACCAGTATTCATTGAAGGTCCTTTATCAGCCTTGTAGCTCCAGTGTAAAACTGAAGAAGCAAGTTTCAGATGAGAAGCATGTTCGATTTAAAAAGAAAATTTAACTCTCACCTCCAAACTATAAGAAATGGAATATATGATGGAATATAATTATATAATGTATAAAACCATATACTTGTATAATCACCTATAACTACAAATTGTTCATATCTACCTAAGAGCAAGAAGTCAAATGCAGTAGCAACAAACGCGGTCATGCAGAGCCGTGATGTTTCTACAGTAGTCCGGAATGGACAAGCCGCACACTGGCTGTCGAGGGCGACTTTCTCATTTCACATTTGTACATCCAAAGCTTCAGTTAGAAGTTGTAGGAAGAAGAAGAACCCCTCATCAAAATGTTCTACCATAGCACATATTTTTTAGTAGCTCAATGCATAAAACTCTAGGAAGAATATTTTGATAGAGTAGGTTTCCTCATCAAAAATACTACCAGCATGAGG
Source organism: Megaleporinus macrocephalus (assembly GCA_021613375.1). Classification (NCBI taxonomy): domain Eukaryota; kingdom Metazoa; phylum Chordata; class Actinopteri; order Characiformes; family Anostomidae; genus Megaleporinus; species Megaleporinus macrocephalus. The sequence goes on along the minus strand of CM038725.1, from coordinate 19,954,279 downwards.
CTGAAGTCAGTTTCTTATTCTCCACTACTTGTTTGAATGTTTCCATTCTTCCTTAAATGGTGCAGCAGTTATATTCTGGCTCTGAAATACAGCTTCTTATTCATCAGGTTCTTGTTCATATGTTCCTACTCCACCTTAAAGAGTATAGCAGTTCTTATAGTGCTTTAGCCACCATAAAGTAAACGCAGCACCATTTAGAGTGGAACTGGAAAATTCAAAGAAGAAGCTGGCAGATGTCCTTATTGGAAAATGTTTCCAGAATAATTAACATGTTTTGAAAGCTAGAATCATCCTATTGGGTGAAAGTAGTGATATTGAGTCTGTACTGAATTAATAAGAACACAATAAACCGTTCAGTTACTACACTACACTGTACTAATGAGCAGTGTTCTTGGTAATGCATTCTCAATAAAGCTGCTGAAAAGACGGCATTATCAACACTACATCTACAAACTCAGAGGACACGTGTAGGGTCACTGGTGGCTTTGGCTTTAATTGTGTTGTAGACATGGTGCCCCTCGTTCTCATCACCATCACTATAAAGAAATCTAAGTCTGTAAAATTCTCTGCAATGAAGCATTTCACACCAAACCACTCTGAATGATTTTGTTTTCATGTCAAGGACTTAAATATTTAGAGCTGCTTTCTTTCATCTAGAGTAATTAGAAATAAAGCCAGGCCAGAGCCCCAGCCATGCTGTCTCTGCCTTCCAAGCCATGTACTTAGCAATGCATCTGCTACAACATGCTCATGTTCAGGCACTCATGCCTCCTACTCGCAAAACTCAGTCCTGTTAAAGCACATAATAACAGAAAGTCCAGACACATACCTGAAAATACCTGAATAGTGATTTCAGTATTTGAATACTGGCACTTAACTGAATGCTCTAGTATTACATAGCTAATAGACGGCAATTTCCTTGAAAGACAGTACATTAGGGACACTCAGAAAAGACTGAGGGGGTTCAGTTATGAATTTCTATGCACTGTTGATTTATTAGATTTTTTTCCAACGGCTGTAAGGCACTAGCTGACAGTTCTGATAGCTTTCAGTGGCACACCTGTCTCTTCCCCAGTCTTTTCTCTATTCAGTAACACGATAAGCTACAGTGCTAATGTGCTGCACAGCCTGCTGGATTACACTACAGCATCCCTCCTCCCTCCGAACACCCTCTGCTCTGTTAGTGAACTTTTTCTATTAGTGAGCCACCTTTTGTTCTGGATGATAAGCTCCCTCATTCTCTCTCTCTCGTTCGCTCTCGCGCTCCCTCTCTCTCCAAAGAGCTTTCTGCATTCGTATTAATAAAGGGAGAACGTGGCGGAGGGGAAGCAGCCGGCTGACGCATCAAAAGCCTGGAGTTTGTGTGCCGTTTCATTGTGTTTAAGCACTAAGTGCTTTATTTCCCTATAAGCCTTGATGAAAACTAACAGCGCAGAGGCAGGCGCCGAACTTCACAGACCTGCTGTCTCCTACACGTTTGAATTCCTATTCGTCTGCAATAGATGGCGCTTTTTACTGACTTTTTATGTAACAGAAAAACAGCGTTTTGTCTTATCTCCAGGGGTGTAAGTGTGCATTGTAACATCACAATGCAAAGATGCAACAATGTGGTGATGCATTGTGGAGAATGGGCGTTTTGTTAATTAGGCATTGTTGGAACTCCAAAGTTTGCAAACAACCAGCACTGTCGACACACGCTTATGACATACATCACTTCTCCCACATCTCCCAACTCTACCGAGCTTGTGTGCAGATAAAAACGGGAACCAATAAGAGCTCTAGCGCCAGATCCCCCCACCCCCGTGAGAAATTATAATGGTTTTAACATGACGTTCAGGAGAGCAACAGTTCTACTAAAGCCCTTCAACTGCATGAACTGTTCAGCATTACGTTGATTTGGCAAGCAATATTTTCCAAGAGTTTCATCATAAAAATAACGGTTTCAGAATCATTTTAATGGTACACGGACTTACAACAGCGAGAATAGCGTCTCTGTCATTGCCACTCCAGGCCCAGAAAACCTGCTATGGCACTGTGGGTATCTTGAGAAGCGGTCACAAGATCTCTCGCAAGCACTGCGTAATGCTTTTTAGTATCACATCATATACCAACAACTATGGGTCAAGTAGGAGCTAGCTCAGTATGATTGGATATCATGGCAAAGGCTGCGAGGAGATGGAAAAAGATGCTCTCGGCTCGAAGTCATCTAACCTCAGAGCCATTTCAGGCTAGACTGCGAAGAAATAAATTCATCTGACACCAAATAAGCCGAGAAAGTTTGCAACCTCTCGTAAGAAAATCCTGTAATATTGCTCTCGTAAGTAGACATGAATCCCAGTGAAGTTTGACTTAACTTTGTAGGTCTGTGCAAACCTATGGAGGCTACAGATTACATTCACAATCACGGTTATTTACAAACAGTTACAGTTATCTTACAAAAATCATGAATGTAATCTGAAGTTACCTGCAGAAATCGTGTAAATGACATATTCTTAATATAAAGCGCTGAATTTTGCCAAAGATGGCAAGTTTATATGTGGTTCCAGAAAGGCCAGCGCTAGGGGAGTGTTGAAGGAGGCATTGCCCTACACAGATTTTGTCTTTGCCCGCCCAATCGCAATGCAAGCAACAGATACCATCTCTAAACCAATCACACAAACGCATTTCACTGTGCAGTGTAAAGATATGTCCTTGCTTATTTCTGATTGGCTCATATAGTAATTTCCTAATCATATTAGTATTCTCATTTACTCCTGTTTCCACTTTTGAGTATTATAGTCTCAGCCTGTGTCTAGGTACTTTTGTCAGCTTTGATTTAAAGTTGTACTAAAGTTTTTAAAGCACTTGAGTTGCCACTGTGTATGAAAGGTGCTATACAAATAAACTTGCCTTGCCTGGCCTTGCCTCGCCTCGCCTTTCACGAAACAGAGTTGTTCTGTCAGTGTAATGCTAAATTAATTAAGGTGGGTTATTGAAATTAAAAAGTTTGAGGGCACAACATTTTTATTTCTTCACCTCATATATTAATTAAAGCCAGTATCATTAGATCTGCTGTCATCATTCATGCACAAATCAAGCCCTGAAGATATTTCTGGCTTTAAAAATATGACTATCAACCTGTCCACGCCTTATGTTTTACTGCCCCACCAAGTAAACCAGTCCTGAACTGGGGCTGATTTCCAGTCTCATGAGCAGGGCGAGCAACAACATGGCTACAGTCACCATAGAATTTGGCTCCAAAGTCGATGAGAACATAGAATCCTAAATCAAGTAATCAGACCAAATCGTGGGTTGAGTGCATCGTTACTCATCTACTTATCTCCATGTCATTTTTATAAAATAAATAAACTAAGAGCAGCAGCAGGTTGTTTTAATGCTCGAGTTGCAGGTAATTAAAACATCTCACAGCAGCATGTGTTTTTCCAAAACCAGACAGAATTGCCTTTAATGGGGTTTCGCTTTCCAGCGACAAGCAGGAGTGATTCAGCCTGTATTTCAGAACTAATTATCAACACTGATGCCAAATTAAGTCATCACAACAAAGTCTAACGCAGGAACAGAAGTTTAAAACTAGATAAGAACCAATTAAAATTCTAGCTTTTTGCAGGATTATCTACAAGTGTACATCTCTTTAAAGTCTTTATAGTTCCACTAGAAAAATCAACACAACCTTTTTCATTAAATAATAGTTCAGATATCAGCAACATATTTATAATTGTTAGGTGTAATAACACTACAGAAACCTGGTTCCTATCACCACCACTGTGAACAAATTTGACATGGTACGCTTCTTTAGAACAGAGCACTTCACATCAAACCACTCTGATCGCTTTGTTTACATCTTAACCATTCAGTTATGAAGAAACGTTTTTTTTAAAAATGGGAGTTCCTCTATAAAGATATCCCCCTATATCCTACACCTTTTGTTTCTTTTTCCTCTGAGGCCCACTTGTAACACCCTCTTTCTGAACATTTTAACAGGAACACCTTGTATCTACGCTCATTGTCCATTTTACCAGCTCCACTTTCACCCTGTTCTTCAACGGTCAGGACCTCCACACAGCAAGCATTATATGGGTGTGGGATCATTCTCAGCACTGCAGTGACACTGCTGTGGCGGTGGTGTGTCAGTGTGTGTTGCACTGGTACATGTATATCAGATACAGCAGTGCGGCTGGAGCTTTTAAACACAGTGTCCACTCACTGTCCACTCTATTAAACACTCCTACCTTGTTGGTATATCTTATAGACGAAAGCTCATATGTTGTTGCACAGTTTGTGTTGGTCATTCTTTATTCCTTCATCAGTGGACAGAAGTTTCAGCCACCCACAGGACGCTGTTGCTGAATATTTTTGGTCAGTGGACTATTCTGACTCCAGCAGCGACACTGAGGTGTTTAAAAACTCCAGCAGCACTGCTGTCACTGATCCACTCGTACCAGTGCAACACACACTAACACGGCACCATCATGTCAGTGTTACGGCTGTGCTAAGAATGATCCACCACCCACATAATACCGGCTCTGTGCTGGTCCTGTGAGGGGCCTGAACATTGAGGAACAGAGTGAAAGGTGGGTTAACAAAGTACGCAGAGAAACAGATGGGGTGTGTCAGAAATCAGAAATCAGAAAGCATCATCAAATTTGCTGATGATACTACAGTCATTGGACTGATCACTGGTGGGGAAGAGACAGCGTACAGGAAGGAGGTGGCTGAGCTGGTGGCCTGGTGTCATGACAACAATCTTTCCTTGATTGCAGACAAGACCAAGGAAATGATTGTTGATCCAAGGAGGAAGCAAGAGCTACACACACCCCTGTACATAGGGGAGACTGAGGTGGAGAGGGTGAAAACCTTTAAGTTCCTTGGCATTCACATCAGTGAGGATCTCAGCTGGTCCCACAGCACTCAGATCATCATCAGGAAGTCCCAGCAGCGACTGTACTTTCTGAGAAGGCTGAGAAAATTTGGTATGCCAACCAAAATTTTTAGCACCTTCTACAGGAGTCTGATTGAGAGTGTTCTTACCAGCTCCATCATCGTCTGGTATGGAAACTCTACTGCTCAGGACAGAAAGGCTCTCCAGCGTGAGATCAAAACTGCAGAGTCCATCTCAGGAGTAGCCTTCCCCTCACTGCAGAACATCTACCACAACAGGGTCACCAGGAGGGACAGTACACACCCCCAGCACACACTCTTGACACTTTTACCTTCAGGCAGACGTTACAGGAGTGTGAAGTCCAGGACCACAAGAGTGACAAACAGTTTCTACTCACGGGCCATCAGGCTTGTAAACACCTCACGCACTACCTCTCTAACCTTTCCTATCTGAACTGGTTTTAACTGGTCTGATTTAAACTGCACCTTACACTCACTGTACTGCTGTTTACATACAATACTGTTTACACTCACTGTACTGTCAGAATACTGTTTACATTCTCTACTCACACAAACATTATTGTTTACATTTGTTACTTGCAACTTGCACTTTATGGCTGCTGCTCTTCATACTTGCACATAAAAGCACAACTTTTATTTTTTATTCTTTAACTATAAAATACTTTTATCTACTCCAACTTTTATTGTTATACTTTGTATATTTTGTATATATATTTTTATTTCTTTTATTTGTTATCTTTATCTATTGGTGAATGGAGGAACAGCAAAGTTAGAATTTCATTGTACAGTGTAACTGTCTGTTCTGCTGTACACATGACAATAAAACTCTTGAAGAATAAATCCACTTGTTAACTCGTTCCCTGTTCACTACATAGACTGTTCCAGTGAGGGAGACAATAGAGGGAATTTGGACAAACTTTTACAGAAACCGCTATGCATTGTGGGGTGTCAACCTGTAAGTAGTGTACACCGGTTGTCCACTAGTTTTACGGTGTATTGTGGGTAACAATATAGTGTTTTGATTTTAGACACACCCATGGACTATAGTCTTTAAGTGTAGAGCTACATGGTGTTCCTATGTGGTAAGCTAGGCGGATGAAATGAACAATGAGTGTAGATACAAGGAGGTGTACCTAATGTTATGGCTGAACAGTGCATATGTGCTTGCACCGTGTATCTTTCTGCAGTAGAAAACTGAGCTAAAGAAATAAAAGCAAGGGATATAGAGGGATCCTGAGGCATATCATGCTCGTCATCCCGAAAAAAGCACACAGAGATGCTGATGTCACTTTTTGACGTCTGTCAGCTCCTGGCAGTTCAGCCTTTTTTTAGGCCGAAATCACTCAGGAGAGTGAGTCTGCGGTCAGTAAGGCACATGGAGGCACATTAACTGTGTGGAGCAGTTTAAGGGTAAAACTGGCATCTTCTGAAACCACAAAAGTTAACACAAAGTGCATTTGTGTTCCTGATAATCACCACAAGAAAGCTTATCTTGTCTCATGATCTGGAACATCGGCTGTTCGTTTGTGGCTGAGAATTTAAAAAATAAGAATTTGAAAAAGTCATTACTTCGCAAATCTCTCTCGCATAAAACACAAATCAGATCTCGACCCTTGTACAGGAAGGTAAAACAACCACATCTGTAACACTATAGCAATTGCAGTTGCAAGAAATAGCAAAGGCACCCTTTAGAATAATCTTGATTTCTCCATTGATCACTAATCAAATGTGTCGTTATCTAAGTCACAATTATAAACAAACACAATCTAACTAAACTAATAACACACAAGTTGTACTGGTCATGTCTTTTATTGAGTATGTTGAGTATCATCCACAGCGCAGGCTGGGAAAAGTAAGTGAACCCATACATTTAATAACCAGTAGGTCCTCCTTTAGTAGCATCACCTCCACCAAATGTTATCTGTAGCTGCAAATAAGATTTACACATCATTCAGAAGGATTCTGGATCATTACTCCCCATAAATGTGCATCAGTTCATCAGTATTTCTGGGATTCCTTGCTTGCACAGCCCTCTTTAGGTCACAGCATCTTGATAGGGTTAAGGTCAGGACTCTGACTTGGTCATTTCAGAACACAAATCCTCTTTAGTTAATTTACTTGCTTGCTTTGGATCATTGTCTTGTTGCATCACTGAGTCTCTTCAGCTGCAAGAAATTCAGGCCCTACTGCAGCAAACCGTAGCTCCCTCCACCATGCTTCAAAGTTGGGATAAGGTGTTGGTGTATAGTGGCCTTTCTTCTCCAAACAGTGTCGTGCATTCATGGACAGTGTTTCTCTAAAAGTGGACACATAAACAAAGACTTGTGCAGTTTGTAGCCTTCTTTCGGGAAAATTTGTCTAACCATTGACATACACCCATGTGTTTAGAGATGCTTTTAATGTTTGTCAAACTTCATGTGCCTTCATGAGGTGTTCAGAAAGTTGTTATTAAGGCACAGTTCACACTAATCTCTCTTAGAACATATTTGTCAATAACCAGGCACCTTGTGTGGCACCTTTATTTAAGTGGCAAAGCACCCGTGAAACCCACACTTTCCAATGTGCTCAACCAAAGTTGTGAAACGTACAACTGTTAGTGTGTCATTAGTTTAGTTACATTATGTTTGTCTATTATTGTGACTTAAATTATGATCAGACCATATTTCATTAGTAGTCAATACAGAAATTCAGGTTATTCCAAAACATTTATTTACCAACATTTGCTCACCGATGAAGCGAATAACATTAATTATTTTAATACAATGGTGAACTTCAAGGTCTAGAAATTAACCAGTGTCAGAGTTAATCCTCATGTACTATCGAAACAACCTTCAATAAGCAGCAATGGAAGATTTGCTGGAGGGAGTCTGCTGGGAAACCCTAGGTCTGGCCATTCATGTCATCTGTTCAGTTTGACATCTGCCGCCTAGTGAAACATCACTGTGGACCAGGTACACCCCTTTACAACTATGGTGTTCCCCAGACAAGGAGATAAGGAGCCCTCCCAGACTGCACCCATTGTTCAGGAATAGTTTGACAAACAGCAAAGGGTGTCGCTCTGGCCTCCACGTTCCCTAGATCTCAAGCTAAACCTGTGGGATGTCTTCAAATAAGTAATTAAATAATTTCAATCTGCTGCAGTGTCACCTCAAAACTTTCAGGACTTATAGGTGCAATGTGTAAGGTTTTTAGTTTCAAACATTAAAAAATGAATTAAAATGATGAACAGAATGTAAAAAATAATAGTTTTGGTAATATGTCCAAGACCTCTATTCAGAAGGTCCCACTCCTGGATAGATCATTTAAAGTCAGGGTAGCAAATGACAGGAAAAGCAATGACAATGAAAAAAATGAAGCAATAAAAGCTCCAAACAACTGCTGCCACCTGCTCACGGCACAAAACCATGTTTGGCAGCAAACAAAAAAGTGATATGAATAGAAACAAAACTAGAGATAACATTAGTACTGCTCGGTGAGTTAAGAGAAGTTTAATGCTGAACTTTAGTAGTTTTGCAATCTTGCTTCTAGACTGGTAAGGAGTGAAGAGGGAGGAGGAGGGACTTGATTCCTGTTTCTCATAATGGGCTAGTACCACAACTTTCTGTTCATATGCTGCCCCCTACTGTTTAAAGTATGAATTCAGACCTGCCGAGGATCAACAGCACATACTGTTTTTGCTCATTGGTATATTTGTTTATATTCGTTGAACTTTGCTTCTGAAGGTTTGCATTGGATCTATGAGGCTAACAAGTACTGAAAGCTGGCACAGTACTTAGCTTCATGCTTAAACAATCTCACACTTGCTTGAAATTGTGGTGAGATGTTACGTAATTTCAAACACACTTACTTTTCCTTACTTTTTCTGACACTGATATTGTTAAAAATAGCCAAAAGTAAAGACCAAAAATTCTAAACTCAATGTGGCTTCAACTACTGTTTTTAATTATGTGTTCATTTTGTCAGTTATGTTCTAATTACGGATACTTTTACTGAGTTACATGTACAAGTGAGAGAAAAATGTTATGCTCCTTACATTTTATATTTAGACCTTCAAAGTACTCATCTCTCTCACCCAGTCAAATTTATATCAATTATCTTACTTTGCAGCTTCAGTACTAAACAAGCAACCTTTAGACACAAAATATGTCTTACGTTTGGTGAAAGAAGACATTGTAAATAATTTCCACCAAATTCTTCTTTTCAGTTTTAATTAAGCAGCACTTAACCCTAATTTGAGATTAACACGTAAGGGTCTTGGAGTAGTCCACAGTTACAGTAGTAAGAGAGCAGTTAAGGCCAAAAAGCCTCTCCAGCCTCCTCTTCCAGTGTCCTCCTCAGAAGAGCCACGCCCAGTGGGCACCGCTCTCACTCAGAATGACTCTTAGAGGACGGTGGGAGTTTAAGAGCGTGTGGCGCCCCGTGTTCCCACCCCCGGAGGAGGGCTCCTGCGGGCATGGCCAGGCAGGCTGGAGGGCCCTTCTCTCATTTTGATGCCACGTCGTGGAAGAGGCTCAAACATGCCTTTTTAATTACCGAGATGACAAACAAGCTACTTGAAAGTAAAAGTTTGGACCACTTGAATCGTTGGGTGAAGCCTCTAAGCCCGGATTTGCACAGCAATAATTTGTCTGGATGGGCTAAGGGTGAAGAATATAAGGGTCACAGGTCACAGTGGTTTTCACAGTGGCCTTCATCCCAGTCCTGAAGGCGATAATTACCATCTTTCTGATCGCAGAATGGCCAGGATTTTAGCTTATGATCTCATAATGATTTGGCAAAGTCATTTTAACTTTAAAAACCTGAACTTTTAAATAACAGCATAATACAGCATTGTGATAAAAACATACAAAATAGACCCAAATCTAACTTCAGGCATGAAAAAGGCATTTTAAAGAAAATAACTAAATAAACAATAAGTCAAACTAAAGCCAAAAGAGCAAAGAATTCTGGGTAGTTGTATGCCAAGTGCTTGTATGCCAATATATTATTTAATACAAGCTTCTGTTGAAGTGTGATCCAGAAATGTGTAACTGCAAATATAAAAAAATATAAAATGTAAATTTTAAATAAGCAAATGTTTATTCCTTTATTATATAAATTGTGCTCAAAACCACAATCTTTAAAACAGGAATTGAACAAAACAAAACTGAATTAAATCTAATCAAAATAAAAATGAATTGAATTTAATCAGACTGAATTGAACTGAACTAAAACTGAATTGCGGTAAACTCACAGTGTGGTAACACACTGACTGAACTAAATAGGATGTTATTTGGAACTGTACTGAAATAAAAGCCAAAATGAGTTTAACTAAAGTAAACTAAACTAAGCTAAACCAAATAAAACTGGAGTGAATTGAAATAAACCAAACCACACTAAACTGAATTTAATCAAATCAAAATGAATAACGCTGACTTCAACTGGACTGGATTGAAATGAACTGAACCAAACCAAAAGGAAATAAACTTAACCAAACTAAATTTAAACAAACTGAACCGAACTGAACTAAATTGACCTGAACTGAATTAAACCAAACTGAACAAAATGATATCAAATTAACTTGATTTGAGTTGAATTAGACTGAATTGAGCTGAAAATATACAGTGCATGTGATCCTCTGAAAGTCAGTAGTCTGTATGACTCAGCCATCTATAACTTAATAAACGCTCAGTAATAGCAGTATAAATCTATGTAATGACATATCACTAACGGTCATAAACAGCCGAAATTGCAGCTGCTTATGAAATGGCCTACGAGGATTCTCTTCATTATGAGTGTCTGTCCTTCAAGGCCAAGGAGACACGCTCTCGAGAGCCAATTGCTGCCAATATCAGCCAACTTGGCTTATAGCTCATCCCTTTCCAGCACACGCTCTCTTAAGTGTAAGAGCTCTTAAGAGGGATGACATCTGTATTTGCGCACATTAAGTCTTGATCTAGGTCAGGACCCCGACAGTTAAAGCCTTCGCTAGAGCTCAAACCAAACACCCAGAGCTTTAAAAAGTGAATACTCCTCATTTCAGTACAGTTATTTGTATGTTTGCACGTGCTCCTAAGACAAAGCTCAAACACATCTTTTTTAATTAGCCAAGCAATGACAACCGCGCTACCCAAAACCAACAACCTTTGCTGCAGCCTTGACTCATAAAAAGGATTTTACACAGTAAGAATTTGTCTCTGTGAACTAGAATTGAAACAAATACAGGTTGGGAGTTACAGTTGTATGTTTTTAATCCCAGACCTGGATACTGCATGGAATGTTTTTTCCTGTTCTACCCCAACCCCACTGTACAGGCTCATTAGGACTCCAATTTGAGGTGCGGGACCATCTTAAAAGCTGTTCCCTGTTCCCTGTTCACATTATCCTGTGGCACTGGTATGTATACTGTGATCTTCACTCAAGGGTATTGGCTGAGCATGCCGCTTTTCCACCACATGGTACCAGCTCAGCTTCACTTGACTTTCCATTAGGCAAACTCTATACCTGGTCATACTGTTGTGTCGCCTCCATCAATGTTCTAAACCAGCAATACCACAAGGTGATGTAAAAACGCTGCAGATTACTGATTGGTCGGAAGGTCACTTTAACCTTATTTCTACACTAAACACATAACACTACCGGCAGTTCCATATAGTGTGATGACCACCTACATGAGAAGGTTCCAGGTGTGTTATTTTGGGTATTGTAGTATTGTAAGCAACTTTATTCTAAAATGTAACTTGGAAAGTAACTCGATATTCTGAGTACATATTCCCAATACTTGTATTCTGTTACATCCCAAATCCTGGCAGTTCAAAAATGCTAACAATGTGTCCATTTATTGTTAATATTGTCTCCTTTATTCCAGCTTCCAGTCTTTTCCAGAGCTTTTCAAAGACACATTTACTCCAAAGTTCAGTATTAGTAGTTCGTTGAATTTTCTGCTTCTCACAATCCAAGGACTCCTAAAGACATTGAGGTCTGGACTCTGGGGTGGTCAGTCCATTGTTCTAAGTACTCCAGCAGCTTCTCAGCAAAGGCTTTCTGACAGCTAATCATTCTTAAAGACCCATAACGCTGAGTATTCTTTTCACAGTGGAAGGACGGCTGTGGATGTTTTCAGATCTCAAGCGTGAGTGGAGCTTGATCTACTCCTCTCTTTAATATGAAAGTATGGTTTATCTGACTGGAACGGTTTTGGTGGTCTACCAGCTTTTGCAGGTGGTTAATTTTCTCTGCATTAGACTCTGCAAGAGCCTAATTTTCTCTGTATCAATTGATAATGTTTTTTTTTTTAAACTGGTTGATTTTGTATTCGAGCTCCTGGAAATAAATAACTTGTAGTTAATGAGCGATTAAAATAAATGAAGAGTGGTTCCTGACTTTTGCTGAGTATTGTACTTCAACTAAACTCATGTGGAGTCAAATTAAACAGTGATGGGTGTGATAGAGCAGCGAAAACTAAATATATTAAGTTGCTGATGATTAAGCACAAATGCATCTTGGGATTTTATGTTGCACATGAGTAAATGTATAATGTGGAATAACACTGTACTGGATTGAACAGGTTGAGCTGAATATATGTAGTCCATAGGTGTAGGTACCTATGTATTACTGATGATAACTGAGATCTATTATTCAATCACTCCTCTACCTGTAGTATTTAAAACAATCTACTGTACTTGGTGAAACCAGGATGTTTGGTATGTAACTCTCTAAATGCTTTTGTATTCCATTCTCCTGTTTTTATGGGTTGCACCAATTGAACCTCCCTGCTACAAGTGACAATAAACGAAACATGATGGATTTATATATCTTTCTTTCAGTTCCCACCCACTCATTTAACCTGACCTCAGCTGCCCCATCCAGCAACCCCAAGGTCCACTTCAGCTGAATAGACCTGTCCTCTGCACAACACTCACACAGTCCCCACCACTGCATTAAGGTTTCACAAAGTAGAGTTAATGCATTAAAAACCATAAAAGATTTATTCACAGCATGACAGTAGCATTGCAGGTCCAATTCCTCTGCGATTTCAACCCAAAGAGCCCTTTCTGACGGACTAAACTGCTTTTAAAGACACTAATTAATTAACCGATTATGCATCGATTCATGCTTTTGTTTACCAAATGACAAAGAAGTGCCTCGGGCATCTAGTTTAAAATGGAGCTGGCTCTCAGCGCAGCAGATGCCACAAGTTCTATCTTTTATAATTAATGCAAAATGAAGCCATTTAGTTCTGCGACGCTGAAACACCCACCCATCTATCAAGCTTTGGAGTAGAACAGGTGATTCTGATCCGTTCTGAAGTCATGCATTTAGCTTATATAAACGATGCCTACGCTAATGAGTGCTTTTTCAAATCCTTTTCTTCATTTTTTATTTTTTCAAATGCAGCATATTTTAAAGGACCCACATCAGGGAAAACAGATTTTCCTCACAGTTTCTGAATTAAGACAACAATTTGGGATGCTGTGCAAATTGACACTGAGAATCTTTATTGTTTCTTGAACAATATGTGCCCATTATAAATGAGATATCAGCAACACGTATCAAACTAATTAGAACAGGTGCAACAAAAGACTGGTAAAGTTGTCTTTACTGGTAAAGTTGTGTAATGCTAAAGGAATAAAGATTTGGACTCTGTAAAAGACTGCATGACACATAAAATAGAAGAACTTGTGAATTTAATCATCCACAGTATATAATATAATCAAAAGATATTGACAATCTGAAGAAATCCCTGTATGTAAGGGACGAGGCTAAAGACCAATATAGATGGTCGTGATCTTCAGGCCCTCAGATGGCACTGTCTTAAAAACAGACATGGCTCTGTCATAGAAAATACTATATGGACTCAAAACCACTAAACCACAAAACCACAAAACCACTGTCAAGTTAGTCGCTGCCCTACAAACACTTCCCATACAAATAAGAAACCAGATATAAACAGAACCAAGGTCAGTTAAGATCAACTGAGGGGAAGTGGAAGTGTCCTGTGGTCTGACGAATGAAACTTTGAATTTCTCTTTATGGACGCTTCATCTATCATGCTAAAGAGAAGAGGGATGTCCGGCTTGTTATCAGTGCACCATTCGAAAGCCATCGAATATACTGGAAGGACAATAGTGCGCACAGCACAGGTGACTTGCACATCTGTGAGTGTTGTTAAAAGAAGATGTGATGAACACAGCATCTTTACTTTTTTTTGGAAAAGGGGTTTTAGTATGTATACCACTAAACCTACAGTCCATATATGCTATTTAAGCTGCAAAGGATGCATTTAATTTATTTGTAAAGCCAATAAAAAACATAACAAGTACATAATTCCATCAGGCAATTTCCACCAATCCAGGTTCAAGTTATAAGGAGTGTTTGGCCTGGACATTAAAACGCAGCCATTCAAAACAGAGATCCATCCTAAGAGATTTAGGAAAATGGTTGTGTAAACACTAAACGCCTCAACTGTCTACAACATTGCATAAAAGGTAGCAGGTTTCAAAGAAAAACATAAAACACAAGAAAAATGCAGACACAGTGTTGTTTAAGTTACAAGGTATTTGCCGAAGGAGCATCTTTTAGGTAATAAAATCATGTTAACAACAGCTATGCACATTATTTACGACCCTCTATGGAACCCAAAGGAACAGGTGCAGCAGGACCATCCTAACAAACCTGCACCCATTGACACTGGCTTAATGAGACGGTAAGAGAGCAACTCAACTAGTGACGACTACTAATAACAATGCAGCAAGCCCTGAGGACAACATACATACATTTCTGTAAAGTAATCGGAAATAAGACAGAGGTATTGCCTGGCAACGGAGCCTTGCACACCATATATTGAGTCAAGCGCACAATCTCTCAGCAGCACAATAAATCCACACCGGCTGTGCCACAAGCTAGAGACTGCATAGCATCATTAGCAATACGGAAATGCCAATAGACCCCAGGATGACACGGTTGTCAACTGTGATGAAACGCTGCATAGACGGCCTCTTTATTGATATTAAAGACGTAATGAGTTGGTGCGTCAACAATAAATCTAAAAGGCCACTAGAGACCACACACTTCTTTAAAGCATAAAAGCCTGTGAAGATGGATAACAGGTACGTCAGTATAGATCAATGGGTGGACACAGCTAGGCCTAATCCTTGTGTTTGTATGATGGTCTGCTAGGCTTCTTTTTAGGCATCTAAACTGGCCCCTCCTGCAGACCAGACCCAAACATTTGGTGCACTTTGGACATCGCCTAAGGAGACCTGTTGAGTAGCTGAAATCCTATATCATATAAGAATGGGAGAAATTTACATTTATTTTAATTTTACAACTACAGCAATCGCCTCCTCAGTTCCCAAATGTTTACAAAGTGCTGTTAAAAGAAAAGGTGATGAATGCAGCAACCCTACTTTTTTGAAAATGGCGTTGTAGTATGTAACCATACTACTAAACCTACGGTCCGTACATGCTAATTAAGTTGCAACTGTTGTTTTGAATGTACTGTATTTGTAAAGCCAGTAAAAACAATGCAGGTACATACCCCTAATTACACATACTTCCATGAATTCAGTCATTAAAATAGTTTCGCAGTGATGAAAATAGAAGGAAATAGAAAAGCAGAGATGTTTATTAAGCTTTACTGGTCTGGTTACTTTTCTGCATACAGCTTAATAAACACTAGGAATGGACATTATAGTCCAGGAATTACTCCAAAAACAATAAATGAACTAATTAATGTGTCAGGTAGACCACCAGGAACAGTGATGCCACTCAACATCTAAATCTAAAGGCCACCACACACACACACACACTGTGTCGCGTCTCATTATGGAGTGGTTCTGTAGAATGCTGGCAGGGAGAGACAATAAACGGCAACTTCATTTTTAACACTTTAACTCTCTTATAAATTGAATTAACTAAAGTGTGCAGCATCACTCATCACGCTTGGCATCAGTTTACTACCACTTCATAAACTGGCTGTTTTCCAGCTGAAAGATATGAGCTGAAGACTGGTAGTTTAGTAACAACCCATTAGCATTTGTCAGTGTATCTAAAACATGGGCTGCCTTTCTCTGCATACAGTTTGAAGCACATGTGATCTACTGTGGCTTAATGTGGTCTCAATATGGCGAATCATATCACGGTGCACTGTGTGAGGAATTAAGGGCTGCTATCTGTGTTTTCTGTGTCTTCGTCACCACAATGTGAAACCCAGACCAACATCTGTGGTAGGTGACGCAGAGTATATCAATAAAAACGTCCATCTAACACATTTAAGAAGACTGACAAAAGCTTAATATCTGTTTTCACCAAGGCTAACGCTGCTGGCCTTGTCACATCACCCCAGACCCTTTTGCTTGATTCCATTGAATCTATTCAATCAGATCTGTATTATTTGCTACCCAGTACAAGACTCCCATGCCTCCTTCACTGGAGTACACATAGGCTCTGCACTCTCCTCGGGTGGAGTACAGAGTTCAGACATCTCATGGTTCCTCAATATGAGACTGCATAACGTAAGAAGAGAAGCTAGTTTGCATATAAAAGAATCCTACTTTACTATTTGATTTGTGAAAACTTTCCTAACTATTTGAGTATTCACCCCCAGGGACAGAGCTGCTGGGTCGGTTTGGGTTCCATAAGCCGCTCTGCTCTCAGGCTCCCCTACTGAGATCTTGCTTCAGTAACTCCAACCCCACATGGATGCATGCATCACAACAGCGCACCCACCGAAGAAGCACTGATAATGTCTCTTTAAAAAAGCATAACAATTCTAATGTATTCTGGAAAACCAAACATCGTATCAGCAGTATGGGGTCGCAAACCAATTTCTTCATTTTTGTAAAAACATGGAATTAATCAAGGCTTTGAGAAGAGACCATGTGCTTTAAGAAAACTTTACTCACTTTTTTACAGCAGTCAAATATAGTCATTAAAATGCTATGACTGTTGGTTCTATTCAACTTAATAAAAGAACCCTTTTTGAAGTTCTTGATGAGTCTGTAGATTCATTTCACCATGTTTCCCCAATCAACATTAAT
Organism: Megaleporinus macrocephalus; assembly: GCA_021613375.1. Taxonomy (NCBI): domain Eukaryota; kingdom Metazoa; phylum Chordata; class Actinopteri; order Characiformes; family Anostomidae; genus Megaleporinus; species Megaleporinus macrocephalus. The sequence continues at coordinate 19,937,360 of CM038725.1, read as the reverse complement.
GGAACCTATGAAGAACCATCTTTTAAAACCTTTAAAATCTGTTAAAACTTCTCTAAACCTCTCTGAAAGCTGGAGATTACCAGGCATGGTTTTTAAGTGAGTGCAAAACAAGAATAAACCACAGAAGGTTGACGTCACGGTGTTATTTGAAAATGAGAATAAAACTATAAGAATTCTTCTTTATAATTATTATTTTCTGTTGTGCATAAAACAAAACAAAAGATAACAGAAGTAACTTCATAGATACAAATAAAAATTATTTTTACATTATTATTTAACTATTTTAATGCTTGTTAAACAGTAGAGATGACTTAAAATTGCTGTCTGCCCAATTTTTGGAAAAACATATATATTTAAATAATAATAATCCAATAATAATATTTAAAAAATAATAATCCAAAGATTATTTTGTCATCTATTTTTCTTCCACCGTGCCTTTAAGGTTGGTATATGCAAATTAGCTCTGTTCTGATTTTATACTGTTTACATGGTGTGGAAATTTCATAATGAATGGACCAGGAGATATAACTTAAAAATAAATAACTTAAAACATAAAACATTCTGACATACATTACATTATAATTTATTGTGTAAATAACAGTTTTGTCCTCGATGTAATTCTAAATGTGCTGGTCTGCAGCTTATTTTCCTCACATGCCTTAGATAATGTCTATACATCACACACAAGTTATTTCAAAATGTCAAGAAAAGCGTGTTCCATGATTATATGGGCTCTTTAGGTGACAAATCCTCTTGACAGGGATGACGCTGGTATTTGTGCACATTTTGTGGAATTAAGTCTTGATCTGGATCGCGCTTACAGCCGGCACTGAGCTCTAATCTATGCACTCATGCAGGACACCTCCGCACTCTAAGCGGGGACTGTTAATCATATGGATACAGTTACAGTTCGCGTGGTTGCACAGTCGTCTCTTGAGGGCTGTCCTGTACTTGCGTAGACACAAACTCAAAGGCATGCAGCCCCACAGAAAGATCAACACGAGGGAGGGTTATGGGGAAAACAGGGTCACCGTTGGAAGCCACACTATGACTCAAGTCCGTGGCGACAAAGCTGTCGCATAAAATTTAAACTTCCACGCTACACGTGATGTGACATAAAGGGATAACATACTGTATTTTTGTTTTGTGCTCAGTTAATAAGCTTACAGTCTTTAGCAAATGAGTCAGCCTGAGCAAGTTAACGTCAGATAACTGCTATACAATGTATTTGCATGGTCCTAATAACCTCACAGCTCCTTTCATCCCGCATTTTCAGAACTCATTCAAACACTACGCGTCTATTATTATTGTAAATACAGTGTGAATTCGAAGTCTGTTATCTCAGCTGTGCAGAGTCCCTGTCTCCAGTTTTCCATAATGGAGAAACACATGCACTTATTGACTCTATTGAAAAGAGTTCGAAATCAGACTTGGCTTCAGTTTAACGAGAAATGGACAGTCGTGAGCAAAAGTTTGGACATCCCCGGTCAAATGCTGTGCTTTTGTTGACTTTCTAAGTGAAAAAGAGTGAGCACATCCTCCACAGAGAACACACTTCTACATGTTTACATGTATCAATCAATTACCATTTACTTGCTGAATTTTACATATTAATAAAAAGATGTTAATAAAAAAGATATTAATACAAGTGACGCCGTGTTGTAGATTTTAGGCTTTAATTTTTTTAACATGTTAAACTCAGGTTAACAGAAACAGTGCACTAAACTTAGCTGGGAAATGAAATACTTAATTTACCATACATTTATTATGTTGAGTACAGAGAGCAAAACCTAAAATGTAATATAACTGGGGGAGTCCAGAGATGCTCAGGTTCTTTATCTGGATTGTTTAAATTAAAAAAAAATCTGATTAAAATGCACTTTCTGCATGAATCAGAATATTTTCTTTTACAACTTGCATTATGCATATTTTAAATTCTCCTGGTCTCTCTTCTAGTAAGACGCAGAGCTTGATGGGCACACATTTATAAGCATGTTTGCCATAAGTGCTCTTAAAGTACAATACAGGGTTAAAGGTTAATGGCTTGTGTGTAAAGTTTACCCTTGACTCTTCAAGAATTCTTTAGTAAAGGCAATGGTTATATTTTTTCTTTCATATGATTTCTTTGTAACATATATAGAACCATATTCAACACATTCTCCGCTAGTCTAAAGAACCATCCTACTATTCGTGTAATTGGTTCTTTGAGTGTTCAAGGTTCTGTAGAGAACCAAATGTTTTTACTAAAGAACCCTTGAAGAAGAATGTTCTTTTTAGTATCTGTGGATTCTGAGTTCAATACCATAATGACTCACTGACTTAAGTTCAATACCATAATGATTTACCATAATTAATTACTTTGTATCCAGTAATGCAGCTGTTTGTGTAAGAGAGTGTAATGTACCTGAACATTAACATCATTAAAATCTAGCTGATTTAAAGGACATGCTTTAGCTAGCTTAGCCAACTACATTAGGGTGAAGTAGCACTGTCTGTCTGTTTGGTTGGTTGAGCTATAATTGAATGTCTTCTGAAACCAGATCTCGTTCTTTGGTGACTCTCACTGTATATTAAACGCTCGCTGGTCCATGCTACACAAAACCCCTACATACCGGGCTGTGTCAATTAACGTTGTTTAATTTTAAAATAACACGCTGCGCGCCAAGTACTGAGCAGCTTGGCTAACCTTACTGCAGGGTCAGACAGTCTCTACAGTCTGTTTTACACAGAAAGATTTAAAAATGTGAATTTTTAAAATGTATATATTACTATCACACTCAGTCAAACAGAGTTATGTCGGCACCTAAAGACTTTGATAGTAAATGTCAACATCTGTTTTGTCTCCACCTGTATAGGGGAAGTGACATGTTTTTTTTTTTTATAAGAGCTTCAATCGCATAGTACTTCTGACAGGTACACGGCTGCGCCAACTCCTTCAATGCCAACTTGGGTTAAACGACTTATTACCCAACACTGTTATCTGTATCAATTCACCACTGTAGGAAACACCTTCCATTGGTATGGACTGTCCTAATAATTCTGCACTGACTGAAATATGGGCCTGGGTTATAATGGGATAAGAGACCAGCTCCAGTACTACAACTGCTAATACAGCTTCAATTCAAAACGTAAACAAGTTACTTTTTTGGCATTTAGCATCGCAATAGCATCATTGATATCCGTATCAAACTCAATTCCTGGGCTACTTGGCTCTGACGTATGGTTCATATATATCTTTTGCCTTTACATTACATTGAAGATCTCCACCCTCACATATCTCATGTACACAAATTGTTCTCAACAACCTGCAATGGGCGTTTTTACTGCTGCTTGTTATTCCACACCACTGACACGCACATCAGAAATTCCTTTGCAGTGTTTGTTATTGATAGCTTTTTCACCTTTTCCGATACTGATACTGTTCTGAAGTGCCAGTATCAGCACTAATACAGATCCAGTATTGGTGTACATGCAACATACATTGCTGTGAATGAGCTTCCATTCATTAATAGGTGCCACTTGGTTTGGATATTTCTTTCTTAACACAATTAATTGAGTACAATTTTAAGTATGTCCAAGTACTTTCTTGAGCCACTGTCACACATGGGCAGTCCCAACTGCACCTGTTCCTGGAACAAAAGGCTTAAAACATTGGCCCTCAGTGTTGTTTAAAGGCTCCCTTATTTCAGAATATTTAACAGACAATGAATAATTTGTTATTGTTAGTTAGTTTATGATTACTTCACAAAACAATTGGTATTTTACTCAATTATCTATATAATCAATACTAACAGGCCTCTCACTCATTGGCCATGTTTGTTGCTGAAAATGGCCATTGCCACATATTCAATTTTCATTAAGGTGGGGTCAGTGCAGGCTCAGATAAAGAAAGAGAAGTAAAAGGGGTACTAGAGAAGCTGTTGAAAGAAGTGGCAACAGAAACAATGGACGAACAGGTGAAGCTAGAATTACACACCTGTGCTGTCCACCTACATGCCTGTGGCCAGCCAACCATGCGCACGCAGCAGGTACCCGTGCAGAGTGCTGTACAATTATGGTCATTGTTCTTCAGCCAGAAAGGGACAGAATCCCTCTTTAGATGTCTTGTAAGACTAAAGCTTCAGATTAGCTCTAATAGGGGCACCACCGAGCGCAGAAAATAGAGTCATGTCACATCAGAATTGACACATAAAATAAAACCTGCACAGCACCGGGAGACTGATTAGGAGTTAAAAATATCTGGAGCCACATTCACATAGCATCAGCGCAAACAAGACAGCCAGGCCTGTCACTCGTCACCAGAAAAGCAGAATGCGGGCAGAATAACTGAGAGCTGCAGCTAGAAGTCAGAAAAAATATTACTGCTTGTTGTATCACCCTGCTGCTCAAGAAGATGACAGCGGAGTTTCTGTTTCTTTCTTTTTTTCCCCCTTCAAGTGTTACATGACTGCCAATGACACATTGTTGAAGGAGCGCTACTGCTCTCTTCTGGCAGGCAAGGGCATAACATGTAGATACTGTTAATTTCCAAATACCAGAAACCTCTGATTTGTTTGTTTTGGGTTTTGTTTTTTGGCTGAAACTGATTTATAAGTTAAGTTTAAGCTTCAGGCAGTAGGCTGGGGGACAGGGGGAGGACAACGGAGTTGCAGGACTGCTTAGCTGTTTTTGCAGGACAATGATGGACACAACAGGGGAACATACACTCACTTAGAACTTTATTAGTATCCCATCTTTAAATTTACACTCACCATTTATTAGACTCTTAGACTCTTTGCATAGTTCAATCACAACTTTCATCCTGTTCTTCAATGGACAGGACCCTCTCAGGAGCAAAACAGGGCAGAAATTATTTGGGTGGTAAATCTCACTTAGCACTGCAGGGACACCCACGTGGTGATGATGTATTAATGGTGTGTTGTGCTGATACGAGTGGATCAGCGGCACAACCTGTGACCACTGATGAGGGCCAAAAATATGACCAACACAAACTGTTCAGCAACAGATGAGCTATCATTTCTGCAGTTGCATCTACAAGTTGGGCCAGCAAGGTAGGAGAGTGTACTAAGAGTGGACAGTGAGGGGACAGAGTGTATAGAAACTCCAGCAGTACTGCTGTGTCTGAGTCACTGATCCAATGTTTTGTTAGGCTACTACTTAAATAAGGTATCTCACTCCTATCTAAAATATAACTCCTTATTTATTATTTCTACTCTTATAAAGTAATACATGTAGTCATGTATGTATTAATAAAAATGTATCCATACAGTCCAGATATGGAAAATAAGCTAGAAAAGCTTTTTTTAGTTTACTGGTTTTGTAATATCTATTTATAGCTGCAATATATGAGGTTAAAAACTGTATTTAATTAGTTTATGGTGCAGTAATCCTAATGTGTATATTAACAATTATGCAACACAGAACATCACGGTAAGAGGGAGACTGCAGAATGTTGTCAGTTATCAAAACAGCAGTGCATCTCTACATAGCACTGTGCTGCCCTCTTCTGGGAAAACAACACTACTGCAAGGAAAACAGCAGCAACGTTTATGTCACAAAAAGCTTAATAATAATAATAAGCATTGAATATCTGATAAAATTGATAGGTTAAATGCAGACTGATAGAGAAGACAAAGTAACATAGGTAACTCTCAAGAGCTTTAACAAGATAAATGAATATGGTCTCACTATTTGGAAAGCCCTACGCCACTGCTGCTCTTTTTCTTTATGTATTATAATGACTTATGAATGACTTTTGAATTTAGTTAGTGACCTAATTCATTACCATTAACAAATCAATTTAAACCCCCCATAAATCTTTTCTGAAGAGTTTAATGCTTCACTGCAGATTATTACATGACATGATTATAAACACACTGAGGCCAATATATACTTTTAGAGGTTTTTGGCCAAAATTAGTGAATATATTGGAGGTGAGGTAAACAGTCTCTATAGAATGTTGTTGTTGTTTTTTTAGATTTACAACATCATCAACATTATCAGAAGGCAGTGAATTCAGTGGCTATATTTGTGTTGTATACATTTTGACCCCTGGTTTCTATCACCACCACTGTAAAGAAATCACAGTTGGTAAGTTTCTCTACAAATGAATCACATATTAAACCCCTCAGAATGACTTCTTGTTAAAAAATGTGTGTAGTCCTTAAGAGATCCTTTAAGATTTAATCTTATTGGAATCCTTGCTTTTTGTACCAGATTGCAGAAAGTTAAAATGATGTTCTTACAGATTTTTCTGCATAAGTAAAAACTGAAGTGTATACAGTGTCATTAGGAGTGGTTTGGTGTGAAATGAGCCATTCTAGAGAAACTTACTGCACCAGAAACAAACGGTTTGAAGCCAATAACTGTTTTACAATAGTATTGAGATAAATTAAAATATTTAATATGTGGACCTGGATATTCAGTGAAGCTGCTTTGTGACAATGCATGTTGTACAAAGCACTACATAAATATATGTTACCTGAACAAAACACATTTTTTGGATATAAATATGAGGAGAGAGGTACATGCACCGAAGCACCTTCAGACATATATATATATATATATATATATATATATATATTATATATATATATATATATATATATATATATATATATATATATATATATATATAGATAGATAGATAGATAGATAGATAGATAGACTTCTAGGCTGTTTACTGCAGTGAGTCTAAAAGCTCTGGTAACAAACACAAAGACAACACGTTTTCAGATCAATGCAGCCTAATTGAACAAAGACTATTTTTAAACTTCAGCCAATGCTTGAGTGCTAAGAATATCTAAAGAGGCTGCTCTAAACCTGGGACAGAAACCAGAAACCACACATACCAAAAAAGTGAGCAAAAAATATTTACGAATGCAGCTTCCGTGGTGTCATCAATAACTAGATTTATTTTTTACATTACCATTTCAGTGCATTCAGTTAGTGTATATTAAATCATTTCTAGTCTGCTGTCCCAAATTCATATACGACTGCATATTTGAGAGAACAAACTGCAAATAATCAAATATCAAATAATTACATATATAAGAACATAATGCTCTAATTTATCAGGTCCATATAAAAGAGTGCAGATGTGCCCACCTTTAGTGATGTACAAACTGGAACTACTATGTGTCTGATTCAGGAAGACTTTAGCAAGACCGAGCACCGGCCTAGCAGGACTTCATTAACATATCATTTACATGAAACACATTCCATATATTTTAGTAGGGAGGCAACAAAACAACACCATTCAGCAGCCAATGGCAGTGAGTACACTGCTCTCCCTACTAACCCAAGCTTATGTTGTTAAAAGTACACAGACTGGTATGAACAAGATGTGGAATAAACAATGTGGAATGTTCTTATCCTCATTATTGGCCTTATGAACAACAAGTGTGTGTTCACACAAAACTAAATCCATATGGATATCTCATTCAGACGCCGCAAATGAAGAGCATTAGCGCTTTATTTTAAAGCTGTTATTGGCAGTTACATCTACAATAAAAGGTGATTATGCTTTTTGCAGCACTATGGTATAAGTATTCCCTATTCCATCTCCAATACACCGTGAGTCCTTCAGTTGAACTCGCAATTTCAAAGTTCTCCATACATTTGGAAAAGAATTTCAAGAGATCGACTAGACCATGCAAGCACATTCACCTTCTGTTTTTAGAAACCAGTGTTTTATGACTGTATGTTTGGAGTCATTGTTTTATCTTCTTTACCACTAGTCTGAGAGAAATCCTGCACGGTGGACCTGTCCATGAACTTCCACAAACTTTTCAATCAGATATTGTGAAACATTTTTTTTCAACTATATTCTTTCATAGTTGTTCTTTAGAAGTAAAAGTCAAAATACATTATTTGTGGATTTTAAAAAATGTGCCTTATCTTCTAATGTACTTGAAAGTAAAAACATGTTGTTCCAAGTACATTTCTATTGGTTCATTCAAAATTGTTATACAACATTAAGAACAGCCGGCATTTTCAAAACCGGCATTAAAAAACTAAACACAAAAGATGCTAGTAAAGTTTTGATCGAACACTGACATATATAGCTGCAATGTAGCAAAACAACCACACATATATGACTACCTTCACACAGCAAGTACAAGTGGCAGAAATTATTATACTTTTCTCACCAAATCCTATTTTCTTGCTAGGCCGTTTTGTTCTATGAGGTGTGTGAAATTATAGCTACGTTCAGACCACACGCAAATCAGACTGATTTCTTAAACCAGATGTTTTAAGGCAACTGTCCAAGCAGTTATTTGTAGAAATCAAATCAGAAGAAAGAGGAACAAAAGAGAGACAGAGATACATCATTTTGCCCTCCAAACAAGCTCTTTGTCAAGTTATGGTTCTGGAATCCCAGCACTTCCGTTACTCTGGGTTCACATCGTGGTTGTTTTGATCAGCCAGAGCATCCAGAATGAGATGCATCTGTAAAACCAGACTAGAAAGACATTCCTTCCAAACTGTGTTTGGATACAATTAGCAAAAGTTGTATGTCATGTGGCTTTTCGCTGTCCAAACTATCAAAAATCAATCTGAATACAATCTGGACATGCCAAATTGTAATAGTCTTAGTCGAGCTGGATTGAAATAAAAAGCATGAATTCTGATTTGTGGGTTCAGACTGAGATGCATTTCCATAAATCGGCTACATATCAGATCCCAGTACCACATATGAAAGTGTCACAAATCAAAACTGAATCAGATTCAGTGCATATTTTCTGTTCACACTGCCACACAGATACACATCTGTGTCACATGCAAAGTAAAAGATTGGATTTGGGCCACGTTAGCTTGCTGTGTGAACATAACCTAAGTGACCATGTACCATCATTCCAATTACAGCGCAAGCTTGTTTTGTATGTGGGAGCTCACCTGATTTGTGGGCAGAGCGTAGACAGGTGAGAGAGGCGTTCAAGCGAGCACACTCCTCCTCGCTCGCACCAAACTTCTGCAACGTCTCACACACGTCTCCATCCGACATCTCCAACAGCGCCTCCAGAGTCAACTCGCCTGGAGAGATCTCCTACAACACGCAAAGGAGAAAACATGGAGACATTTTCTCAGAGCATGACTGAATGAATGCTTGATACAAACTTATATTCATGTTTCAAAGGGCACCACTCGCTCCTCAGTCAATCTAGTCTGCGTATAGAAATGTACGTCACAACAATAGCCTATTTTAAAGGTGTTGTTTTTGCGATATCCCAAAAATCTACACATTTACACTACCACTCAAAAGTTTGGGATCACAGTGAAATTTTCTTGTTTTCAATGGAGTATCTTCCTTCCTTAACACAACAATGGACTGACGGGTCTCTAAAGAAAGTTGTTTCTTTCTGGTCATTTTGAGTCTGTAAGCAAGCCATCAACTGCTGATGCTTCAGATACTAAACTAACCTAGAATGTTGTTCTTCCTTTTATACTCAATTATTAGTAGAATGTTTTTCAGCTGTGCATCACAATTGAACAAGAGTGTCCTAACAACCAATTAGCCCAATAACATCCTTAACTTGGATTGGCGGCCGTACCAGGAGATTTAGACAGAGGACTGAGAATTGCTGATAATAGAACTATATGCAAAATAAGCCTCTATACAAAAATAGGCTTTAATACAAACATTGTTACTCTTTAAAAATAATCTGATACACTTACATTAATTGTGAAATGGACAATATTGTTTGTATATTACATGAAAATGGCATAAAGTGCATGAAAATTGCATGAAATGAAATTGTAAAGTGATCCTAAACTTTTGAGGGGTAGTGTACATATACCTGTTTTGTCCACAACAGTTTAGCTCCGCCCACTTACACTAAAGTTACAAAGAATGTTTTGGTTCAGACTGCTTTTGGATCGAGACACAGTAACCACACAGCCTGTTTAATTCCAGGGAAGTTCATGTAAGTAGTTAATTATGGCTCATAAAATCATGCAAACATTATAAGTGGACTGTAGGTACATTGAGATACAGGACATGTATACAATCTGGGCCTCATAAAAAAGAACAGAGAATAAAAATTAAACAATAATCACCCATAAACAATCTTGTCTAAAATACTTTATTGTAAAGAGATTTACTGTAAAACGGGCTTCACCATAAATAAACATAATTAACATGTTCAGACATCTCTTAGGTTGATTTGATATACTTTTGTCACCGGTGGAGTCTGTACTACTGTAATGCATGCTGTAATCAAAAGGACTGAAGGACTTCACTCAGATTGTTATGCCAATAATATAATTTATAATGAGAAATATTTTATTGAATTAGAGTAGACTGCAAAAGAGAAGAACTTTCTCCCTGTGGTCTCAGACTTTTGGACCTCACTGTATACATTAGTATCCAAGCCTCTGTTTCTCTGAATGAGAAAGTACAGTTGAAGAACAGTAGGAAAATATTATTTGCTTATAATTGCAAATTCACTAAGAGGTTTAATCATGTAATCATGTAGCAACTGTGATTAGACATACAGTGAACATAACTGACTGACTGGGAATAATGAATCAGAAATAAATATGTGTTTTAGGCCTCAGCACCAGTCTACAATCTGGACCTCAACAAGGCAGTTACTCCTCCTCACCACAAGAGGGAGTCAGCACCATGGACAGCACCACATGGATGTCTAAGAAAATGTATCACCTCACAAATATCGCACTTTAAATAGAAAATGTCTTGACAGTATAACAAGTGCAGGAGTGTTTGGAAACTATTTTCTGCCCAAATGTATCCAGACGTCTAATCTAATTAGTGAATTCAGTTCCTGTATCAGCTTCGGTATAAGTGGAATCAGGAACTTCTTCTCTATTTTTTTTATCTGCATAAATAAATGATTGAAATTTCAGCAAAGTCACTCAGACGGGCAAGATGAGAAGTGGTTTCTTGTAGAGAAACTTATGGAGTCCAGGAACCAGTGCTCACCCAACACAAACAAAGTAAACACATCAGTGTACCTTTAATGGTATATGGTATAATCAACCAAAGCCTAATGGTGATGGTATAATCAACCAAAACCTAAAAACTACCATAAAACAACTCTCTCAACAGGCAACATATCTGAAACTATTTAATGTAATAGCTTTTTGTAAGGGAGCTTTGGACTCTTTGGACGTCTGGTTCCTGTGACCACCCTGTGAACTCTAAGTTTGTCTAGAACACAGCATTTTGTGCTGACCACTCTATATGACTTTGTGTAACAGTTTTGGAAAATAGGACTTCCCTTGTTCGTTGCACTCATTACATAGTTTGTGTATTCTTCACAGAAAAACATTGTCCAATAAAATAGGACACCCTAGATCACCATGCCCAATACCAAGCGTCAGTTAGAGGGGCATAGAGGGGCCAGCCTTAAGCTGTGGAGCAGTGCAACCGTGACAACTGAAGAGACGGAGCTCCATCCACTGCTGTTTGAATGGTATTTGTGATCCAGACCTTAGCATCCAATATTAGTATTATACTCATACTAATATGCTAATACTCTCATGCCTGAATGCAACACGAGTGCTTACAGTGCTTGCAATGTTCCAACATCTATTGTAAAGCCTTCCCAGAAGAGTAGAGGCTGTTACTGTGTCAAAGGCATAACAAACTCTTATGAGAAGCATTTGGAGATCCTGTATATCCATTACACTCAGCATACAAGCTAATCCAGTCATCCCAAATGACACATTAATATGAAATCTTCTTCAGGGATTCTTATGAGTTATTCATTCTATACAGAACCATTTCAAGCTTTAATGGTAAATGGAATGTTGTTGAGCTTGTTAGTGCTATACAGAATCATTTTCAGAAGTGTTCGTATACAACCATATACGCCACTCTCCATCAATCTAAAGAACCACTTCAATAAAGTAAAAAGAACCATTTAAGCAGAGAATGGTTCCATATAGACTTTACAGGATAATCCCCTTTACTAAGAAACCCTAGAAGAACCATGTTTTTGGTGGGTGAACGTGGGGCAAGGCATCTTGCTTAAGGACTCTTACAGTGTAGCATGGTATTCTTGCTCCAGCAGGAAACTAGAACCTGGTTTTCCATGATAGGCTGCAGTGTTACCCACCACACTACTTCAACCCGTTATCAAGGAGTATGAAGACTTTCTGCTTAATCAGCTTCATAAAACAGTTTTTTTGCAATCTATCACACAAAGCTTGAAATTTTAAATAGTTAAAGTCAAACAGCTGAGTATGGAGTATAAAGTATATGTCCTGCATTAAGTGACCCATTGGGGAGAGGGACACTGTGAGTGCACAGAGATCTCTGGACAAAGCACCTAGAGAGTTGACCCCACAGCATGTTTTTTTACTGGCCAGTGGAAACCAACTGTGGAGAGACTGTGGGACTCACACAAGCAGAATGACTGCTTGAAGGCCTCTCACATGTATTGCATGTGCTAATCCATGTTGAGTAGTGGAGTAGTTTGGTGGGTTGAATGACCTGCCTGCTTTCTCTCCTGCTGCTGTTCAATAAAAGGGCATTTTTTTATATATCGTAGCTGTCCAATAAAAAACAAGCATCTCCAAAATTGCAACTTTACAGGGGAGAACAAAAACATACTATGTATATGTATATGTATATGTATATATATATATATATATATATATATATATATATATATATATATATATATATATATATATTAGTTTAAAAAAAGTTTCATGTAGAACCAGGAACACTCAAGATCTTGAGCCTTCCCAGTTCTACATAATACTTTTATGTAACTTAAGTAACTAAGTACCATCTTTTATAAGTGTGTTCTACTTCTGACAACTATTCTTACGTCAGCTGGCCTAAATATTTATTTACAACAATGTCAGTGTAACTAACTGTTTATATAAGTTGTGTAAATAAGAAAAAGCTATTAATCACTGCCACTAAGATTTATTTTGTTGTGCAAGCTCAATTTTTTAGAGTAGTTTTTTAAAAAATAGTTCTGACCTCCTGTATGTAAAGAGTGTTATGACAGGGTTTGGGCCCACCAAACAGCTGTTATAAAACACCACTTTCAAGCAAATGGAACCTGCTATAGCAGTTATGCTACGGCTGTGCTGTTCTAAAAACGTTCTGCAGTCATTTCAATACCAAATATAGGTTTTCAATTCAGCGTGAGCCTCAGAGGATGAAAGACGGGGTCAGCTCGCCGGCTTCTGAATGCAGACTTTTCACCCTCAAGAAAGCATTCTCCAAGAGAGAAACTAGAGGTCATTCCAGTGCAGTTTTGGGAATATTACAGGAAAGTAGTTGAGGAAATTCATCATCTGTAATCTCCTTTAGCTTTAACAGTACATCCTACAAGCTATTCCTTCCTGAGATATATTTCCAATATAAACTTATTATCAGTTCTAGAAAGTGTAATGACTATGGATGCATCCTAAAGTTGACGGTCTCATCTAAAAACAATTAGTACAAATATTCCAGTGTTTCTTGTGAAAACAATAATCAATACATAGTTTTCTCGCCTCTTTGCTGCAATAGCTCCTCTGCTAAATCTTCTGGGAAGGCTTAAACCAGGTGCTAGAAGGTTGCTGTAAAGATTTGACTGCATTCAGCTACGAGAGCATTAGTGAGGTCAGGTACTGATGTTGGATGAGCAGATCTGGATCACTCCGACTCATGCCCAGGTCAGTGCACAGAGCCCCATTATTCTAAAGAATGCAGTTCCAGTGCTCCCAGTGTTGGCATAGCATTGGCCAGCACTTGGCAGAGCATTGCTCCAGAGCTGCCCATTCTATGGGGATTAGAGGTATAAAATACAAAACTTTGTTACCTTACTTAAATGGAAATTTTGGTTATTTATACTTTACTGGAGCAATTATTTTTCAGCTGACTTTTTACTTCTACTCCTTACATTTACACTCCATTATCAGTACTTTCTACTCCTTACATTTACACTCCATTATCAGTACTTTCTACTCCTTACATTTACACTCCATTATCTGTACTTTCTACTCCTTACATTTACACTCCATTATCAGTACTTTCTACTCCTTACATTTACACTCCATTATCTGTACTTTCTACTCCTTACATTTACACTCCATTATCTGTACTTTCTACTCCCTACATTTACACTCCATTATCTGTAATTTCTACTCCCTACATTTACACTCCATTATCTGTACTTTCTACTCCTTACATTTACACTCCATTATCAGTACTTTCTACTCCCTACATTTACACTCCATTATCAGTACTTTCTACTCCCTACATTTACACTCCATTATCTGTACTTTCTACTCCTTACATTTACACTCCATTATCTGTACTTTCTACTCCTCTCATATGTTACTTTTACTTCTATACTTTAAGTAGTTTTGAAAGCAGTACTTTTACACTTTTACTAGAGTAAAAAGCTTAAGCTGATACGTCAACTTCTACAGAAGTATTTTTAAGAAAATTAAGACCTGTAAACTTTTAGGGGTTAAATTACAAAAAAATATGAGTTATTAATAATGTGAGGGCTAACAAACAAGACTATCAAAATGTAAGAGTCACTGCTTTCCCTTTGCTATAAAGATTCAAATGTAATTACATGGTTAATACACACTTAACTACATTAAACTAACATTCTGTATTAATAAGCATGTGTGTGCTTTTTCTGTTTATTTTGATATTAACAAAAAACAAAAACAACGCAAAAAAAAGGTTTTCTGTAAAACAAGACAATACACGACAATAACATTTAATCCAATTCACAATAAAATGTCTCCTTCAACTTACAAACACACATGTGGCGTGGTGTAGAAGTTCTGCACTTTCCACAGCATTAAGCACTGAAGAACGTGTACCAAAGCACTGATTATGTGTCAATTCTTGATTCACACTTCATTTTACACATCACACTCTCTCTTTCTCTCTACTCCCTCGCTTTCTCTCTCTCCCTTCTTTCACTCTTCTCTCTCTCTCCTTCTCTTCTCTCTCTCTCTTTCTCTCTACTCTCTCTCTTTCTCTCTCTCTCTGTCTTCTCTCTCTGTCTTCTCTCTCTCACTCGCTCTCTCTCTCTCTCTCCCTACTCTCTCTCTCTCTTTCTCTCTCTCTCTGTCTCTCTCTCTGTCTCTCTCTCTCTCTCTTTCTCTCTCTCCCTTCTTTCACTCTTCTCTTTCTCTCCTTCTCTTCTCTCTATCTCTCTTTCTCTCTACTCTCTCTCTCTCTCTGTCCTCTCTCTCTCACTCTCTCTCTCCTTTCTCTCTTTCTCTCTCTCTGTCTTCTCTCTCTCTCTCTCTCTCCTCTCTCTCTCTCTCTCTCTCTCTCTCTCTTCTTGTTTCACACTTCATTTTACACATCACACTCTCTTTCTCTTTACTCTCTTTCTCTTTCTCTCTCTCCCTTCTTTCACTCTTCTCTCTCTCTCCTTCTTTTCTCTTTCTCTCTTTCTCTCTACTCTCTCTCTCTCTTTCTCTCTCTCTCTGTCTTCTCTCTCTCTCCTCTCTCTCTCTCTCTCTCTCTCTCTGTCTTCTCTCTCTCCTCTCTCTCTCTCTCTCTCTCTCTCTCTCCTCTCTATTTCTCTCTCTCTTATCTCTCTCTCCCTCTCCTCTCTCTTTCTCTCTCTTTCTCTCTCTCTCTCTCTCTCTCTCTCTCTCTCTCTCTCTTTGTTGTACCTCGGTCACCTCCTTCCTCATGTTGACGATGCGGAGCCAGTGAGTGAGGCGAGGGAATCCGTCCAGCTCCACGTTCCGCTCCTGTAAGGGCACTTTATTCTTGTAGGAGAGCTGCCGGCTGAAATACTTCACCAGCTTACCCTGAGAAAGAGAGAGAAAGAGAGGGAGAGAGAGAGGAAGTTAAAGTAAACGTGAGTTTCACTTTTAAAAGCATAATCATTTCAAAACCTACAGAGCAGGAATCCACGTTTTCTAACTGCACACTTTGATAAATATAAATGAGCGATATGTGTCCCTATACTTTACTTCTCTTCATGTTCAGGTCCTAACCTTGGGTAACGCTTCTGTACACATTTCCTAACCAATCATAGGGCTGTTATCTCTTTTGCCCCGCCCACACAAAACTTAGCAAGCTGAAGCTAACCAGCATAAACAAAAGCAAAGAAGCTAGACCTCCTGCCTGTACGTGCCTGAAGCCCACTCCTTCCTTCCTTTCTTCCTACACCAACATTCACTCATCAGCTCCTTCATTTAAGTCTTGCTTCATCTGACCATCCATTCGTACGTCTATTTTTCTGTCTGCTTGTTCCTTTGTCCATTCGTCCGTCTGTATGTCTGTCCATGTTTAGCTTTTCTGGACCGGATAAAAGCATAAAAGCCCATAATGATTATAGTTCTGTAGAAGTGGCAAGCTGTCAATCAAGCAGCTCATTAGCCACGTCCACACTTCTCAGATGGGTCTGATCGGCTGTCTGTATCTATTTTAAGCCGTGTTTTATCATATTTATGTCTTATATTCTTAATTCAAGCTTTGCTGGATGATTAATATAAATATATATATAATATAATCAAGCAAGCATTTTTAATATTGAATGTAACCCTGGTGACCCAGGTATATGTCACATGTCCCCCTACTTTTTTTTTAGCTCTACTCGCAGCAGACTTTAGGGAAGCGTGTGCTCAAACCATATAAAACCAGTCAATTCCGAGAGTGCTTATCTACAGATATAGTTCCACATAACAGGGACTTCCAACTATTTATATTTTGTTCTGTACAATGAAATGCTTAAGATGTTGTTTAGAGTGGTTTGGTGTGAAATGCTCTATTCAAGAGAAATTGATATACTCTTGTATTTATATACTCTGAATTGTTTACAGAAGTGTTGATTGGAACCAATTGTCCCAAAGCATTTAATAATACACAGCCTGATGCCTGAGTTTTAGAATGCTTACAACTTTTTTTATCCATTCAGGATGGAGGGATATATACAGAGCATTATGATAATACAAATATAATACAATAATGCAACAAAGTCCATAAAGAATGTCTTTTAGCTTTTTACCACCATCAGCATCATGATTAATAATGCTGTAGGTTCACTGGTGGTTTTGAATAGTAAATAAAATGCATTGTAGGCATCAGGACCCCTGGTTCCTATCACCACCACTGTAAAGAAATGCAAGACAATGACAAATCAAATCACCCATAATGAATCTGATCTCTAGTAATACAGAAAATGTGCAAAAATTGCTGGACATTTTATTTTTGGTATTAACAGAACGCAAAACGCAATCTGTGTACGTGTGAGGGCTCCTATACTCTTAATTGTCCCATCACATTAAATATTTCATGAGCTGGAGCACTGCATGTTGCAGAAAACATAAATATTCTAAATTGGACAAGTTTTCCCAAGCTAGTGATGTCACTGCAGTGCTCATGCGGAAAGGCAAAGGCAGCTAAACAAAGGCAATACAAATGCACACATGTATTCTTTAGTTTATGTGTCGCAGCAGACATACTTTTATTTGCTTATGTCTCTTTCCTGTAATCTGATGGAGGGCAATATCTAGTGGAAAAGCTGGAACCAGGACATTATGACTCCCTGACCATGGACTGCAGAAGTTTTTCAACATGGGCCAAACTTTTACTAGGCTGTGCAAAATAGCACACACATACAGTGGCCTCAGAAAGTACTTGGACAGTTTAACAACTGGTAACAACTTCAATAAAGTTCTTTAGGTTAGCTCCTAAAATATATAGACTAAAACCTTCATATTTTACACATTTTTTTTTACAATAGTGTCAATGAGCTTGTATTTACCAAAGGTGTCATCTGAAGGGTTCCAGTGCTCTGATATATATATATATATATATATATAAATGGCAACATAACAGTTCTTTCCAGATGTTAGCTTTGTCATTGCTGTTATACCGGCCTTCAAAAATGCAGACAACACAATTTTGAATTTGAAAGAAACCCTGACTGTTTGAACATACAGGCCCCAATATTGTGTGCATGTCAAATGTCATTAAAATATGTTGTAATGATTTTGACATGATTTTTAGATCCTTTTTACTATTCTATCAGGAGTTCTATCTATTCATTAAACCATAATAGCATTCAGGCTTAGTTTGAATAAGAATGTGACATTACTCAAAATAAACACTTTTAGATTGTCCTGATTAGGGCTGACTCCACTGTAATCATATGACATGATCACAGTGTGACAATGGTGGCTTACATGTAGAGGAGTTTTGTCTATTTGTAATTTTTGTATAATAATCAGAACATTCCCATTTGCTTAAAATGTCATATAGTGTTTTAAGGCATACAAGTCTTAACACACAGGGTTTTCTTTAACATATTTTTAAGTATGGCACAAATGCCCAAATACTTTTTGGGGTTACTGTAATATTAGCATTAATTTATAATCCTTCCATCCTATAAATCTTAAATACAAGGTGGGGGGATTGAGAAGTTTCTCCAGGCTTAGTCTCCAAATCTCAATCTAGCTGAATAATGCAAGACATTAAAAGAAAATGTGATCTACAGTCATATTCAAACGTCCAGGCTTCCCTAATCACTTTACATGCAGTGAAAGTAAAGCCATCCTTCACAGAGAACACAGTTTTACTGTTTACAGTTTATTTGCAGAACATACTAGGAAACGAAAACATAAAACATGGCCTGTGAATCCAGTTATGACACGTGTTATAGTTTATGTTTTTCTACATGGCAAACCCAGCATATAAACAGAATGTGTGCACCTAGTTTTTGATGCGTTATAATGTTAAATCACCTGCACATGACGAGGCAGTTACCACGACACATACGGACAATTCAATTTCATCCTGTAAGGTATTACAATAAGGTATCTAACAGAAACGGAAGAGTTTAGAAGAGGGGAGGGTTGAAGCTCTCCACCATGTAGAGGAAGCAGCTTACTCCAAGCTGCATAATGCAACAGAGTAAGAGATGCCATCAAAACCTCCTAACTGTGTGTGTGTATATTTAGATACTATATACTACTGTGCAAAACTATTTATCATATGTTGTAACTTCTTTTCTTGCTGTCAAAATATAGAGGAAGACCCGAATATACTTTATTCTTGATGATACTACAGTACAGACATGATCTGAGAAGGTCTGAGCAAAGTTTTGACTGGCAACTCCACAGTCTTATAGACAAGCCTCCATGTTCCATCTGGCCCATGTGACCCATCTGGCCAAGATATCTCCTGGGTTTGGGGCAGATTTCCTTGGGAGGTTCCTGCTGATCCTGATGGGATCTGCTGGGCCATAAACTCTATAGCATTTTGTGGGACGGTCCTCTGTGTCTGAACAGATTTACTTTAACAGACGGGCCTGGTATGTAAGCAATATTTACAACACTTATCTAATCCTATAAATAGGTATAAATGATATTTTCACCACCATACATCACTAGAACAGATGTAAATAAGCATAAATACAATACAAAGTTGCATAAATATCTTATTTTAAAAGAAGTAAATAATATCTTATGCACCAGTTTAAAGAACAAAGTTCCAGATTTCTCCTGGACGCCCCAAACATTGTACAAATTTATTACATTCTTTTAACTTAATGAATAGTCAAAGCAGGTGTTAGATGAGAACTGTAGAAAATACCGAGTTGTTTCCACAAGGAAAAGTTTGAAATGGATAAAATAAACATACAGACAGATGTAAAACCACTACTTACTGTATTAATACTATTTGAATGCTGGAAATTGTGTTTTGCTGAGCAAACAAAAGCTTCCTGTCAGGAAAAAATAGCTTTTAAATATAATAATGTCCCCAAGCATAGCCAAATTAATACAATTCTGCAAAGAAGAGCTGCCAATATTCCCTCACAGTGATGTGAAAGACTCACAAGTTTTCTCAAATGTCTGATTGCACTTGTTACTGACATGGGTAGAATGAACAGTTATCGTATTTAGGGGGGCAATTACTTTTTGACATGGGTGATATGGTTTTTATCAAATCCTTATCTTAATAAATAATCATAATAAATAAAATGATCATTTAAAAGGTGCATTCCGTGTGTACTTATGTTGACTGTATCTAATATTAAAATTAGCTTAATGATTTGAAACATTTAAATGTGACAAATTAACAAAAATAGAAGACACTTCTCGTGACTGTTTTTAAGTAGATCATTACATTTAATTGAATATAATAGTTATACAAAGTTTATATATATATAAGTGCATGCATGAAAGTACATATTCACTGTCTGTTTGGGGACACTCTGCGTTCTTTTAAAATTTAAAATGATTACATCTCAAACTTCACAGCCATTATATTATTCATGATAACACACAATGGTTGTTAGGGTAGTGCTAGGCAGTTGCTGGTGGTTGCTACGATATCCCACAGTTCACAGGCATTATGAAATCCTACATGGTTATCTGTTTGAGATCCTATATGGTTGATAGGGTGTTACTAATGGACGTGTATCACGGTGATATAAGCTGAGTGCAAGGGATGGGAAGAATTTTTTATTTGATAATTATTGTGTGAAAACCAAAATCCAATCAAAATACTGTGCACAAGCTCACCAATCCTGATCAGACCACCCATATTTTAATAAGTGCAGGACAGGTTAGCAGATAAAAATCTGCCTGAAAAAGAAGAAGAAACTTTTAGATAACAAACATGTTGTCACTGATCATGCACAATAGTAATGCAATTCTATTTAGCTGGTGGAAGCCATTGTGACTACATGGAGGTGTTATTTGTAGAGCTATCATTTATAAACATGCTGTGAAGAGGTATGAAGGACTGCCTGTATCTGGCCTTCTTTCCATTGTAACTAAAGAGCTCTAATAACAAGAGACAATGTAAAAGCAAGAATAAATCTTGGACACCACATTCCTCGTCTGCTCCACAAAGGGATTTGAAGCACTGTGGTTCTGGCGGCAAAGCAGCGTATGAAGGTGGCAGACTGTCTACTTCTAGAAAAGTTAATCGGACATCTCAACACAGTTTTCTTCTTTAACATATTTCTAAGTGAAACAGGATGGTTGGGTGGCAAATGTGTGCCAGCAAGACATGGTCTGATTGGACTGTGAAAAGAAAAACAAACATGGAGTCAGACACTGAACTGGGACTACTCAGCTCCTGCAAAACACCTCAGGCAACCACATTGGAGGCTACAGGCTTATTAAGTGAGACAGGGTAGGCGCTAAAGCAGCACTATGAATTTTTATGGTTAAAACTAAAAGGGGTCGCATCACTGAGTATGGAGAAAAATTAACACCGACTTACGGTGAACATGCTAAAAAGTCCTAAAAAGCCTGAAACATTAATTTAAAAACAGGCACTGGCCAGTTTCGGCGGCAGTTTTTCAGACCATGTCTGCACAAAAAGAAGGTCCGGCTCAATGTTTAGGTCTTACATACAAAATTAACATCACATTGAGGAAGAACTGCGTGGGGCCTGAAACACAACCCATGTTGCAAAATGTTTTTCTGCGTATTGCATGCAGTTACATAGTTCCACCAGAGAGGTCTCCAAATCCCCATGTCTGTCTTTAAGCACTGCCATGGCATAAATTGTCCATTGGAAGAAAAAAACAAACGTGGTTGGGGAATGCATCCACATTACTTGCTTGCAGGATTCAGGAATAGCTGTTTTTTAAAACAGTATAGGCTTATCTCTGATTATACAAAAGACTTATTAACGTGTGTGGAGATGCAACCACTTGCTTCTAGTATTTAACTTCATAAACAATCATTTGATTCCCACCAGACTTCTGTGGGCCTGAGGCTGAAGCACATCTCACACTTCAATCAGCAGTATCTGCTCCCCCCTACCCCCCCCCCCCACCAAACACACACATACACACACAACCCGACACACACACTTTCTGAATATGATTATTACTTTTTTGAATAATAAGCTGATCCAATAAAAATAATAACCCCTACAATGGATTGTGATTGACCTAGTACAGAAACTAATAATCTAAACAATGGTCCAGCGAGGTTTCAGGTAGACTTAAAGAACATTTACAATATGTGGAGGTTCTTTAAACTTTAAAAAGGTTTCGTCTCTTTTAGGAAATGATTAACATTTTGTATAGTCAGTTGTGTTTTAGAATTAGACGATTGTGTGTTGAAAGATTAAGAGAAAACCCCTGAACAACCCTATCTCACCCCTCTGTTGTTATGTGTAGTAGAGCCTATGGTGGCGATCAAGGTTGTCGCTTTTTTGATGATGAGGATTTGCCCTG
This sequence comes from Megaleporinus macrocephalus, assembly GCA_021613375.1. Classification (NCBI taxonomy): domain Eukaryota; kingdom Metazoa; phylum Chordata; class Actinopteri; order Characiformes; family Anostomidae; genus Megaleporinus; species Megaleporinus macrocephalus. Next base: position 19,915,200 of record CM038725.1, on the reverse strand, counting down.
TCTTGCTTTCCTTGTGCTAAATTATTAAGTACAATCCTTCATTTGTAAAAATTTGGGTTCTCAAACTTCTGACAGCACAAAATGTTTAGCCAGCACTGGACACAACCACCGTCCAACGACTGCTACAGCCCCATCGAATACAAAAACACTCTCTGTGGTTTGTCTATTATGGGCTACTGTAGAAACACGGCAGAGCTATGCATGAATTTTTTGTCACTGCGGTCGATAAAGCAACATAATCCCTAACCATCAGCCCATAGCATTAAAGCTACAGCTAGTGCTTCCATCGTTATATATTCACTGTAAAATACACACCTGTATAGGGACTCTGCAAAACCACCTGAAAAGAACATTTTTTTGCACGTACATGCTTGCACCACTTACAGTGCAGTCAAGTAGTCAGCCTTAAAACCAATGCACACCAGACCAGCAAACATTCTGAACCACTGTATGTTTAATGATGGTACGCGCACCAGTGAATTCCAGCTCCCCACCAGAATCTGACTCCTGACAGTGATGAGCTCCACCCTGAGGTAGGCATGACCGTAATATTGAGGTAATAGCTGTCATTATCGTCATAGCCCTATGCTTTTTTTGTTCTATTGTTCTTTTATGGTATCACTTCAAAGATACTTCACTTCAACTTTTTTAAGACTGAACTTTAAAAATATAAATTTTTTTCTTCATTATAAAATGATATAACTTGTAATAAATGGCTGTTTTAACTGGAGGTAGAGAATTTATTGCCTGGATTTCATGGTGTAGCTTATGTTCAAACAAAATTGGTTCTTTCTGTCAGTCATTTCTATCAGTCGGTCAGTATATGAGAAGCCTAAAGATTTTTTGGGCCTGGTCACTGAATGGTATCCCTAATGGTATCCTGTGAATGTTAACAACCTTGTTCATTGTTTAAAAACTTTACAAAAATCTTCTTGTCATTAAAACATTGATTTTTGTGTACATTTCATACAGATCTCTTCTTTATATTAACATAAACGCTCACTAAAACCTTTGTGGGTATTTAATCTTTCCTTTTGGGGGCCATATAGAAACCTGTCAAAAAGTTTTTGTTAAAATAAAATAAAATATGAAGAAATGCAGTGATCAGAAAGTTTTATTTTCTTATAAGATATTAAAGACTTGGAATATGCCTATTTAAGCATTCTGTCTACATATCTAGGACTAAGTCAATCTCTTCCTTTGGTATGTAAGAAGGAGACCAAGAACTGAGACTTTGTGGTTATGGTTCTGAGTCAAAGTACACGTACCACAGATTCCATAAACCTTTAAATATAAATGCCTTGAGGTTCGGAGGAACATCTCTGAAGCCTTTTCATTTCCAGATGCACCAAGAACCTCACCTTGCAACCTCAGGAACATCTTACGAGCTAAGACCCTTTTAGTCTCTGGTTCTTCACACGGATTAGCTAACTGTTCACTGATATAAATAATCGCTGCTGTCTTGCCACGAATACTGTTCAGAATGAAGCTGCCAAAAAAAGGCTCTTTGGCATGAACAAGCACTTTTGGCATGTAGAACCACTTTTGGTTCACTAAAGAAACTTTCAGTGGGTGGAACTTTAAAGAACTATTTTTATAAACGCATTGTATGACTGTGAAGAACCTTTTAGAGTTTGAAGAACCTCCTCTTATTTTAAAGGTTGCACACTAAATGAATGTCTTTTCCTGTAGCTGTACAACCCAACCAACAGCAACTGTGCCAGTAGACCACCAGAAATGTCCCCACCAGACAAGTTTCAGTCACAAAAGGAAGCTTCCGAAAATTATTATAAGATACAGAGAAAATGGGACTCTTGGCATCACCACGTAGACCACCAAAGCTGTTATTAACAGAACTTTTATCTTTGAGAGAGAAAGAGGAAAAAATCAAGCTCTGTTTCTCCTTCAGATCTAAAAACATCCGTCCTTCCACTGTAAGAAGACCACTCAACACTGTGGGTCTGAAAGGATGTGTAGCTGTCAAGAAGCTCCTCACTAAGAAAAAGAGACACAGACACACTAAGCAAAGAAGCTTCTGGTGTTCTCAGAACAATTGATTGGCCAGACCTTAATCTTGCTGAACTTTGAAAAATATTCAACATCTTTCTCCACTATAAAATGAATAACTATTAAATAGTTGTATTAAAAAAAGTATTAAATATTTGTTTTTACTGCAAGTTAAATGAATGTAGTGTCTGGATTTTGTGGTGTAGTTTATATTCCAACAAAACTGGATCTGTCTGTTAGTCACTTCTCTCAGTCGGTCAGTACACGAGAAGCCCAAACATTTTGGGGGCCTGGTCGCTGCAGGCACCATGCATCTCAGCGTGACTGACCTACCGCCGGCATTTGTGCCACTGAGTAGGACAGAACCTACCAGCACGTCACAGAACGTTTCTGTTGCTATTAAACAATGCGCTTCTCTCCAAAACACTTCTCGTACACAGAGCGATCCTATTTTTAATCAAAACACTGTTACAAGCAACTGAGCTTCAAACAGGGTGCACTGGCAGCAAATTAGCTATTAAAGGTCCCTTGAAAATACTGATTAATCCAAATGAAATAAACAGGCATGCCATATATTGCTAGCACATTAGCAGCTTCATTGCATTCTTTCACTCTGAGGGCTTTGTTTCTGCAAAGCTGGAAAAGTGTATACATTTCAATGTATATCAGCATATCTGAACATTTCAGATAAATAGTGTAAAATATTAATAAAACATTAGTACAATAGTATAAAAAAAATTAGGTTGTCCCAGCCCTCTTACATCACCCTGTTGTAAATATTTCTTACATACTATGGCATCTGTTAAAAGCTTGTTTATACAGATGGGCACACTTAATGCTACAGAGGTTGCAAGAAGTTTGTGGTTTAGTGAATCCCGTAATTTATGGCCCCCCAAACCCAGGAGATAACGACTTGGCCAGATCACATGGGCCAGATGGAACATGGAGGCAGGCCTATAAGACTATTAGTGCAGTTGCCGAGACCAGAGTAGACCACGTTTTGAGAGCTCCTAAAAGAAAGTCTGTACCGCAACATCCTCAAGAATAAAGCTCATACTCTGAACTGGCCTCCCTCTTCATTCTGACAGCAAGAAAAGAAGTTACAACAACGCTTAATCTAAAAATGTTATTCTTAAATTTGTCCAGAAATGTATTATTATAATACATACATGTGAATCTATTTAACATCTCAAGCTTGAAACATTTGGTCCTGAACCATCTCTGTTGTAGCACAAAACACCTAAACATACAATGTAACAGCATTGTAACAGCACCAGGAATGTTCAGCATTTATAGTTCTAAATGATCATGGGAAGAAAAGTAGTTAAGCTCTGCTGCATAAATTATAGACTATAGATAAAGTAAAATATTGATCAAAAATGTTTATTGCTGCTGGCAGAACAAAACCTTATATGACTATATTTGTTATTTTTCAGTTTATAACATAAATACCTGATGCTCTTTACTCCTCTCTTAACGTACGACACCTCTCACATGTACAGTGATACCAGTAGAACAATAATTTAATTATGTATGTAAGAACTCAAATGTGCAATAACTTTCCTACCTCTAAACTCTTACTGCTGTATACAGTATATCTGTACTTATTACTATAGCCACAGTCACTTTACATTTTATTATTCTATTGTATTATAAGACTTATATATGTGTACATACTACAAATTTCTTTTATGTTGTAAATTATTATTAGAGTGTATATTCTTCTTCTGCTACTGTAAAAACTGCAATTTCCCCCTGGGATCAATAAAGTATTTCTGATTCTGATTCTGATTCTGATATGTGTACATTTTTTTATGAATATGCTAAAAGAAATGACTCTAAAAACCCCACATATGTGTTAAGTACATCTAGAGAATGTCCATAATGCCTTCATGCCATTAGCATGGACATTAGCTAGCCACATTTTGGTTACCTCAATCAGCAGCTTGCTAAATTCTACACTGTGATACTTTGTGTTTTGAGGTTCACTTAATAATATCTGTATGGGGTTCATGTAACAAACAATAGATGTTTTTGGCATTACCATTTTTACCTCTATATTTACCTTCATCCTTTTTCTTTTACTACTATGCCTTTAAGACTGATATATGTAAAGGTGCTCTGTTTTGATTAGCAACATTGTCTGACTCAAAAGCCGTCCAGGCTGAAACCCTTCAGGACAAAGTGTTTTTTTTTAGTGTGTGTAACTCATTCCTTTTAAGATTTCATATTAACTTTCTAAGTCAAGTTAATATGAGTTTGTGTAAATATTAAAATAAACTTGTTTTATATATATATATATATATATATATATATATATATATATATATATATATATATATATATATATATGAGCACTTAGTTCTACAATTACAGACTGTAGTGCATCTGTTTCTAACTTTGTTACACCCCTTTTCAATAGTTAGCAGCCCCACAGGACCACCACAGAGCAGGTATTATTTGAGTGGTGAATCATTCCCAGCACTGCAGTGACATTGTGACCACTCACTGTCCACTCTATTAGACATTCCTACCTCGTTGGTCTGCCTTGTAGATGTAAAGTCAGAGACAATAGCTCAGCTGTTGCTGCACAGTTTGTGTTGGTCATCCTTTACTTTATTCAGTGGCCACAAGATGCTGCCCACAGGACACTGCTGTCTGGATAGTTTGGGTTGTGGACTATTCTCAGTACAGCAGTGACAACAAGATGTTTAATAAACTCCAGCAGCACTGCCATGTCTGATCCACTTGTACCAGCACAACAGGCACTAACACATCACCATGTCAATGTCCCTGCAGTGCCAAGAATGATCCACCACCCAGTTAATATCTGCTCTTTGGTGGTCTATTGTGGGGCTGATCATTGAAGAACAGGATGAAAAGGGGTTAACCAAGTATGCAGGGAAACAGATGAGCTACTGTCTGTAAGTGCAGCACAACAAAGTGAAACGGAGTGAGGTGTTGTTAATTTTGTTAGTTGTAAGGCCATATTTAAGATAAAACAGGTGGGAACCAACTTGTTTTTATACCATAAAAATACTGCTTTTTCATACAGGATAAAGTTTTATATATCGCTGTTCAATAAAAAACAAGGATCTCTAAAATGGTAACCATACAGGTGAGAACAAAAAACCTACTTTACCGTCAATGTATGTCAAGAGATCCAGAATTTTTAACGAGCTGTTTTGAAGCATTTTTATTGGTCCAACCTTCATACAATGTAATTGTTATATACAAAACTATTGTGGTGTCAGCGCACACCATACTTTAGCAGTTTAGTTATTCTATTCTGTAGCATTAGTTTAACATTAGTTTAAAGCCTGGGGACTTTATTTTAGAAGCGGGGCTGTGAGGATGGTAGAAGCCTTCTCAGGGTAGAGAGTAAACAGAGGACAGCCGAGGCTTACAGGGAGAGCTAGCCTGAGGACTGTGTTCTCTCCCTGGTCTGTGCCCTGTTCTGTTCTGAGTCTATTAAAGCCGAGTAATGGGCCGACATTTCAGCGTCTCTGAGTTTCTCCTGAGCACCCCCTGTACATTACAATAATCAATGGTTAATATTTCATAGCACTGACATAAACACTGAGTTTCAAGCACAAAGTGTTGTAAAGCCTGTTTGCATACAACGATCATAAAGCATTTAACAGAACGCAAACCCTAATATCAAATAAGTACAGCTAAGACCGTCCCATTTAGAGTTTTGGGACAACATAGACTGTATGGTAAAATAGCAGTACAATACAAAACCACTCTGCCTGCTAGAGGACAACAATGATACATTAAAAGATTTACTTAGTCTTGAGCCATTTCAGTCTCTCAGCATCAGTTTAGTGCAATAACCCCACTCAATGGCCAACGGTGTCCTAACTGGACATCTACTTAGTCTTACAGATGTAGGTGAATTACCAGTGAAATATTTTACTTTTGAAAATAAAAATAAAAATATTCTACTCAAAAATCAATTTATGATCTTACCAGAACATGCCAGAGGAACAAATCTGGGATCAGCGTTTTTTAATTATTTGTTAGTAAAACAAACCACACAGCAACTCTTCAACATAGCGCTATTAATTCAAACCAACCAATAACACATTTCAACTTTTTATTATTTGCTATTGTCGTCTATGTGGAACACAGGATTGTTTTACCACAGATAAGGTGATGTGATGAGAACCAACTCTGGATGAGCATACTCTGGACTCTAGAGGGTTCTAGTGGATATGCACTGATGTCACTTTCCTGCCAGAAAGTGCCCCCTCAGTGCGACTGAGTAACAATACAGTCCACAACAAGGCTGCATCCAGGGATTTAACCAGCGATTATCTGATCTTTATTGTTTCTTCAAGTATAACTTCCACATCTACAAAGTTATCTGGCTCATTGTCTAAACTTTTTAAACAAAACAGAGTTTGTTTAGAGTAACCCTGTCTAACCACCCAACACCCACAGGGCTCATCATCATGCATGTCTTTAATAAATGCTCATCAAAACTTTACAGTTACTCACAATAGAAATGGAAATAAAGAGGCTAAATATTTATTTATCAGTAGTCAGTACAATATTGAACTTATGGTATGATTTCACCCCAAAATCCAGCATTCCTGAAGCATTCCGTGCCTGCATCCCAGCTTCAGCATGAAGCTGAAGTGTTGTTATTTTCTAGTCCACCTTAATTATTGTGGGAATATCAATCTGATCTGGGGTGCTAGAATGTAGCTGCTGAACCTTTTAAGGTGTAACGGAAAAAATTCAACCAAGAAGCTGGTGCACAGGAAGCCAAGCTTCTCTGTTCATTACCTTTCGCCAGTCTGTAAAAACATCTCTCTGAGATCTTGCCAAGAAGCTATTTTTCAACTGCACAACAGCTCTTTCACACTTTAGATTTTTTTTGAGTTTCGTGGGATTTACATCTATATATTGTTACTGTCCAAAGATAAACAAGTATCTCCTAAATGGCAACTTTTCAGGAGAGACCAAAACAGTCTTCACTTCCAACATAAACCAGTGTTACCAGAATTTTTTCCAAGCTGTTTCGGAGCATTTCTATTGGTCAATCCATCATGAATTGTATCAACATGATGTAAACAGCATCTGCTGCATTCAAACTATGTAGAAAAACTAAAATCCACAAAAACTGAAATACATGTTTTTCTTTGGACAGCGACGACATACTTTAAGTTTGCCAGTAGGCAGGCAATATAGATTGTGTTGTGAGATGATGTCATCTTGTAACAGAGAAAGGGCTAGTATTTCAATGAGGCAGCTGAGAAAGGTTTCTGGTTCCCTCTGGCTTGTACCGTGGGCGTTATAACTTTGCAGAGCATTTATATGCACACAAACCTCCACACTAAATAAAAAGGAGGAACTGGAAAAGCATAATAGGTCCCCTTAAAAAAGTAAGCTTTCCATGATCCCTTTAAATCACTGCAACCCTGCAAACATGAGAGATCTTATGTTTATGTATGTGCTTTTATGCTACACTGTAACAATAAGGGCTGAACTGCACCACTACTCTTTAACTGCACCACGCACTGTGCACGATGATGAAGAGGCCCAGCTCCTCTCCTGGTGGAGTTTGTGCAGAGGCCCTGTGGCCTGCGCTAACAGGCTATGTACATGTAGCTCGCGCTGTGCTTCATGAAAGCCAACAAACGGCTCGAACAGAGGACAGTTTTTTTTGTTGTTGTTGTTGTTTTTTTGGGTTTTTTTTGGACGACGCTGGAAGCCCCCACGGTGGAGGCTTCAAACATGACCGCCCCCGGACTCAGGACTGCCCCAGCAGGCACTGGGCAAAGGCGACAGGACGTGCAACCCAGTCATCGTCCACACATTCTGGCACCTTAATATCATTACATAACGCAATTTGGAGGAGAGAAAAAAATCCATTATAAAACAGCCTTCCTGTAACGCACGCTCCCCAAAACAGAGACTCTCACACGATGTCAACAACAAACAGGCCCTGAAGGTGTCCATGATGCAAACTACCCCTTCTATTATCCCCCCATCACGTCCCCCCGCCCCCTTACTTTAACCCCACCACCACCACCACCACCATCACCACCAGCGCCACCACCACCTGCAGAATGCGCAAGCTCTAGCCTGACTGCAGCTCCCTCGCTTTTATGAGCCCACTCTCTGCTCGGCTCTCTGCATCATTTTGTTTTTTTTCACCACTGAATAAGAAAAGAAAGAAAACGCATCGACATAACGTGCACAACAGCCGCCTGAACCCCCATGCACCGGAGGGGTTGGCACGCGCGCGGGGGGCGTGGGGGTGGTGAGGAGGAGGAGGAGGTGGAGGAGGAGGAGGGGTGGGGGGGGGGCGCTTACCTCCAGCGTCCGGATCTCTTTCTGTGTCAAGTCGTTGGATGTGGCACATTTGGTCCTCAGACCCTCCAGACTGGAGATGCTGATGTCGATCATGTTCTGCACCAGCTCGCACTGCTGCAGGGCTTTTTGCAAACTCAGATGATGCTGCTGCTGCTGCTCCTCGCTTTTGGTCATCGTCTCCTCGTCCATAATTTGCGAGCAGTGGTTTTGTTGTTGTTGTTTGGTGGTGGTGGTGGAGGTGCTGATGGTGGTCGTGGTGGTCTAGGCTCCTCTCAGGCTGACCAAAAAAAAAAAATACAAATAAAAATAAAATAAAATAAAATAAAAGCACGTAAACGCCGAGCAGGTGAGGAGGCTCAGATCACGTCTCAGCGCCTAAGCAGCTCCATTTGACCGAGTTCTAACCGCGCGAGCCTCTACGTGCGTAAGGCGATGATGATGCCACTGACTGCCGTCCAGCCGTGTTGCATCGCATCCCGACGGCGCTTTTGCATCAGGGCCGGGTCGCTTTGGCTTCGCTGTCTACCATGATGCACAGATGCTGAGACTAGAATAAAAAAAAAAGAAAAGAAGAAAAAACATGAAATCACAGGCTCGCTGCGGATCCAGCCAGGTCCATTGCAACGCAGATCCGAGGATGGAGAGAGAGAGGCTTCTTTTCTAAAGGTGATGAGTGCAGGTCCTTCCCTTGTGGGCCATCGGCAGCGTCCCGGTTCTCCCCCACCACACCGACATGTTCATGTTGGCCCCCCCACCCCCAAAGCCTCCGTCACTCGGATCCAGTAGCAGCAGCGGCAGCAGCGGCGAGTCGCCGATGCTCCAACTCTCGCGAGATCAGGCGAAGCCTAAGCGGTGTGGGCTCACTGAAGCGAATCGATTCGTTTTGGCGAACCGATTCTTTAGAACTGTTTGATGAATCGAATGTCAGATTCAGCGACCCACTGTTTCACAGGCCATCCTAGTGGCTTACACTGTTAAAAAGGATTGTCTTTAAAGGTCACATATACAGCACGTACGTAAGGTTTCGTAGTAAAGACAATAGTTTTATGTAGAACAGCTAGCACTTAAAGAACCATTTGCATGATTCATTACATGGTGAAATGATTCTTCAGACTAAGAATTGGAAAATGTGTTGTATATGATTCTATATCACACAAAAAAGGGTTCTGCTATTGATACACTGTCAAGCTTGTAACAGTCAAAGAGCCTTTTTTGGTGGTCAAATGTTGTCTTTACTAAATTATCATTGAAAAAAAACATATTTTTAAAGAGTGTATAAGTTAAGATACACATATAAAATGCAGTGCAAATCAGTGCACTGATGTTTTTAATTTAAAAACACATTCACATCTGTAAAGTCACTCCAAGTGATTTGGTGTTCTGTATGCAGCTTACCAAGACCTGTTCGCTGTGGTGGGTGATAGGAACCAGACATCTATGTGAGGTTAATGTTACACAGAAACTTCTTACATAAAATAGTAACATCTTATGTAAGATACGCTGCCTGATGTCTCAGATTCATGGCCGAGGGGTACATGCCAGGCAAAATAGTCTGCAAAGAAATTCCCACATTTACTGCTGTTTTACCGTCATCAACATTAGATGATGAGCTGAGCTGTGTAGACTACAGATGGTTTTGGATAGTAAATAAATTGTCTATATTCACCGGTGTAAAGAAATCTGGCCCAGCAAGTTTTTTGAAAATAAATTATTTCACATCAAATCGCTCTGAACATTGAATTACCAAAGAAATCTAAATAATCAGTGGAATTCTGTTTTAAATGCAGTACAGGACAGTTTAGAGCTCAGCTGGACTGATTTATAAAATCACAATTTTGCACCTGACAAACTAGCAGAAAATTCAAGTTTGGTAGAATCAAGATGTTTTTACCACATAAAATATTAATATCTTGACCGCATACCTGCAGCAGTTATACATACATAACCTTCTTCACTTTTAATGTGGGTCAATGGAACCAGAAATTTTTTCAAGCTATTTTGGAGCATCCCTATTGGTCCATTCATTATGAAATATATTTACAATACAAAGGACAGCTGTGTTATTAAAGTAATATAGATAAAACAAAAACAAATAAAAGCAAATAAGAAAAATGACAAAAATGGAGATACGTGTTTTTCTTGGACAGCAATGATAAACAGAATATAAAATAGTCAGGGCAACTTTATTAAAACTTTATTCTCATCTCATCTGGTTCTCTTTTGTTTAAAGGATGGTCATTCAAAGAGTGAGTCTGATATCTGCTACTAAAGTAAAGAGGCTGATTTTATTGTATTACATTATAATTTAGTTAAAGGTGAAATTGATACAATGTTAGTTTAGAACATTTTAATGAAATAAAAGATTAAATCTGTTGATTTATTGAAATGAACCGGTCTGATCTAGAAACCCTAAAAGTGTTCATTTTCATTGTTAACAATTTATTGTTTTAAATATGCAATGGTCTAAATTGTTCAAATATTTTTGCTTTGCATTATGTAAACGTGAAGACTGCTTTGAAAATCACCTTCGTATGTGTGTATGATAGATTACATCAGAAAACTTCTTAAAGCATTGTAACGCCTTAGTGAAGTCCCTGTCCCTCAGACCAGCACTCACAATAAATTGAAATGCATTTTACAGCACAAAAAATCTTATGTAATACTGTCTTCCAGACACACATACAAAAGATTGTAAAATAGTGGTTCCAGGTGCGCAAATTGCTTTTTCAAGCTTGTTGTAATCTTTGCATTGTGCTTCAATTGGAGTGGCCTGCAAACGGCAGCATTTCATAACAAAACAACTTATTGGGTTATTTTTAGTGTTTAAAAAACAGGGTCTATATATATATATATATACAGCAGGTACGGAAAGTATTCTGACCCCTTTAAATTTTTCACTCTTTGTTTAATGGCAGCCATTTGCTAAAATAAAAATTTTCATTTTATTTCTCATTAATGTACAATAAGCAAATTATTAAAAAAGAAAAACTGAAATATCACATGGTCATAGGTAATCAAACCCTTTGCTTAGTATAGAGTAGAAGCACCCTTTTGAACTAGTACAGCCATGAGTCTTCTTGGCAATGATGCAACAAGTTTTTCAAACCTGGATTTGGGGATCCTTTGCCATTCTTCCTTGCAGCTCCACTCCAGTTCCGTCAGGTTGGACGGTGAACCTTGGTGGACAGCCATTTTCAGGTCTCTCCAGAGATGCTCAATTGGGTTTAGGTCAGGGCTCTGGCTTTGCCAGTCAAGAATAGTCACAAAGTCATTGTCTTGTTGGAAGGTGAACCCTATGCCCAATCTGAGGTCCTGAGCACTCTGGAAGAGGTTTTCTTCCAGGATATCTCTGTACTTGGTCGCATTCATCTTTCCTTCAATTGCAACCAGTCATCCTATCTCTGCAGCTGAAAAACACCCCTATAGCATGATGCTGCCGCCACCATGTTTCACTGTTGGGATTGTATTGGGCAGGTTATAAGCAGTGCCTGGTTTTCTCCACACATACTGCTTAGTATTAACGCCGAACAGTTCAATCTTCGTCTCATCAAAGAATCTTATTTCTCATAGTCTGGGAGTCTTTCATGTGTTTTTTGGCTAACTCTATGCAGGCTTTCATATGTCTTGCACTGAGGAGAGGCTTCTGTTGGGCCACTCTGCCATAAAGCCCTGACTGGTAGAGGGCTGCAGTGACAGTTGACTTTGTGGAACTTTCTCAAATCTCCCTACTGCATCTCTGGAGCTCAGCCACAGTGATCTTTACCTCTCTCACAAAGGCTCTTCTCCCACGATTGCACAAATATTTTTACATTTCTGATTTTTTCTGTCAAGATGGGGTGCTAAGTGTACATTAATGAGAAATAAAAATAACTTTTTTTGCTTTTAGTAAACGGCTGCAATGAAACAAAGAGTAAAAAAAATTAAAGGGGTCTGAATACTTTCTGTACCCACTGTATATAAATATATATATATGTGTGTGTGTGTGTGTGTGTGTGTGTGTGTTTGTGTGTGTGTGTGTGTGTGTAATTAGATAGATAGATAGATAGATAGATAGATAGATAGATAGATAGATAGATAGATAGTTCATTCTTTTGAACCGTGCTTGTTCCTTGTATACAGGTCAGTAAAAATATGACCCTGGTGAAGGTTGGCAACAGAACTTGCTAGTTCAGCATTATGAAGAAGCTCCCAGCAAGAACGCACCTGAAGAACACACCTGGCACAGCTCTTCCTGCCCAGCAGGAGCTACGGCTGAATCACAGCTCCAGTTGTCAGAGAGCCATGAACACATGCAGCTCCAGCAGGCACACTGTTGCCTACTGAATGTCCTCTCAGGTTCAGTTGGAGAGGATTTGGAGAACAGCTTCCTGGCCTGGACATAATTCAGCAATGACAATGAAAATGTCTGTAAACTCCCATAAAAAAATGTATCTATGTTTTATTTTATTTAATAAATATATAGTCACAGTTATGTGCCCTTATGTGTGTGCTTCGATTTATTTGTTTGTTTGCTTTATTGTTTTTGTTTAGTATTAACTAAGCAGGAGATTAGCATGTACTATTTAGAATATGTATACTGTATGTAGTATATAGTGTACGGTGCAGTATGTATTATGTTGTTTGCAGTATGTAGATTGTGTTATGTATGCAGGGTGTAGTATGCAGATTATTGTATGTACTATTCCGTATAAAATGTATCACATATGTAGTAGGTAGCATGCAATATGTAGTGTGTACTATACGGTATATAATACATATATTTATGCAGTATGTAGCATGCAGTGTGCAAGGTGCAGTATGTAGTATGCAGTGTGCAAGGTGCAGTATGTAGTATGGATTATGTATTATAAAATGCTAGTACTAAATTGTAGTACATGATGTGTATTATAGATGCATTATATAGTATTTAATTTTCAAATTGTAGTATGTCTCAGGTAGTTTGCACTTTGTATAGTTTTTGCAGTATGAAATGTGTAAAATGTAGTATGGAGTGTGTGCAATTCATTATATGATGTGTCTAATGTATGCATTGCGCAGTTTACAGTGCGCATTATACCTGTAATATATGTATAAAATATATATTTTTGTATACATTAGCACATGTGATTCTCCTAACTAAAAAACAACAACTTAAAAGCATCATTTGCTCGTCATTTATTAGTGAAAGGCAAATCACAATACTGTACCGTCTTTAATATGAGCAGGACGAGTCTTTAGTAGAGAATTTTAGTTAATCCTCAATTACTTGAACCTTGTATATCGAGTCCAAGTCAAGTCATTTTGGCGAGTCCGAGTCAAATCGTGAGTCATTTACGGGCTAGTCCGAGTCGAGTCACGACTCATTTAAGGTCGAGTCCAAGTCTTGTTGTAAATCGTGAGCTGCAAGTATGTATTTTGAATCGAATGGCTGATTCACAATGAAATATTTTTCAATTTACAGAGCATTATTATAAGGTTAAATTATAAAAGAAAAAGGTTTTTGTTAAAATTGTTTGATAAAAATGAGTTGGGGCCACAAGGAAGTTGTGATTCGGTTCGAGCGTTGTATTTAAAGATTCGGTTCTAACGAATCGATTCGTTTACGAGTCGGACAACAAAAGCGCGCCAAGAGCGAAGTGGGAAGCAATACACGTCAAAATATGGCTTCAACCAGCAAGACAGCCGGGCAGACCAGGAATTTGCCATGGTAAGCTGTAACTATGATAAGCAGTGAGTGAGTATAGCATGCAATAGCGGAGTTAGTAGAAGCCCAGTCGCGTTATAAAGAGAGCGGAGTAATAATCAGATTGCTTTACTTGTGGTGCTAACGCGTCAGCAAGCTGGCTAACTGACTTAGCTAGCCAGGTTGGTTGTATGAGGTCTTTTGATTTATAAAGACAAGAAACTGAATGTACCGGTCAGGAAACATGGATAGGGAAAGTAAAGACTCGGTTACGGGTAGAAAACTGTTTTACGTAACTCTACTATTACGCTGTACAGTAATGTGGAGTTAAAGCAACTCCGTATTTGGCAGCTTTTTGTTAGTGTTTTCTCGTTCCACCTTAAATAGTTTCATCGACTGCTTTCAGGCGTCTCAATATCCCCAGGCGCCAGTATGGAACTGCTGCACCATTTAAGGTGGAACTGGAAAACTCCAACAAGAAGCAGTTGCTAACTGAAGTCTGTTGTTATGGAATACAGTAATTCCTTAATGTGCGCCTTTCTTGACTAGCTAGCTCACTCAGCTTCATAAAGGTCTAACGAAAACTTCGTATTTAGTGTATAAACTGAATATTTAAAAAAAGAATACTAACTGGGTAGGTGCCAAATGGTCAAGCACGTTAGCGGCCACACTGTTCCCCTGTGTCTCCTGCATATTCACCTGCATATTCTGTGTAAAAACTTAATTTAGTTTTTATACAGAATGTAACTGTGCAATATCTTTAAAATAGCTGTGCAATATATACCTGTAACATGTAAATTTGTAGTTTCTTATTGTTGTTTTTTTTTTTTTACCAAACAATAGAAATGAATTTATTTCTGTAATTTATTTCTCTTTTTGTGTTCTGAATGACTTCCACTTTAGTCTGCCCCTTGCCCTGTATCTGTTCTGCTGCTATTCTCCTGCTGTAACAATGCAAATTTCCCCATGTGGGATTATAAAAGGCTGTTTTATCTTATTTATTGTTGTCCTTTGATGCAGCTGTAATGATACAAGTTTTTTTTTTGGCAAAACAATGAAAAATCAGACTTCCTTCTCTTTAAAATAAACACTAGAAATATTTCAGCATGTACTTTTAAGTCCACCTGTGAATTCCAATCCCTGCCTGTGTTTTAAATAAATAATTTCTGTGAAGTCAGATATTTACATAAAATCATTAAAAAAAACAACCTACAACAGTTTAGCTCCACCTACTAACATTGAAATTATGGTTGAAGCCTACTTAATGCGGTCCTGCGCAGCTGTGACTTAACATGATGCATGGTGCTTAGAAATTTTGTCTGACTCTTGGGAGCAAAGTGGCTGCAGTTTCTGAGACCTTCCTAACACCAGGCCATCGTTCTCAGTGTGTGGAATCAGCCATTGTTGTAAACTCATGCTAGTAGAGTGTGTCTGATTTGACGACAGTGTTTTTACACCCCACCCCTGCAGTCACTGGCAGTTCATATTGACCATCAAGTGAGTTAAAGTCAAAAATGAATAAAGCCAATACAGTAATTTGGCAATACATCGTTCAGAGTAGGCTCCCATCACTACATACCTTTTTTATGGGAAAAACCTGTCCTGGATACACGACAATAGCTTAACATGTTTCTTGATTTTGTAGTTTAAACTAACCGGTATTAAATGAATAATGATATGCCAAAGTTGCTCTGTGGATGATTGTACTAACAACAACAACAAAATTCCAGTTAGTTCTCCAATCATGTCCTTGTTGGGGTTCAGGCTAGATGACCAAGGTAACACAGCTAGGCCAGAAGCATTAACACATAATATTAAGACATATTTAAAGTAAAATATTTAAACTAAATATTATACAATAATTATAATTATAATAGTTTGACTAAAAACATTTTTTTTTGTTTGCCAAAGTTACGGCAATCTAACGTATAAGGAATGTTACAGCTCACGCTTGTTTTGTAATTAAGTACGATACAGGTCAGCCGGTCGTAACAAAAATCACACATGCATATTAATATAAAGATTCATTCGAAAAACTTTTTTTCCTGTATTAAAATTTTTATTTTCAGATACATTTAAAAATGTATTTTTTTTTCTTCTGCATTTGTATTTGTCTGCTCTTTATTTTCCATTGAGATCATAGTTGTGTTAGAAGTAAATGTGAATTGTGATTTTGTTTGTTTATTTATTTTTATTATCACAGGGTTGAAAAGTACAGGCCACAAACCCTGGATGACTTGATCTCTCATCAAGACATTTTGAGCACAAGTAAGTAATGAATGAACAAACACAACGTGTTTGTGCTGTTAACTTGTAAAAAAGCACTGATGACTTTAAAACGAGATGAGTTTACTGGTTTCCTTGCTTGTGTTGTGAAGCCTGACAGCTTTGACCAGATAACTGAAGGAGAGGCCTTATGTATACAGTAGCTCCTTTATGCTGAACTGCTCTATCTCCAGCCTTAAAATGTGTGGGTTAGACGGTATTTTTCACAAGTATCTCTGAATCCTCCTCCTCAGTTCAGAAGTTCATCAGCGAAGACAGACTGCCTCATCTGCTGTTCTATGGGCCTCCAGGAACAGGAAAGACCTCCACCATCTTAGCATGTGCTAAGCAGCTCTACAAGGATAAAGAGTTCAACTCCATGGTTCTGGAGGTACTTCACACCTTAGTGTATTTTCAGCTCTGTCCGTCTGTTACAGACAGTATTTGTCCTGTATTTAGGACAGAAAACCCACTGAAGCACCTCTCAGTTAGTTAAAGCTCCTTTGTACTTAATGGTTACCACTTGCATAATTTACATACGATTGTATGAGGTGTTCTTTTATTAAAGGCCCAATATCCTACGTTTTCCCTTATTCTTAATTATTCCACTTGAGAGCCATTTAGAGTTCAGCTCCATGGTTCTGGTGGTTCTTGTTTGTCTGGGTTTTGTACCTGGTTTGTGGCAATTTCTGGGTAATTCTTTGTAAAGGCTGTTTTTGTTACTGTTTAATCTTGTGCTACAACTGTAGCATATCGTCGCTGTCCAATGGAAAAACATACATCTCCGTTTTTGTCGATTTTGAGTTTTCTACATCATTTGAACACGCCAATGGCCGTTTACATTGTATGAAAATTTTATGATGAATGGACCAATAGAAGTGGAAAAATGGACCAAAACAGCTTGGGGGGGAAAAATCTGGTTCCCTTGACTTATATTGGAAGTACAGCATGTTTATGGTCTCTCCTGTAAAATTGCAATTTTTGAGGTACTTGTTTTTCATTGGACAATGATGATATAAGAATGCGTTCTTTGCCTTATTCAAAATTGTATTTTACTCTATGTAAAGCTGGACTTTAGTCACAAATGTATCCAGAACCAGCATTCTTTTGTTGACATGCTTGCTGTTTATTTTGCAGAAGTCTTGTTTGCTCAGTGGTTATTATAATGTGAGGTGGATTAAAGGGATTTATTCATTTTAACGCGTGCTTGTTTGTAAAGCTTAATGCTTCAGATGACCGAGGCATTGATGTGGTTCGAGGGCCTATCCTCAGCTTTGCCAGCACCAGGACCATTTTCAAGTAAGCATCGTTTATCCACTTTTGTTCATGTAATTGTATTGAACTTAACTTGCAGTTTTTGGTGTTATTCAAAAAATTAACTTGCAAGCCGAACAACATGAAAGGTGCATAAATCTTGACAAAATTAAACTTGTGCACAGGGACTAAAAACTGCTACATGTGCTTTATTTTATAACTTTGTGTGTAGTGCTAATGCTAATGCCATTTAGGTATAGACTCACGCAGTGTATTTTGTTGCTGTTTCTAACGTGCCTTCATGCACTTTGTTGTTATTTGTGTAGGAAGGGTTTTAAATTGGTGATTCTGGACGAGGCGGATGCGATGACCCAGGATGCTCAGAATGCTTTAAGGAGAGGTAGCAAACCATCTGCCCCTCTACCAGCTTACCTGCTGGGTTCCCAAATGGCTCTGTGGCGAAATGTAGCTGCTCGGTTACTCGCTAGCCAAAGTGACCGCTTTAAGGCATAAAGATGAAATTGAGATTTATTAATGGATATTTGAAATGAGAAATAATCTGAATTAATAGGTGCATGCTGTTTCTGATTATAATTGTGATGTAACTAAAGTGCTTTTAAATTTAAGAGTAAGATTATAGCGCTTTTCTGTTGTATTGTTGCCTTATGATATTTTCTTTCTTTCTGTCTGTGTCTCAGTGATTGAGAAGTTCACAGAAAACACTCGTTTCTGTCTGATCTGTAACTACCTGTCTAAGATCATCCCGGCACTTCAGTCTCGATGCACGCGTTTTCGCTTTGGCCCTCTCTCCCAGAGCCAGATGATCCCCAGGCTAGAGCATGTTATCCAGCAGGAGAGGTGAGTGACTCCCAACAACCTTCGAGTGTGAGTGCAAATTCATCCATCCATCCATCCAATCTAAATATCATGTTTAGCCTCTAAAATACCCTACTGTTCATCTACTAATTTAGTGTGTCCATTTTTGTTTCACATTTTTTCCAACTCTTATTACTTAAAATAGTTTTTAAAATTCAATACATCATTTTGCATTAGAGTCCAGCTTAAATTAAGATTAGTATAGGTTTAGACTATTGGCTACAAAAGGTGTCAAGCAGTGTGCTGGTTATTTAAAAGTATTTCAAGTAATCAAGTAGTTGAACAGTATGGGTTTTTTAGAGGCTAAACATGATTTTAGATCGGATGGATGGATGGATGGACTTGCACTTTTCTACAAAAAAACATGCATAGTGTAGCTGTGAAAAAAGATATTAAGATTGGCATTTTACTTTGATCATTGCAGACTGTCTGAAGATAAACATAATTCAGACACACAGTTGATCAGTTGTACTATGTTTCTTCTCTACTGCTGGACAGGCCGGTCACCAAGCCGCAGCTACAGAATGAAGAAAACATGAAACAACTCATGAAAATATAAGCTAATTTCGTCTTCCTTTGTTTTCTGTTTGTTTCTTTTAGCATCGACATCACTCCAGATGGCATGAAAGCTATCGTGACTCTGTCAACAGGAGACATGAGGCGATCATTAAACATTTTACAGGTGCGTCAGCAGGATCTTTTGACAAGTGTATGTTTGATGTTTTACTAATACATGTGTCCCATTACATCTACAAGCTCTATTCAAATTAAACGAACGAATGATAAATATATTGACTGTTGTCTATGCAGAGTACTCACATGGCCTATGGGAAAGTGTCTGAGGAGACTGTTTACACATGCACAGGACATCCCTTACGGTCGGATATTGCCAACATACTGGACTGGGCTTTGAACAAAGACTTCACTACGGCGTACAACCGTATCCTTATTGGCTTTTCACTCCCCTTTTAATGGAAAAATACATATCAAATAATATAAGAAATAATTCATAGACAATATCATTCTTCCTTAAAGATTGTTTTATCAGAAATTCTGCAGCTGAAAACTCTCAAAGGTCTGGCTCTGCATGACATTTTGACTGAAGTGCATCTACTAATACACAGAGGTAAGGTGCTTTTAAGGTAATTGCATTTTTTGGGGGACATTTAAGCGTTCTAAAGAAAAATCTGTTACACCTTTATAGTTCATATTAGATTAGATAGAGCAGTATGACAACATATCATTATCGTTATACATTGTTTTCATAATATGCTAACTGAATTTGTTGTGGTCAGTACTTTAAGTATACAGACCAATTCATGTATCATTATAAATAATAAAACATGCAGCACAATTAGCCTCTTTTTACTGAATTAAGTGCAGCACTGTATGCCACATACACAATACAAGTTATTGTATTTACAGTTTTTGATAGTATTTTTTTGCAGTGGTCCAACTGATCAAAAATATAATTATTTAAGCAATAATAATTCACATTAATATTATTATTGCACTTATGTTGTATTGTAAAGTAGAGCAGTATTTTTTTTTTTATATATATATACATATTTTTGCCATATTGCCACCTTTCATAAAGACTGTAGCTGTTTATTAGGTTGGGAGAACACTGGGTTGTACATTCATGCTGCTGGTGGTGTGGTACCGTAAAGAGTATGTGTTTAGTGTCTTATTTGGGGAAATATTTGTACTGCATTTTGAACTGCATACATTTAATTACATTTTATTGCACATAGGAACTTGAAGAGCCTTTTGCGGTTGCAATTTACATTATTTGTATTTTGCAGATGTAAATAATGTAAATGTAGCAAATTGCTTGTCTGCGCCCGTACAGTGTGGGCCTCTGTGTGGACCAGTCCGATCACACTCTCACTCATACACAGTCCATTTGTATAACAGCTCAGTTGACTGTTTTCCCGGCTGGTTTCCCTGGAGATTCCCCTGCGGTTGCCACAGAAACAAGTTGCCAGTGGCCTAGTGTAGCATGCTTCACTACTACAGTGCAGAAGCTTTAAAGGGGCATGCCGGCCTGTGTTAAACAATATACTTATCACTACATCTATTGTAAACCTGCCTGCTTACTTCTTACAGTGGTGCCACCGTAAACTCTGGACTGAGGGTCTCGGGCTGGAAAAGCCCCTCTGACTATGTATCCTGTAGGTGAAGGAGGAGCTGTAGTTTTTGCTGCATGGTGAATTGTTTGGGGCAGGTTGTTTGATTTCCCTGTTAGCAGTGGTACATCAGTGGATATCAAGGTTGAAGGAATTTCTCATGGCTACGTTTTAACATGTTTATGTAATGCAGGATGGAGAAAATAGAATAAAAGGATACTAATTCCTGAACTCTTTCAAACCAGCATGGGATTCAGTCATGCACTGCAGTATTTATTCAGATTTATTGAACATGATCCATGTTTTGTTGATTCATTAAACTGTTTTATTTTGTAATTTAAATTAAAGTGCTGTATGCAATATTTATAAAACGTACATGTTCACATTTCATACAGGGGTTATGGCAAAAAAAGAAAAATCTCTCAGACTTATTCAAACCCTTTCAGTTTTTTCCTGATTTCCGTTTATGTTAAGCTTGGAATCTGTCACCTTAAAGGGGAATACCACCAAATTTTTAAGGGCCCACCAAATACAGTGGTTAAGATGTAAATGAAGTGATTGGGTGATGTAATGCAAGAGACCTAATAGTAGAGAAACAGCCTGGCTCTTATGTCATTACATTGGTAATGATGGGAACCTGGGGTTACAATGTCTACAACACATATGACCATTTGATATACTTTACAAAACTACCAATGAACCAAAGCCTTTTTTTCTTTGTTGTTTGTAAAGTTGGTAGTCGTAAAATAGTGCTAAACCTGAAAAAATAAATGGGACTATTTTCGCTTACAATGCCTCGCATGTACCTCTCCATTTTTCTTGTTTTTGAAATAATAATTTAATTTATATATAAATTAATAAAATAAAAAAACTAAAAATTTTAGTCTGTTCTTATACTAAAGCATGAACATTAGTGAGAACATTAGTAACCGCATTGTCATACCCTCGTCTGAGAGAGCTTTTATAGGAGAGTTGTACAGCAAACGACTTTCAACATCTTGGTGGAGGCCATTTTTGATGAGCTATATTAACTTTCTTCTTCTCCTCTATTGCAGTGGATTTTCCTCCATCTATCCGAATGGGCTTGCTTATCAAGCTTGCTGACATTGAGTGAGTAGTGTTTACTTTGTTTTTTACTTTGTTTAGTGACTGAGATAGGACTTGAGATGTGAATAAACATCAAACTAACAACCCCTCACCTTCATAACCCGCAACACTCTTCTTATAAAATAGCAAAAACATAACAATTACTAATAAGAAAAAAATGTGCCTGTACATGAAACAAAAGTGTAGTGCAATGATTTAAAGCCTTCTTTCTCTTTTTCAGGTATCGGCTTGCGTCTGGGACCAACGAGAAGATTCAGTTGAGCTCAATGGTGGCAGCTTTCCAAGCAGTAAGAGATATAGTGGTCAGCGATGGCTAGTCCAGTTGTCGGAGCGCGTTAGCGAGATGCTCTTCTGTTTTGGACTGATTACAGCAGTTTGGAATTCCCAAACAGGAGTTCCATTTTCAAGTGATCAAGTTTTCATTATCTTCAGGAAAACATTTTATGCCTTGCAGTTTTATAGCAGCAGGATATTATATATAAAGATGTCCTTAAATAAATATTCATTTTTGTGCTTCACAGCTTTTAAATATGTCATTTAAATATGTCCAGTGTCCTGGAGGTTGACTGTCTTGTTCAAGTTTCAAAATGAAAGCAAATCTTCTTCTTTTCTATCTGGTGAAGTGACATTGGGCAGATGCCAGAGCTCATTAGCTGTAGTGTTCACTGCAGCGCAGGATCTTTTTCTTAGAAATGTTCCTGTAGGTGAGGAATTCCAGAGTTTTCTTTGGGAGTGGCAAGGCCCTCACTTGGAAAGTAGACACGGAGTACCTCAGGGCTGTTCGACACAGGTGCTGCAGACTTGGAACCAGACGAGGAACTCTCCAAAACTTCACATGTCCATCTCGACACCTGGAATAAAACAGAGCTTGAATTGTCTTGAACCTAATGTCCTTTGGTGTCATCTCCTTAGCTTTCATAACTTACAACCGTTGTTAAGAGGGATGCAAAATAGGAATCAGGCAAGACTGAAATTGGCAGGCAAGATATTTCAGATGTGCTGAAATACCCCTCCACCCCCCCATTTGGAACATTTGGCTACTGAATTATAAAGAGAAGTGGCGGGCATGTTTATCTGCCCTACACATTTAGCGTAAGATTCATAAAAATTTTCTTAATTTGGCTAGAAATCACTCATCCCCAGAAATGCATCATCAGTGTTTCCTGTATTTTTTTATAATCTGGCTAATCTAATCAATTTAATTTGGATCACTTGCTCATGTCAAAACAATTTCCACTGTTATGTCATAGCAATAAAAGCATTCATCAATACACTGCTAATACTATAAAACCAGAATGCATGACCCAAAATAAACTGGACAGTAGAGATTTGGTTATATTTTGCTGCTGTTTACTTTTTCTTATCTTTCATCATCTTTCTAACAACATTTCTACCATTTCTTAGAGCTGCCCACAAAGAGATCCACACGATAAAACAAATTCTCACTATTACTCATAGCTGTCCCTTATTTAGGAATGTGTTCCTGCGTTAAGTCGATTGAAAGCGCACTGATGTATTTTAGAATTACCCTGTAGCAATAGCACTGCCTTGTGGGTGGAAGGCACAGCACAGCCCGCTGACTCGGTTGTGATCCGCCTCCAAGACCAGTTTATCTTGTTCCACATCCCAAATCTGTAACGCCCTGTTACACAATAGCAGGAAATCTTTGGTGAAAATGAAAAAAACAGTGCTTGACCAAGGTGGACCTGTTGAGCTGTGTAATTCCTTAGGCATGATTGAGCATGTCAGTGTTGAGTTTCTAAGACTAGCCATTAGACTTCTTTTAAACTCAATGTAGGCGACTGTTGCTGTTGTATATATGGAAAACTCTGAAACAGTAACTTAAGTGTCTTAAAAAGTCCTCATCACTGAAATAATAAATCTAATTTATCCATTACCTTTCTATTTTGTTATCAGTATATTTGCATATATGTTATGTTAATATGTTCAAGACACATTGAGTTCAATTAATTCAGTTTTTATATAACAGTCTTAAAGGTACAGTAACTAAAACAGCCTGGTAAAAAAAAACTCATCATGACCGTTCATGGTATGTAAACCTACACATATGGACTTGTCATGTTAGATATGTGCTGCCTTACTGTTGTTAAAATACCCTAAAAGGTTTCTATTGGTCGGTTCATAAGAAAATATCCACACAATGTTTTTTTCTCTATAACAGTGATGCTACATTACTAACTGTCTCACCTGTAGTCTTTGAAAGCCAGCTGAAGGGCTACAGGAGAGAAACTCAGTGCTGTCAGTAGATTGTCAGTCCTGTATACACATACATCACAGTCCCTATAAGAAACACAGTAAAACAGGCAAATACATTAGATGTACAGAATTTCAGAAACCAAAATCAATTTAAGCCCATAGCTATGCAATCTCTATACACAAACACTAGTAGCATTATACCTGGTTCACTCTAGCATCATTGTAAACCTAGTGATATCTGGTTCACTCTAGTTCACTATTATTTTTTTGTGTAGTATATAAACATAGCTATGAAATCTCTATATACAAACAGTAGTAGCATCATCACTAGGTTTACTAGCATCATTGTAAACATAGTGATATCAGGTTCACTGC
Organism: Megaleporinus macrocephalus; assembly: GCA_021613375.1. NCBI lineage: Eukaryota > Metazoa > Chordata > Actinopteri > Characiformes > Anostomidae > Megaleporinus > Megaleporinus macrocephalus. Next base: position 19,890,981 of record CM038725.1, on the reverse strand, counting down.
ATGATGATTGTCCCACTCACTCCACTCTAGTCAGCTGATCTGCAGTATAGGGGTCCCATAAATCCAGCCACCAGCCTGTCCCAGCATGAAAAGAACCAATCGCAAGTAGCGCACCATCCACAGAGAAATCACATGATATCATGGTCCGCTCATGATCATATTTCAGGTGTCGGATGAAGGTGTACGATCGCATGCTCCATAAATAAGCTTTCTGTAGGAACAGAGGACAAAATTCATTCAGACGTTATATCAGATAATTTTTTTAAATATTTAAAGAAAAGCACTGACCGTATAATTGATTAAATTATGGTATAAGGTAACTCTTTAGGTATACTCAGTGTGTTTTGTATATGTATATGTATCACTATGGCTGAAGATAAGCTGGCTTGCTTGGGCTATTGCATAGCACCTCTGAGATGTACTGGGATTACTGTTAAACTGCGATGAAAGTTAATGAGCATGCTGACATCAGCTAACAGGCATGTTTTGGGGATGTTGTAACACTTCTGGATTCTTCTAGATCTTTCACCAATGTGTCGTCAGATAAGGAAACACTGTCATACATATTTGCACATGTTCTTTTATGCTTAACTCACGTGGCTAAGATTTCTGCTGGAGTTAGATTAGTTTTATCTGTGAATGTTCTATGATTTAAGTGACATTACTAATTGTGGAGTGGTTTTAATCCAGTATAAATCTGCAGTGTGGGCACTTCTTATAATCATGCCGCTGTTATTATAAGTAATAATAGCGGCATGATTTTATTCCAGTGTGAATCTACAGTATGCACAGTTCTTACAGTTTTACAGGAATACCTGTGGAATTATGTTAATCCAGTTGAATCGGCAATGTGTGCCATTCTAATAGTTTGACAGGAATAACTGTGGAATTTTTTAATCCAGTATGAATCGGCAATGTGCGCCATTCTAATAGTTCAACAGGAATAACTGGATTTTTTTAATCCAGTATGAATTGGCAATGTGCGCCATTCTAATAGTTCGACAGGAATAACTGGAATTATGTTAATCCAGTATGAATCGGCAATGTGCGCCATTCTAATCGTTAGACAGGAATAACTGTGGAATTATGTTAATCCAGTATGAATTGGCAATGTGCACCATTCTAATAGTTAGACAGGTATAACTATGGAATTATTTTTAGTCCAGTATGAATCGGCAATGTGCGCCATTTCAATAGTTTGACAGTAATAACCTTGGAGTGATTTTAATTCAGGATGAATCTGCTTTGTATGCAGTTCTTACAATCTGACAGTAATAATTGTGGATTTAAATCCAGTATGAATTTGCAGTGTATGAAGTTCTCATAGTCTGACAATAATAACTTTGTGTTAATTTAATCCAGTATGAATCTATAGTGGGCAGAATTCTCACAGTATGACAATAAATGGAGTACATGGCCCAATATAATAGGACACTGAGCTCTTTCTTCAATAGTGGTCCTGTTCCAATCCACCTCATACTAATACAACAACAGAACTGGCTCCAAAGTTCCTGTTTCACAATGCTGACAGACGTTTGCAATCAACATGCCAGTCAAATAACATTACAGTAATCTGGGAATCCAGTTTGAATTTCTTCTTATAGATGGCTAAAAGACAGAAGTAATCACAGCAAGCTCTGTTAGTTAGATAGTTCTGTATGACTATTAAACACAGTGGCCAGTCACTGGTAATTAAAGATACTCACCGAGTCAAGATTACAGACTGAGGCAATCATGCTGCTATCAGGAGAAATTGAACATTTGAACACCCAGTTTTTTGGCCCAGTCAGCACATGGCATGGTGTACCTGTAACATGAAAGCATTTGTTGAACTTGACACGCTTATCTGGGATGACACACGCTAAAAGAATATGTCATCTCACTCTGTTGGTCTCTTAGGAACGACACACAATTGTGCAATCGTGCTGCTTTAGTACAGGTACATGCCATAAGCTATAGCTGACCTATCCTTGCTCCACCCTGAAATGTGCTCTTTCATAGCAGCTGTTGCTAGGCTCCACCAACTTTACAGGACTTTGACAAAGACTCCATTCAACTGAAAGAGAAACTGTAGCACACAACTTAGTTTTGCTCAAAGTAGTACCCAAATTTCAAGTCTGTGGAAAGCAGTAATAAATGTGTTAAAATTTATTTTTGCCCAGCTAGCCAAAATTCAATAATTCAAAAAGATTGTATAAAATAAACTCAATAACTCAAATACGTAACATTCTGTACACTGAAACTGTGTGGGCGTTTGGTTTTGTTTTTTTGGGGTTTTTTTTGCCACTTCTGTTTTATTTGTTTTAAACATACATACTGTAATTATGAACTAGTTTGGGAACTTCCTTTACACAGACTTAAACATGTATTTATTTAGTTTACAGTGCTGTGCAGAAGACAGAGACCACCTTAATTTCCAGTCAAACAACTAGATAAAGCCACTCACATATAGAAGGTTTAAAAATGATTCAAAGAAAATGAGACTCCTAACATCTGGCTAACACTAACGCCAGAAGACCACCAAAGCTGTAGTAATCAGATAAACAGCACTAAAAGCTTTGCTCTGTCAGAGAGAGGAAAATTAAGGTCCCCTCTCACTTTACAGCTGAAAACATCCACAGCAGTCTTTCCCCTGAGTGAAGACCACTCAACACTATGGGTCTAGAAGGATGTGTAGTTGTTCAACAAGCTTTTACTAAGAAAAGGAGAAAAAGACGCTGCTGATGTTCTAGGAACAATGGACCGACCCCCCCTCAACAGCACTGATTGTGTCTGAGAGTACTTAGATCAAATGCAAAATCTTCTAAGACTGAACTTTGGAGGTGTGTAAAAAATATCCCAGCGTATTTCCTTGAAAAATGAAAAGCAAGTGCCCTTAAAAGACTGGAAGCTGTAATAAAGGCCAAAGTTAATGCACAAAAACTAAAAAGTATGTTTCATTGTTGGGGCTTCAGTGTAGTTTAAACATATAGTGCCTGTTTTTCTGACTGCATATAAAGCAACTGGGTGTTAAACAGAAGAAGTGTGATCTCTGACGTCCACACAGAACTGTACATGCATGTGAAAAGTCACATGGTTTGCATGGCTTTCAAGGATAAACATCTGACTGATACAGATTAGCTTGAATGGGATTTTTGTTGGCGTCTTGTAGAGCTTCTCCTCCTTATAACAACAGCCGCTACAGAAGAACCAGAGCATGGAGTGGTCAATTACAGGCCTACAAAACACGAGAACATAGCGGTCACTTCAAAGCGTTTCACTGTAACCTTTCTTGGCCAGGTCCCAGACTCGCAGAGTTTTGTCCCTGGAAGCTGACACAAGAGTGAGACTTCCATTTGGAGCAAAGGCCAAATCTCTCACCACCAACGGGTGTCCGGTTAGATTAAGCAATATCTGTCCTGGAAGAAAAAAAAAAGAAAAACAGAGACATGTTGGTGGATTGAGAAAAACATTATGCATGTAGTCTTTGTGTGCTTACTGAGCGGTTACAGGTGCGGATTACATAACCGCTCCAAACTGCCTCAAACAAACGAGTACAAAGTTCTACAGCGTCCACCCTCAGTCTTACCAGAGGAGACGAGCCACACCTTGATCACTCCATTATTAAGGCCTGTCGCTAAGAGCAATCCTTCTGCAGGCCCACAACGCTCTGTAGCTCTCTTCTGATTGGCCAGTCGAGGTCCAAATGCCATCCCCCATACGGTATGGTCACACTGCAGAGTTTTCCCTTCACTGTTAGCAGCATCTTCTGCGTGACTGCGAGGAGACAGACGGACAGGGTCAGTCATGTTTCATAGTGCAACATCATCAAGCCAAGGACTACAACATATGTACCAATCATCCGACTGTTAGGTTCATGCATTGCAAAAATATGAACACCCCTGGTCAAACAGCATACATAGTTTTTCTCACTCTCTCTTCCTATATATATATATATATATATATATATATTACTGCTCAGAAGTTTGGGATCACAGTGAAATGTTCTTGTTTTCAATGGAGTATCTTCCTTCCTTAACGCAACTATGGACTGACGCGTCTCGAAAGAAAGTTGTTTCTTTCTGGCCATTTTTTGTCTGTCAGCAAGCCGTCAACTGCTGAATGTTTTTCAGCTGTGCATCACAATTGAGCCCAATTAGCCCAATAACATCCTTAACTTGGATTGGCGGCCGTACCAGGAGATTTAGACAGAGGACTGAGAATTGCTGATCATGGGACTACATGCAAAATAAGCCTCTATACAAAAATAGGCTTTAATACAAACATTTTTATTCTTTAAAATAATCTGATACACTTTTTTTGTGAAATGGACAATATTGTTTGTGAATTGCATGAAAATTGCATGAAATGAAATTCTAAAGTGATCCTAAACTTTTGAGCGGTAGTGTGTGTGTATATATATATATATGTATATATGTGTGTGTGTATGTGTTATTTAATGATAAGTTACCATTATGTCAAAAATAAATGTAAATACCTGATTATTTAGTTAAATTTAATAATTGAATATGTTTTTTTAAAAAAAACATCAGGCACTGTGTATGTTAGTTTCTGTGTAAGTTAATTCACAATGTTTTACAGATTTCTCAAGTGCCATAAAATTGACAGCTCTGTTTATCATTGACAATGTCTTTATTTTACAGCTTATTACAAACATTAAACACAAGACATAAACGGCATAATGAAAGGATAATTAAAAATAAAATATGACAAAAATTGAGATTTTTTTCTTTGGAAAAAATGGACTGTTTGGACTGTTACACCCCAAAGTGCTTTTACATATGCATACAAAACAGCATGTGTAAACTCTTATATGCCTTAAAACAGTGTTTGTTATAAAAACTCATTGTTGTTTTTTTTAGTGATGTCACTCTGCACTGTATTCCAATCACTGTCATCTGATAAGCACATGATGAAAAGTCAATATGAGTTTGATGTGTGGTGGCAAGCGTGCGATTAGGGCTTTATAAATTCATAAAATCAAGCATCACACCTCGCAGTTAGTATGTGTGCTATAATAAATATAATAATAAGTTTAATAACTGTCACTAATAATGAACCGGAGTGCAGATGTTTAGCCTGAATTTATAAAACATCATAATCAAGGAGTGATAGATGCCTCAATAAGAATCTTTCTGCTTTATAGTGGAGCATGTACAGGAGCCCATTCTCACCATGTAGAGGAGAAAAGTACCCTCTGCTCTTCTCTGGCAGTTACGTGTAAAACTATTGACTCATTTTTTTTTTTTTTTAAATAATGATTTTTTTTCTCAAAAACATATTGATTATGATAGTCTGAACTTCTCTGTTGTAAACAGTACCTTTGAATGTTCTGACAAATTAAATGTTAAATTAAGTGTGTAGGTCTATTTCCATACCAGTTTATTCATGTGGTATTTAAATGCTATTTTGACATCAAGTCAAATCCAAAGGTACTTATAATCTTTGGACCATTCAATCAATCAATATGTTTGGCTCTAGTGAACAAGAACTGTATCTGTTGGTCAATTGTTCATGAACTGACCGCACAATGTAAAGAACAGCTGGTGTGATCAAATAATGTCAACAAAAGGGGAAAAATAAAAAAATGAAGATAAAAGGTTTCATTCAGACAGTGATGTAATATTCTTACAGAGCTCAAACTAAACAAATACAGACACATTATATAAAAGCACCACTGTTTTTTCCCTGAGACTGCTAGGACCATGGGTACATATGCATGCACACTGATGGAGAACATATTGTATATAGCACTAAAAAGCTTTTGGTGTTATATGCTTGACAACAGCAGAACACCTTTTAATGCTAGCCCATATAGAACCAGTTACACCACTTTCTGATTCAGTCTGAAGAAACATGACACCATGCAAAGAACCTTTAAGCATGAAATGATCCTTTATAGAACCCATGGTTCTCAACAGAACCCCCGAGGGAAACCAGCATTGTAAATCATGCAAAGCAGATCCAGCTCCGAGAGCAGAGAGCAGACTTACTGATCGCAGGGCAGCGGCCAGGGCAGCACTCTGACAGTGCCGTGGCCCAAAGACCAGGCGAAGCGCGAGCCATCGGGAGAGAAGCACGCGCTCCACGTTTCACAGCCTGGAGAGCCGTAGAGGCGCGCGGGCCGCGAGGGCTTTAACTCCGCGATCAGCTCTTCCGGTTCTGAGGAGCAGAGGAGAGAGAAGACTCAGCCACATAACACAGAGACAAAGACTCCACCACATCCCTCCATCCTGCAAGCTGACGCGCATCAGCCAGCACGGCGTCAATATACTTAATCTAAAACCCCAGATTAATCCAGAGCTCCGTAAAGTCTAAGATCAGCGAGCTCCGGGCTTACCGTCAGGCGGGGTGTGTTCAGGTGCAGTACACATCGCGCCGCTCCGCTCATCAGAAAGGTGTGTGTATGTGTCCTTCAGTGTCACTACTGCCCACTGCACCTTACACACTGAGCTGCTGTGTTTGCGCATGCCCAGTTAGCGCACGACGTCACAGCCCGCTCCTCCCATTAAAGCCAAGGTGAATAATTTATCTGAAGAATGTTGGTGTGTCCACCGCTCTGGGGTCAGTACAGGATCCAGTGCGCCGTATACAAGATTACTGAATAACAATTATTAACATCATTCCAAACGTTTTAATAGTGCTTTAAAATGTGTGAACCCTTTAACAGTTCATATATTTGCTAAACCTATATTTCCTAAACCTATATTTCCTATATTTCCTAAAATATTTCCTATGACCTAAACCTAATCTGATTTATGCACATCCAGTAAGTGTAGAAAGAGAAGCCATTTAAACAAAAATCTTATACTTGATCATTTATTTATATTTTTGATCAGCAAAAGTATATGAACCTTTGCTTTTGGTATCAGGTTTGAGCCTCTTGTGCAGCAACAACTACAATGAAATGTTTGGTAACAGTTGTCCTGCACATGAGTTTGGAGGAATTGAAGCCATTCCTTCATACAGAACAGCAACAACTGTAGGATGTTTGTGGGTTTCCTTACTGCAGGTCCTTACACAGCATTTCTACAATGATTAAGGTCAGAGCTTTGATGTAGCCAATAATATATCTAAATGTTGGTGTGTCGCCACACTGGGTGGGTCAGTAGAGGATCCAGTGCATGGTATCAAAGATTACAGGGCACACAGTTATTCTTTATAGTGAGGAAAATCTTTTATAGTGAGGATAAATTAGGTAAAAGTTTCTCAAGCATGATTTTTTGATGACATTTTCTCAAGTAGAATTTAATGTAGTTGTACTTTTTGGAAGGATGAAGTCAAGAAGCGGGTTTGACATTAGGGGGCACACATTTGCTAATATGAATCAAAGCCCACCCTATCCCCCAAAATATTACCTATAACCTGATTCCACTGTAGGTAAGGTAGTAAATCACTGAATGTATAGTGATGTAGAACAACATTTGTGGTATTACAGTAAATTATAAATAAATATACCAAATACAACATTATCTGCACGTCTGTTTATTATTAGATAAATCCAATTAAAGCTCACTTTATAAACTAAACAAGATACTCCACATTACATATATAATACATACATATACAACCAAAAAAAAGTTTGTATGTTCTCTCCAGGAGCTGAGCTTTATGCATTTAGATCCATGGTCTACACTAGAGAGCCAAAATACTTTTTTTTCTTGTCATTCACAGCCACAGCAGTCTGCAGTTTGGGGCGTGGCCAGAGAGTAATGTAACTTTACGTTTCAGAGTACTTTCTGACAAAAAGTTAATAAAAACGTTAGCTAACCCAAACCCTCCTTGTCTGTTACCATAACAACACATTATACTAAAGCCGTTTCATTGTAGTATATATGGTCATCGTTGCTATTCATTGCTCTCGTCACTGACCTCGCGTTTAAAGCTACCCGTCGCTCCAGTTAGGCGCAAGCTCAGGTCAGTGAAGCTGCTGACTGCAGGGTATTTCTAAACAGGCATCTCAACACAAGCCTAAACAAAGTGAAAGACCCAGACCAAACAACCAGAGCCAGTTTCTAACAAGCACAGCACGTGAATCGCAAAGGCTGCCAAAACGCACGTGGGTCACCCGGTTCCTACGCCAATGGATGAAGTACAATTTTGAACATGTACAATTTTGAAATTTTAAAAAGATTTGGTGGATTTGGTTCATTTTCTAGTTGAATTTAGGTGAATGTGGTGAATGTTCTCAAATTAAATGTTGATGGATTTAATGCATTCGAAGAAATACATCTTTGATTAATTAGATTTTTTTTTTACATAGAATTGTATTAGGTTTAGTTTTTGTTCATGTACATGTACTGACTCTGACTCTCTGACTTATATTCTATCTAAGCTCCGGAAGGACTGTTACCATTACTTGTGTGCCACAGTTCTCACTCCTGGTGATCTCTGCACACATTTTTATTTTAATATGATGAAAATATGCTATAAGTCTCAAGCAGTTCATAGGAAGCTGTAAATAATGATAATGATGAATTACTCTGTAAATACTTTTACTTTTTATTCCAAAAGCAGTGAATTCTACAGCTGAGGAATAGCTTTGTAATATTTTTTGATTTTTTATTATGTTATGATATCTTCTCATAATATAGAAAATCATGTGGAATAAATAAATTATTAATTATCAATTAACAATCTGTTTATGTTTCTAGTTATAAGCTTCAAGTTCTTACTGAATAACAATTATTAATATGGAACATAACCTTATGGAACATAACATTACAAACCTTTTAATAGTGCTTGGAAGTTTGTAAACCCTTTACAATTTAAAGAGAAAACATTTAAACAAATGAGACAAAAAATATACTTGATCATTTATTTATATAACATATCTTTAATGTGCAAAAGTATGTGAACCTTTGCTTTTGGTATCAGGTTTAAGCCTCTTGTGCAGCAACAACTACAGTGAAATGTTTGGTAACAGTTAATCAGTCCTGCACATCAGCTTGAATGAATTTTAACCCATTCCTTTATACACAACAGCATCAACTTTAGGATGTTGGTGGGCTTCCTTACTGCAGGGGCTTACACAGCAGTTCTGTATATTTATATATCTTTAACTGTTCTTTTGTACATTAGTAACATTAGAAACTCTTCGTAGGGTCACTGACTTTCTGCATTACCCACATTCTTCTGAGATTCATGTCACGGACAGATGTCCTAACAATTTGTCGATAATAATCAGAATCCATGATTCCATTAATGATGACAGGGTGGCCTGGCCCAGATGCAGCAAAACAGGCCCAAATACATGATACTACCACCACCATGTTTCACAGATCACATAAGGTTCCTATGCAGAAATGCAGGCATAAAGCCTCTTACTCTTACCTCTATTTTGGTTTCATCCATCCACAAAACATCTACCTTTCGCCTTCTTGCTTCTTTAGCAAAATGCACATAGGCAGCAATGTTCTTTTTTAAGAGCAGTTGTTTTTTCCTTGCGACCCTCCCATGCACACCATTGTTGTTTAGTGTATTGACCTCACACAAACAAACAGACATTGTCTGGCCTCTAGAGGCAGCCGTTATTGTTACCTCATTTGTGGCCAGAAGCAATAAAAGCAACACAAAAGCCATAAAGACGTTTGCATATTATATACAACTCACATTTTTTAATACAAACAATCTTACAGTCTCAGTACAACATACAAGCAAAATGTATTTAAAACTTCATTTGTGTTCCCTGCCCTTTAAACAGGCCACTGCAACGGCCATCAAATAAAAAAAAAAATTTGTACAGTCTTAAAAGTCCAGGAAGTTCTTGCATCATTCTTCTGCCGTGACTTGTTCTTGATCTGCTTGCTCTGTGTCATTTACATTGTCTTCATGATCACCTAAAAACAAAACGACAGATTACTTTAAACCCACTGTGCCACCCTGTGTAACGAGTTTTCTAATTACTAAGCCAGGCTCCAACTCATCCCACAACTGGAAAACACTGTGGTAAGCAGCAAATCTAAGCAAAATTTCATGTTGTTGATTTTTGTAAACAAAAGTAAGTTAAGTCTAGCAATTTTTGGGTGTGCACTAATAAAGTAATTCTGGACTGATACCAGTATTTGTGGTATATTATACTGATGCCAATATACACAAGGGTTTGCACAGACTTGTCGACTTTACTGTTCAGAAAGGGTGTTGATGTTGACTAGTCACTGATTGCGTGATCATGACACTAATAAACATGGATGCCTCAGTTGATTTCTTTGGTGATTTTGGGGCTTGTATCTTTGGTTTCCTGACAGCTAGCAACGCGATCCAGGGAGTTTAGCTTCATTCTAACATTTCCATGTCGATCTACGGTGTCACTATCTCTGGGTTCCCAAAAACTGTAATAAAATAAGTCTGTAAAGTCTGAGGTGGGTTACTCATATTTTCTCAGAGTTACAGTGCTCTAAATGCGTACGGCTCTCTGGACTGTTTTGGCTTTATCACTGACTTTTTAAATTGATAATTCCATTCTCCTGTCAATTTATTCATGACATCATCAGCGATCAGTCCACATCAACATAAGATGACTTTAAAAAATCATGGATTAAATTTACCTACATGAAAAAAAAAAGAAGAGGCTGTACAAAAGCCTGTTTTGAATGTTGCTCCATCTGCTTCACAGAGAAAGCAAGTGCTAAATATGTAAATCTAAGGTTTTCTATGGGATGTTGCTTTGTCTTGTCAATAAAAACAGACTGAAGTGACATAAACAAAGTGCGCACTCTGTAGATGCTATAGGAAGTTTTCTTTTGCTTAAATCTTAAAATATCCCAGTATGTCAAATTGCAATATGTAGCATGTCACAAACCTTTAAATATCACAACAGAGTCTTATCATGGGGCCACCACTACTGATCCCACCCTTATCTTGCAAAACACATTAAACACATCCATCTATGTACTGGCCCATTCGTCACAGATCCTGAGTTTAATCCCAGGTGATGCCACAGCCTTCTGTTGCCAAGACAGCATAACTGGAATCACTTTCTTGAGGATGGTCCTGCTTTTTCACCCCAATCCCAGCCAACAATAGCACCTCTTAGCTGACTAAACAGCTTTACATGTGTGAGAGGAAACACCTGCTGGGTCCACCCACCCAGCCTAGTAGCATTGTATGGTGGGGGAGACCTAGCCAGTTGAATGAAATTCAACATGACTAAAATGTAGAAAAAAAAACTCATACAATACAAAATCATACAATATCAGTCTGTAATATCAGTTATATTATTCCCAGTGCGGATAAACTGCTTTTAAACAATTATCTGCCAAAGCTGATATGATTTTGATGTCATTCTGCATTGTGTGTTAAGTAAACAATCAAATTGCGTTGTTGTAAACAAAACTAAAATATAATACATCTGAAAAACATTACAGCCCAAACTCCAGTCTAACAATTAAGCAACTTTAAGGATCAGTTCTGATACTGAATTGCCTCATTCATATCTGTTTGACTGCATTTCCTGTCATATGAAAAGCGTTCTGACTTTTTCTTTTTTTCTTTTTGGTTTACTTTTAGACTTATTTTGTCACAAACTTTTCTTATACGTATTCATCTGATCTGTGTCAGTCTGTACAGCACGTTCAAAGATAAAGCCAAAGTGTTTATCGTCACATACTCAGTTATAAACAAGTCCCCCTGTGCAGTTAAACTTTGTTTGCAGTCCACTCATTTGTGCACTAGAAGGAAATTATGCAATAAGACAAATAAGATAAAGGTTTAACACTATATACACAATACACATATACAAAGGGTTGTGCAAAAACTCTGTACACAGACAGTGTGTAGTCTGTCTGTGAGTGCAATGTAGAGAATATATCTGACCATGTACATGTGTGTCAACAAAAAGCTTCAAGTACTATTTGCACTTTGCAATATTTGCGCTTTATGAATAAAAGTTTGATGGTTTAGAAGATGTGACACTGTAAGTTCTAGGAAACACCTAAACGTTCACTCACTGGACTGTATCCTGTGGATCTCGACTAGTGTAGTGGTGTTGGTGGGACCGTGTCCGTTAGAAATGGGAGGGAGTCTCGGAACAGCACTGTGAAAAACATCATCCTCATCCGACTCCACAAGGCTCATCACATCCGTTCTGTCTTCCTCTAAACCCCTGAAAACAAAATCAACAGCTTTGGAAATGACATTATATGCACAGTTTATCACTGACTATTCTTAAATGACTTTTACTGGAATTGGTTCCTATAAAACCAACATTCATAAAAAATAACTGCTCACATGTGGCAAAAAACTACTATTAAACTATTTCTACTACTACTACTACTACTACCATCTACTATTAAACTATTTCTACTACTACTAATACCATCTACTATTAAACTATTTCTACTACTACTACTACTACTACCATCTACTATTAAACTATTTCTACTACTACTAATACCATCTACTATTAAACTATTTCTACTACTACTACTACTACTACCATCTACTATTAAACTATTTCTACTACTACTAATACCATCTACTATTAAACTATTTCTACTACTACTAATACCATCTACTATTAAACTATTTCTACTACTACTACTACCATCTACTATTAAACTATTTCTACTACTACTAATACCATCTACTATTAAACTATTTCTACTACTACTAATACCATCTACTATTAAACTATTTCTACTACTACTACTACCATCTACTATTAAACTATTTCTACTACTACTACCATCTACTATTAAACTATTTCTACTACTACTACTACCATCTACTATTAAACTATTTCTACTATTACTACTACCATCTAATATTAAACTATTTCTACTACTACTACCATCTACTATTAAACTATTTCTACTACTACTACTACCACATACTATTAAACTATTTCTACTACTACTACTACCATCTACTATTAAACTATTTCTACTACTACTACTATTACTACCATCTACTATTAAACTATTTCTACTACTACTACTACCACATACTATTAAACTATTTCTACTACTACTACTACCATCTACTATTAAACTATTTCTACTACTACTACTATTACTACCATCTACTATTAAACTATTTCTACTACTACTACTACCATCTAATATTAAACTATTTCTACTACTACTACTACAATCTACTATTAAACTATTTCTACTACTACTACTACCATCTAATATTAAACTATTTCTACTACTACTACCATCTACTATTAAACTATTTCTACTACTACTACTACCATCTACTATTAAACTATTTCTACTACTACTACTACCATCTAATATTAAACTATTTCTACTACTACTACCATCTACTATTAAACTATTTCTACTACTACTACCATCTAATATTAAACTATTTCTACTACTACTACTACCATCTACTATTAAACTATTTCTACTACTACTACTACCATCTACTATTAAACTATTTCTACTACTACTACTACCATCTACTATTAAACTATTTCTACTACTACTACCATCTAATATTAAACTATTTCTACTACTACTACTACCATCTACTATTAAACTATTTCTACTACTACTACTACCATCTAATATTAAACTATTTCTACTACTACTACCATCTACTATTAAACTATTTCTACTACTACTACCATCTAATATTAAACTATTTCTACTACTACTACTACCATCTACTATTAAACTATTTCTACTACTACTACTACCATCTAATATTAAACTATTTCTACTACTACTACTACCATCTAATATTAAACTATTTCTACTACTACTACTATTACTACCATCTACTATTAAACTATTTCTACTACTACTACTACCATCTAATATTAAACTATTTCTACTACTACTACTACCATCTAATATTAAACTATTTCTACTACTACTACTATTACTACCATCTACTATTAAACTATTTCTACTACTACTACTACCATCTACTATTAAACTATTTCTACTACTACTACTACCATCTACTATTAAACTATTTCTACTATTACTACTACCATCTAATATTAAACTATTTCTACTACTACTACCATCTACTATTAAACTATTTCTACTACTACTACTACCACATACTATTAAACTATTTCTACTACTACTACTACCATCTACTATTAAACTATTTCTACTACTACTACTATTACTACCATCTACTATTAAACTATTTCTACTACTACTACTACCATCTAATATTAAACTATTTCTACTACTACTACTACCATCTAATATTAAACTATTTCTACTACTACTACCATCTACTATTAAACTATTTCTACTACTACTACTACCATCTACTATTAAACTATTTCTACTACTACTACCATCTAATATTAAACTATTTCTACTACTACTACTACCATCTACTATTAAACTATTTCTACTACTACTACTACCATCTAATATTAAACTATTTCTACTACTACTACCATCTACTATTAAACAATTTCTACTACTACTACTACCACATACTATTAAACTATTTCTACTACTACTACTACTACCATCTACTATTAAACTATTTCTACTACTACTACTACCATCTACTATTAAACTATTTCTACTATTACTACTACCATCTACTATTAAACTATTTCTACTACTACTACTGCCATCTACTATTAAACTATTTCTACTACTACTACTACCATCTACTATTAAACTATTTCTACTACTACTACTACCATCTACTATTAAACTATTTCTACTACTACTACCATCTAATATTAAACTATTTCTACTACTACTACTACCATCTACTATTAAACTATTTCTACTACTACTACTACCATCTACTATTAAACTATTTCTACTACTACTACCATCTACTATTAAACTATTTCTACTACTACTACTACCACATACTATTAAACTATTTCTACTACTACTACTACTACCATCTACTATTAAACTATTTCTACTACTACTACTACCATCTACTATTAAACTATTTCTACTATTACTACTACCATCTACTATTAAACTATTTCTACTACTACTACTGCCATCTACTATTAAACTATTTCTACTACTACTACTACCATCTACTATTAAACTATTTCTACTACTACTACTGCCATCTACTATTAAACTATTTCTACTACTACTACTACCATCTACTATTAAACCATTTCTACTACTACTACTATTACTACCATCTACTATTAAACTATTTCTACTACTACCATCTACTATTAAACTATTTCTACTATTACTACTACCATCTACTATTAAACTATTTCTACTACTACTACTGCCATCTACTATTAAACTATTTCTACTACTACTACTACCATCTACTATTAAACTATTTCTACTACTACTACTGCCATCTACTATTAAACTATTTCTACTACTACTACTACCATCTCCTATTAAACTATTTCTACTACTACTACTACCATCTAATATTAAACTATTTCTACTACTACTACTACCATCTACTATTAAACTATTTCTACTACTACTACTACTACTAACATCTAATATTAAACTATTTCTACTACTACTACTACCATCTCCTATTAAACAATTTCTACTACTACTACTACCATCTACTATTAAACCATTTCTACTACTACTACTACCATCTACTATTAAACCATTTCTACTACTACTACTACCATCTACTATTAAACTATTTTTACTACTACTACTACTACAATCTACTATTAAACCATTTCTACTACTCTTACTACCATCTACTATTAAACTATTTCTACTACTACTGCCATCTACTATTAAACTATTTCTACTACTACTAC
The DNA here is from genome assembly GCA_021613375.1 of Megaleporinus macrocephalus. Taxonomy (NCBI): domain Eukaryota; kingdom Metazoa; phylum Chordata; class Actinopteri; order Characiformes; family Anostomidae; genus Megaleporinus; species Megaleporinus macrocephalus. Next base: position 19,875,272 of record CM038725.1, on the reverse strand, counting down.
CATCTACTATTAAACTATTTCTACTACTACTGCCATCTACTATTAAACTATTTCTACTACTACTACCACATAATATTAAACTATTTCTACTACTACTACTACTACCACCTACTGCTACAACAATTTCTACTACTACATTCTACTATTAAACTATTTCTACTACTACTACCACATACTATTAAACTATTTCTACTACTACTACCACATAATATTAAACTATTTCTACTACTACTACTACTACCACCTACTGCTACAACAATTTCTACTACTACTACCACCTACTACTACAATTTCTACTACTGCTACCACCTACTACAACTATTCTTACTATAGCCACCTACTATTTTATTGCTGCTACCACCTACTATTAAACCATTTCTGCTACCATCTACTCCTATTTCTACTACTACAATTTCTACTACTACTACCTCCTACTATTAAACAATTTCTACCACTACCACTATTTCTACTACTACTACCACCTACTACAACATCTATATCTACTACCATCAACTTCTATTTCTACTACTACTAATAATAATATGATAAAGTATATTACTTAATTTTTATGAATTATATTATTAATTAACAAGTAAAACATAAACTATGATTATATTTTAATATATTATGTTGCATATTAAGTGATAATACTAATAACGATAATAATAATAAAAAACAACATCAACAACAATAATTATTACATTAATTTAAACTGCTTTTCATTCTGATCCTTGTTTATCAAATACCAACAAAATTGAGCAGTATTATAGGTAAAATGTGATTATAAATTATTATATTAATAATTCTATATTACTACTACTAGTAATAATAAAAATAATCTTTTATTAATAATAGAGTTTGCTATAGTGTTAATAGTAAGTTGCTATGGTATAGCAGACGATGCCTTGGGTGTTGTAGGTTGTTTTGGGAGGTCAAGTGGTTGCTAAGTTGTTGCTGAGCAGTTACAATGGCATCCCAAGTGGTTGCTAGGGTGTTGTTAGGTGGTTGCTATAATAATAACAATAATAATAATAATAATAATAATAATAATAATATCGTTAGAATATTAGATTTATATTAGGTTTATTACTTGGTAATATTTTGGTTCTACTTACCTAAATCCAAAACCTGTAGAGGAGCAAAAGAGAAAAAAAAATTAGTATCTAAGCTTAATATATATCTATAATAACAACATATGAGAACAGTGTCAGTGTACTGCCTACATACTCCTTCTTATTCCGAAACACAAACAACCTGAGTAATTACAAACTGCTGCTAAAGACACATACTTTAAAATCAGACGTAAAAGGCACATACTCAGACAGATCCTGTCACGGCGGGAGTACGCCAGAAACCCCAGTGTGACCCCAGCGACTACGATTAAAATCGAGATGAAGACTCCGACCACCGCCCCGGAACTGTCAAAAGCTGGAAATAAACATTTTCACATCAGAATGATCAGCACAAGGAATTCAGCCCGAGGATCAGCCGACAGTGACGTGGGTGCTTTCTGACTGTAGTTTAGACAATCCAAAGCATGTGACCTGGCAGCATTTTTTGAATGACAGGACACATTTAAAGCTCATATACATAAAATAGTTTTAAAATAGCTTAACAAAACTTTTTTAAGACTTTTATTTAAAATACCTAAAACTAATGCGGAGGTGATATGTTGGAGTTTTGGTGGGCTTTTGCACTCCTGGGAGTGAAGTCTGGGGGAAAAATATGTTTGAGAATACATTTTCCACATTAGACCATAGATTGGTTTCTTTGTAATCAAGTCGAGCTCTGTGTCTAATTCATACCAATCAGTCCAGCCTGAAACACTCATTATAAGGAATGGTCTACACAGCGTGAATAATATTCCCTGGTATTTAGGTGGTCTCATCTTGGCTGGCTACTCTTTTGCTTTATCGGAGCTGATGCTAGCTTACATGTTTGTTTGATTTAACCATTTTTCTTCAGTGGATGCTCTTGAGCTCACACATTAACTGAAATGTCATATAGTAAAGTCTACAAAGGACCAACTGGGTAAACCAGGCACCACCTGAGGCAGAACAAAGCTAGTTAGTTAAGATTGTGTTAAGATTGTGGGTGAAGCAACTGAACATTGTCTGCATAATGAGCTTATTTTCAGGGACCTACCAGACATTTAGGGGGTCCAAAAGGTTCATTTGAGTTGCGCAGACCCTTCAGGAGCCATTGATTTCGCACCCGGAGTCTAAACTACAGTAGGCTGAATAAGTGTATATATTTGTATGTGTGCTGTTTTTCATGACATCAGAAAAAAACAGTAAATAAACAGTTAATTTAAAACTTAATACTCTACAAAGTCACTTTTTGCTTTTTGGACAATGCCTGATTCATCTTACCACCACTGTAATGAAGTCAGTAAGCTCTAAAATACATTTTACTCTGAAAGACTTTGGGCCTGTTTACACCAGGCCACTTTTTGACCATGACCAGGATTAAATCTGGATAAGTGAGTGCAATCAAATGTCCTCCCTATGCAGTACATCACTGGGCATATGATTTCTAGAGGATGCACATGATTGGGGACCAGACGCAACAACATACTTAATAGCAATATGGACGACACCAATGTGCAAAGCAAACTGCAGACAATAGAGGCTGAACAAACAAACAACTGGTATCCGGTTGTTGTTTAACAAGCAGATTTGCATATTGCAGTCTATAAAGAAATCAGATTCTAGTCTGACTAACCAGAGACACATTTGACTATCAAGCATAAATGTATGTGGTTAAAATCTTATCAGGGCACAATCAAGATACTAGGTACATGAAGTGACCAGGTTCTTTATTTACATATTGACCACAAGATTATGAAGGTTTTTGTTCTATTTTACTGTTAAGACTTCTTCAACTTTTAATATATTTACATGCTACATATAAAACTCTACATTCAGGCTCAACTACAGTGTTTCTTAAGCATTCTTTAATGCAAAAATTGGTAAAGTTTATTTCTATAAATTTTAATGCACAATTATTATGTAGGCTATTTGCCAAATTTAACATATTAGAAAATTTTACATAAATGTGCTGTGTGTGTCACCTGTGTGCAAACCAAGTATTCAGCAAATAATTGAAAACCCTCTATTACCATTGGCAGACAGATGTCATGTTTATGTTTGTTTCGTGTAGAAGTGGTTTTAACTTCGTTTCAATAAATGAACTGTGATTTAAACAGGGGTGCCCAAACTTTTGCCTACAACTAGGAAAGTAAGTAAACTTAAAACTCTAAGTAAAGGTATATGTTTAGTTCATTTATAAATAACGTGTTTTTTTATTCTGTCCTATATTTAGGTGTGCGATCATGTCTCTAAATTGACAATACAGCAGGGTGTGAAGTGCTTTAATCTACTTCAGTGGTGCTATTAGAGACTTTCAGTATGTCTACTCTAAACTAAGCAAGTCTCTTCTATTTTTTTAAATGTGTAATGCCAGAACAGCAAATCATATCAAACCTCTTTAAGTTGTGAACCAATCATATTAAACCTTGTCAAACGTCTGCCAGTAGTAATACAACTCTCCTCCAAAGGTGCAAACACCTATCCCACTGTGAGGCCAATACCATGGCAGAAGCCTCCTAAAGCCAAAGTGAAACCAATAACACTTGTGGTGTAGCATCTGCAGTGGCCAGCATGATCTATGTGGTTGCTCTGGTCACTATGACCCCCCTTCACATGTGCATGCTTTGTGCTTAAGCTGATTTTAATTCACAAAAATCAAACCACATCCAGAAATAGCCAAGAACTTCACTTACATCTGACAGTAAGGTAGACTTCCAGCTCCCTTACAGCCAGGACATTTTCACTATAGCAGAAGTAGACACCTTCATCGTCCTTCGTAACATTCACTATGGTCAGAGTCAACACTGGGCCCTGGGTGGTCAGTATGTACTTGGAGCTGGGAGTGATAACCTCTTGATTCGTTCCTCGCTGCCACACAGTTTTAGCAGGAGGAAGAGATGCGTACTCAGAACAAGAAAGAGTCACGTTGTTGCCCTCCAGAGTGGCCACCAGCGGTGCTCCCGTTGGGTATGGAAATTCTGCAACATCAGAACAGACTGTAAGGTCACAGAGTTCAAACTTGTAGGGCAAAGGTGGCATGTTACTGGGCGGTAAGGTCACCAGAAATAAGAGAAGTATTTTTTTTACTGGCCTCTTCATTAAAAACCCCTGCAGCTCTGCATTGCTGGTGTACAGTTAAAGACTAGCTCTTCTGTTGATGCACAGTTTGTGTTATTTGTCCTCTAGCCCTTCATCAGCGGTCAACCACGGAGACGTTCTTTGCTTGATATCACATAGCAGTGACATTGCTGTGTCTTCTATACTTCTACCAGCCCAGTAAACACTACCACGTCAGCTGAGAATGACCCACTACCCAAATAATATCTGGTCAGCAATGGTGGGGTGGTGGCTAACAAAGTGTATAGCAGTTGATAGGCTACAGTCTGTAATTGTGCGCCTACATAAGGGAGGTGTTTCTGATAAAGTGTCCGTTGAGTGGACTATTAAGTTACTCAAAGTTATAACGCAGTTGCTAAAGCAGCAGCCACTGCCCTATTCATCATAGCCTTCATGTGTTAGCCAGCTATTATATATTAGCCACCTATTATTTGGGTGGCAGATCATTTTCAGCACAGCAGTCACACTGACGTGCTACTGTTTGCTGAGCTGGTACGAATGTATCAGACACAGCAGTATAAGTGCTAGGAGATGTTTTCTGTTTAAAGCACTGCCATCTTTCATACATATTGATGTACACTAACTACATACAACATAATGCAGAAGTACGACATCATTGTACAAATAAATTGTATTCATAAAAAGATGGCATAAAAATGGCACACTCTTACACTTACATATTACATATCTCTTTTTAACACCATAAGGGAGCCCACCGATTGGCCCAAAGTGTTACTAATCACCTCTATAACCTAAAAATAACCCAACCAGTTTGTATTGTAGGTTGGGTTATTTTTAGGTTATAGAGGTGATTTATAACTCTTTGGGCCAATCGGTGGGCTCCTTTAAGGTGTTAAAAAGAGTTAAAAAGAGATATGCAATATGTGTGTCTTATTATGTAATACATTCGTGATTAAAAAAAAAAAAGTACATGATTTGTATTGTTTATCAAGATTTATCAAGATTTAGCTCAATTATAGCACAGCCTGTAAATAACCAGCGGATAGTATTTGCAATTTTATGCTTATGCAATTTTATGCCATATTTTTAAAACATAAAAAGTGTTCTTTAAGTACTGATATTCCCAACATACTCTGAAAAGAGAAATCATAGTGCAATAACAAAATCTTATTCTCATATCACCCACCCCTAAATGATAATAGCATTTCTACATTTCTCCCTATGTATGCAGTGCTGTGCAATGTTTTACGTGCCTAAGCAAGTTGTTCAAAACCATTTCTCTTGGCAGCTTGTAAAAAAACTGTATAGAATAAATGTACATAAACATAAATACACTACAAAGTAACAAGAATTTGGTTCAGTCTTGTTTGGTTCTGGATTTTTCCTTCACACCCTGGGTAACTGCACAGATTTTGCAAATTCCATCCTCAGCACTGATGATTTGAAGTTCACTGCCCCAGAGAAGTGGCCTGACATTCATTATATTGTACAACTCAGTTTTGGTATACTGACAATGAACGGAATTGAACTGTGTAGAATAACTAGAATTAATGCAGAGCTGGCAGAAGGATAGGTTTGGTAATACACAAACACACTGCTATACCTAAAATCATTGTTAATAATTTTCTAAGCAAATAAACATTTACTGGCTGGATAAAGGATCATATATTTTAGTATTTCTACTTTAAAACTATTATACAATCTGCTCTTACACTGTAGTGACCTCCGACAGAAGCAGCTCCCTGTGTCTGCATTTGACTATAAAATGAGTACAGGCCTTACTGAGTATGAAAGAGCATGACTTTTCATGTGCAGGCTGTAGTTCACTGTATCGTCCCACGCAGGTGACATTCTGCCCATCATAAAGCATCGTCCTGTTCAAAGCCACCACCAAATTTTCGGTGACGTTTGACCCGACAATTGTGTGCTCCTTGACGGTTTCAGAAGTCAGAAACACCTGCAGGTTAGGTGTAGGGTAGCCCCCGTGCCAGGAACAGCTGAAGAGGATCAGGTCGGGATGAATGGTCTGCTTCCAGCTGCAATTCGGGTGTCTTTCTGGAGCATCTACAGATAGAGGTTTAAGGCGTGATTAAGGTGTGTGATCTGCTGAGTTGAAAAGACTCCACCCTCTCAACTGACACAGATTACTGAGGTTTGCTTCTTTAGTTCTGCAGCAGGGCTTTGTGGCTAATGTAGCTAACCAGCTATGGGAGCCTATGATTGCTGAACTGGCATCGTGCAAACTGTATGACACTTTCCTCAAAACTATGTCAACAGAAGAATAGCTATGCTTCAGCACAGATAAATCCTCAAACTCAGTGACAGCAGTCATGTTAAATCCTGAATTTTGTCAATACTCCAAACGTCTATTTTCATAGATAACAATGTGTCATGCAGTGTCAGTAGCCACACAAGCAGCAAGTCTACTGAAGACCACTTAATGACTGGGGTGGGATGGGATGATGCAGGTTGTTAGATGCTAATACTTTAGGAATAAGCTTCTAGAAAAAAAACAGCATAGACCAGCATTGCTGTTGTTTTGGATGCTGGGATGCTGGTCAACCAGCATGACTATGCTGGGGTGAAAGGCTAAACCAAAAAGCACCAGACCAGCAAAAACAAGCTTAGAACAGCATGATCTCTTCAGCAGTGTCATTAGCCTGTTAGCTAAATAGGTAAGAAAGTTGACACGGATTAAAACCATTTTTTAAAGCAATACAAAGAAATGTAATGCAAATTTGGTCCAACATAAAGAAAACTATATAAAACTATAAAAATAAGAAGATATGTGTGGATTCTGTGGTGGTTTTGGACATTAAATTAAATGGGTATATATGTGTTCTCAGGACATCTGAATTATGGAATTAATTCATCTGTTTCCCCTTTAACGTCTGAGTCAGTAAGGGGATCTTTCACATCATAACATGTAATGATTGCTGTCTTCATCAACATTTATCAGTTTTATCTAGAACTCTGAATGTTAAGAGTTTCTCTGAATGATCTGTTAGGAGGGATTTTTTTTCTGTTCCAAAACAGAAAAAGTAAAACATTACAGAAATGTTTGAAAGAGAGATCATGAAAATATGTTCATTTTAGTACACAGAAACAGCAATCAGCTATGAATTGATTTATGATTTGAAAGCCAATGAAAGAAATGCTGGCAGGCTAATCTTAAGTAAATAGCTGTGTTCTGATGTGGGTGGGGTTGGCTGGCACATGTGTAAGTGTTCCACAGGTTTTCATTGTCATTCACTGCTTATATCTATATCTGTGATGTGGCCTTACCATCCCAAAAAAGGTTGGCTGAAACAGGTGAACAACATTGAATAATTATAAAAGCATTAAAAGCACTAAGTAAATATTTTTTAGCTCAGTTACTCAGCTTTTATGAGCTATTATATGGTAATGTATGGTACATCTGAACTGTGCCAACCAAACCCGCCCTCCTGTACTTAATTCAGTGGCTCACAACACTAGTCCTGAAAGACCCCCAGCCAAAACACACTCACTTCAACTTAGGAAAGGTTTGTTAACTTGCATATTAGTTCGGTGGATTGGATCAGGTGTGTTGGGAGCAGTGCAAACTAACATGAGCAGTGCAGGTGGTCTCTCCAGGATGGGAACTTCACTGACCACTGTCATCACATTTTGTGTTTAAAGTGTGAATTGTGTCCCAATGCAAGACATATTTTTGTAATTACACAGAACATATATAAAGTGTCAAATGTGTATGACATACAGTAGACCAGCAGGTTCTGGCTCCACGTCACGGTCTTGTTGGAAAGGAGGTTCTGGGCTCTGCAGGTGTAGTTCCCTTGATCAGCAGGCTGAATGTTGCTTATCTTAAATTCCAATGATGGTGCTATACCATATGCTCTGCTGAGATTCCCAATAAACAACTTCAGGTTCTGCGACGGGTATGACTCGCTGGAGCAGTTAAAGGAAACGTTGGTGCCTTTTTGGACGTAGCGTGTTTCGCTGGACAGGGCGGTTGACGGTTCTATTTTTATTGTCTCGTTGTTTGGACCATCTGAAACAAAAAAGAAAGATATCAGCTAAAATCACTCAGAAACGGCATCTTATCTTAAGGCACATCCTGGAAGAAAGCAGTTCAAATGTTCTTTAGCAAAAGCAATGGTTTTATAGACGGGGGTGAGAACTCATCAATAACACATCTTTGAGTAACACGTGTTTAAATGTCTCTTCTCAATAGCTACAATTCATACACCTTAAATTGCAAGCGGGAAAATTAAAATGCTTGAAAATGCTTGACAAAAATTGATGTAGTGACGTTATTTCTTGAAAGAAATTGTTCTCAAATAACAGGACAACAAGACCCCAGAACCCCTAGTATTTTCAGCTTACTGTCTTTTACAAGAGTCAGAATAAAAAAGGGAAAACTGATCAGCAGTATGACTTTATTTTCATGTCTAGCTGATTCTCTTTAACGTCTGTATAGGTAACCTATCCATGTCCCGCACTCCTGTATAAGGTCAGACATAGTTTACAAAGTAAAGCCTAATAAGTTGAGCCAACATATGAGTCAACATTTGCTGCATAATGTTGAGAGTCCGGTTTAAAATGCAATGCCACCAAGCTGGACTGTGTTGGGGTAGCGAAATGAAACTAGGCGGGCTGATATTAGTTTGATGTCTACATCCGTCCTAGACTGCTCTTCAATATACTGATATATGTGCTGCTATTCAATAAAAAGGTAAACCATGATATTCAACACATATAGTACTGTGAATATCTTGAACTGCAGCCACTGTATTTTAGTCAAACGAGCTACAGTTTCACCAGAGATGTTTAGATATGCAGAGTAGCTCAGTTAAAACAAGCTCTCACTACTCTCTCACACTGAGATCCTTTTGTTTTAGTGTGTTTTTGTTTGACCACCTTCACAGCTCACGGTAAAGCTGACAGTGCTACTCTGTCATACTTGATGAGCAAGTTGGAGTACTAGCAGTGGTCTATAAAAACTGGAGGGGGGTTTACTTCATGTCAACTAGTCACTGATCATGCGATTATGACACTAACAACATGGATACCTCAGAGAAGACACGGGTGAGGAGCTTGGTGATTGGGGCCTGTACCTCTGGTTTCTTGAAAGCTAGCAATGCCATACAGGACTCCAAATGTCATAAAACATCATTATCTGCTGTTCTCCGAAGACTATAATAATAATTAATGTGTGGGGAACAATGTCCCATAAATCCTGTGAAGTTTGAAATTGTTTTTTCTGCCTCCTGGACCTCTGCCGCAGCTGTGCATCTTTAAAAGGTCGCCTGGGGTGCGAGTAATTTGGATACTAATGTGTGAGATTCCAGGGTCCTGGCCTGTGGAGTTTGGCTTTGTCACAGCTGATTGGCAACACATTCCTTTCTCCTGTAGTTTTATTCATGTCAACAGCGATTACTCAAAGTCGAACCTTCACATAACCAGCACGTTACTGCTACTACAAAAGACACACAGAACACTACATGTATGTGCATGCAAAAGACTGGGCGCCCCAGGGCAAATGATGTTGACGTGAAATTAACACAACCTCTACATAGACACATTTCATGCACAGTTGTTGTTTATGTGCTGAAATTATTGTTGTTTGTGTGTCTGTGCTAAACTTCTAACTTATTTTTTAATACAAAATCAAGATTAGGGCTGAACAATTTGGGCACAATGAGTAAAAGCAACTATAATATTGCAGTTGAGATGTAAATGCATTTATTTTCTATTAATTTATTTCCAAGCCTGTTTTGGCAAAGAGGACCAAAATATCTAAGCATGAAGCTTGATGCAGTAATAGTAACAGTTAGCTAAATGTGTATATGTGACAGTTGTGATGTCATATATACAGAACATGGGTATTTTTGTTGCTTCTAATTGGTTTAAGTCATCTACAGACAGTATAAAAACTCTGTTAAACTTCCCCATGTACACCTTTAGGCCAACATGTACAATGTTTCGGCCAACATTGTTGATAATGACTGATACTGATTGTGATTGTGATTTAACTGTATAAACGATTAATCATTCAGCCCTGATCAAAATAAAATTTCATACGCTATGCTGAGAAGTTATTACCTTGAGGACACTGATGTATTGTAACAGTAGGACCTTTCACATGTATACGAGGGCTGGACAATTTGGGGTAAATACTATAAATACTCTGACTTAAATTTAAATTTTTCTGACTTAACATTTGAACCCTGAATGTAGGGTTTGACAGCCTCCAACTCAGTCTAACTGGTCTACCTCATCTACAGACAGTTCACAAGCTCTGTTTTGTTCTATTTTCCCACCTTAAACTTAAAACAAAGTTTATTTTTATCATGTAACCCCAAAAAAATTAATATGCAGCTCTTGCAATTCAAAGATTGTAATATAAAAACACAAAATAAATAATTTTAAGTTAGTTCTGTGCTCTAAATGTCCTTTTTTGACCTACTGTTTTTAATTAGCCCATAAAGATTGCATTTATTTAGTTCAGTTCTACATTACAACCAGCACAGAGAGAGAAAAGGAAGAGTTGAAATAATGTTGTCAGTGCCCTGAGAACAGAAGAGAAGTAGTTTCAGTCACACAACTCTGGGTCACTAAATACACAAGCAGTTAAACCCGCAGAACCTGTTTGTCTCATAGTTCCGCGCTTTTACTGAAACCAGCGCATTTGCCTTTGCATATGCCACAAATATTCAATGCTTGATTGTGTAACAGCATTAATGTTTATATATTTGTCTTATACATTTGTTCAGCTTTCACTGAACAACATTTGATAATGAATGGACCAACGACAACATGCCCACTGAAATGAACTCTCATGGCAGTTAGGTTAAGGCTGTTTTTCTTTTTTTCCTCAATGCTAAACACAGACGGAAGGTTGACAGTAACAATACACAGGAACATACCAGCAACCTGCAGAAGAATAGTCCGAGATGAGCTGTTATCTCTGGGCACAGGGTTGCACTCGTACAAGGCCTCATCTAGGAACATCAGGTTGGTGATCTTCAGGCTGCCATCATTCTGTACGGATAAGTGACCTGTGCTGGGCGACTGAGAGCTCTCATGGGTGACCACAATCTGTCCGCTCTTTTTCCAGCGGGTCACGAGCAGGGTCTCGTTGGCTAGGATACCGAAACATGGCAACAGGACAGTAGTTCCTCTCTCTCTGATCATAACAACCGGCTGCTCTTGCTCTTCTGCAGCCGCAGCTGTGAAAAGAGGTCGGAAGCCAGGAAAAGTTAGGACTTGCTCAAGCGTTTAGATGAGACGATTCCTAGTTATCTAGTTATTCATGTTGAACGACAAGCAACTCTTAACATGTAGTGCACTGATAAGGGATTTGTACTGATATCTGAGATTTCATGTACACACCGACGCTGATAAATAAACGTTGACAAAATGAAGAAACTGGGAATTTATCCAGATTTATTACCAGTACAGATACACACCATCCATGTAAGTTAATGAGAAAGAATGCAACTCCAAATTATTGTAGATCTTTTCTATTGTAAGGCCATCTGTGGTGTACTGATACAGTGTCAGGCCACGTTTTCGTGCTATATAGAACCATTAAAACAAACATCTTGATGTAGAACCATATACAAAACATTCTCCATCAACCTGAAAAACTATTTTACCAAGCAAATGATTAAAACAAATTAAGTATAACAATATAGACCTTAATATATGCCTTATAAACTGATTATTGCAATATGTTCACGTGTTTTATTTATAAGAATATGATCATCAGTATGGAAACACTTACTTGTTTGGAATAAAAGGAAGAAGTGGAGGAGAACTGCTCCAAACACAGTCATTATGGTGGCGGGGTATGGAAACCATAGACGGAGTCTCTCTCTCGCGCTCGTTGAAACAGTGGTTACGGTATTAATGCGCTCATATCGAGTCATAAAGCAGTCATAAAACAGTCATATCCGCAATGAAGCCATGACCATCCGACATCCAGACCTGTAAAAGTAATGAACGGGGCGCGAGGCTGAAACCCACCTTATAAATTCGCCGATATTTCCCTCTTTACCTGTTTACTCTACACCTGTTGTCCTCTCTCTCTCTCTCTCTCTCTCTCTCTATCTCTCACTCTCTCTCCCGGAAATGTTGATTAGGGACGATCGGGCCACACCTTTACCTGTTCTTAAAGGTACAGCGCCGTCAGCGCCGCAAACAAAGGTCTGGAGGCGGAAATCCTCCGCAGGACACCGGACCGGTCAGTCACCCGCCTTCAGTCAGCGCGTTCAAACAGAAGAGTCAATCAGTTCATACAGAACAGAACCGTGTAAATACATGTTTCACAAAAAAACAAGCAACTTTACAGGAGAGAACAAAAACAGCCTTTCCTTTCAATGTAAGTCAATGGAACCAGATTTTTTTCACAAGTTATTTTGGAGCATTTCTATTGGTCCATTTGTCATCATAATACCACACAATGCAAACAGCAGCTGCTGCATTCAAACCATGCTGAAAAATAAAAATCTACAAAAATGTACTTGGACGGAGACAATATCTGAGTATCATGAACATCCTGCAGATAAACAGAGCTGATGTAATTTAATAGATCAGCTGTAGAGCTTGGGCACACACTTAAAACAGATGCTTCTTGAGGGATTCTATAGCAGAAGGAATTAATCTATATAGAACTGTAACTAATATAGCAGCGTTTGTGTAGAATGATTCTTTGCATAGTGAAACTGTTCTTCAGACTGATTGTTGTATATATACAAATGTGTTGATGTGTATGAACGTTTGTGTTTGAATATTTGAGCTTATGGCATTAATAAAGATAGTAATACAATGTCTGTCCTATTTTTAAATTTCATTAAAAGTGAGGTTGAATGTTTTAGATCTACTATGAGTACTATGAGTACTAGCCAGAGTCTTCTTTTAGGCATTTAATAGCAGGAGGTGGGACTGCTTCCCTGGCCCTCACTGCCACATGGTGAGCAGGTTAGTCACTCTCTTCAACTAAATGTGTCCCATAAAAATCATTGTAACATTAAGTGGTGTCTCCACCAAAACACAGATTTTCCCCAATTCAATACATTTTTTTCCTTTAATGGAAAATATGATAGATATTTTATTGATCCCCCTCTCACACAAGTGAACAGACACACTAGGAGACAGTGAGCATGCTTACCCAGAGCAGTGAGCAGGCCTACCACACCATCCAGGGAGCAGTCAGGGGTTAGGTGCCTTCAGTCGCGTTCTGTCGGTTCATAGCATTGGACCAGCAGCCTTCCAGACACAAGGCTGATTCCCTGACCTCCAGCCCATGAGTACCCCGTTGTATGTGAGTAAATACTACAAGCGTGTACACTTGTTCAAAGCTGTGTTTGTGATTTAAGTAGACCTAATATTATAATCTCTTACAATTATCACTACTAAATTTCAGTCACTAACTGTACACCTGTTTTTTTTTTTTTATCAAGCTTTGATCTTGCTATCTTTGTTTTGGGTGGGACCAAATAATTTGGTGAATCATTTATTTTAATAACATTATTAAAGTATAGAGTGACGCAAAGCAAGTGATGTTCGTCTAAAGTCCAAGTCAGGTTTAAAATGTGAAATGTGTTTTCAGCTCTGATTTTGATCCAGTAACCAAATTCACACTCTGTAGTCCCACAATTACGAGTGGATCAGACACAGCAGTGCTGCTGGAGTTTTTAAACACTGTGTCCACTCACTGTCCACTCTATTAGACATGTACCTTGTTGGTCCACCTTGTAGATGTAAAGTCAGAGACAATAGCTCATCTGTTGCTGCACAGTTTGTGTTGGTCATCCACTAGTCCTTCATCAGTGGTCACAGGAGGCTGCCCACGTGACACAACCTGCAGGACACTCTTGGTGGATAGTTTTTGTTAGTCCTGCAAAAAAAGCTCTCCAGTATAACAGAGTTGAAGCAGTTCTGTAAAGAGGGACAGGCCAATGTGCAGGTGTAATCAACATTTATTGAAACCGCTTGCTTGAAGTTATTGCTGGGTCACAGCTGTTCCTGAAATCAGGTTCACATGTGTTACGTCACTTCAACTAGAAACAATTTTGTGATATTTGTTTCGGTTGCATTCTCTTAATTTAGTGTGATGAGTTTAAATGAAGACCTGGTCATATGGTAGGTCACATTTAAGTAGAAAAAGGGTTCTTTCACTCTGTCCTCTGCGTCCTCTGTCCTCACACCAACTACTTCATTACTTCCATGTCCTCTGTAACTGCATCCATATATCTCCTCTTTGTCTTTTTCCTGGCAGCTGCATTTCTAACATCCTTCTACCAAATATACGCACTGTCCCTCCCCTGGACATGTCCAAACCATCTCAGTCTGGTCTCTCTAACATTATCTCCTAGTTGTTTAACCTGTGCTGTACCTCTAATGAACTGCTAATCTCACCATGGTCTCCAAACCATACAACATAGCTGGTCCCAACACGGTCTTCAAACCATACAACATAGCTGGTCCCAACATGGTCTTCAAACCATACAACATAGCTGGTCTCACCACGGTCTTCAAACCATACAACATAGCTGGTCTCACCACGGTCTTCAAACCATACAACATAGCTGGTCTCACCACGTTCTCCTAACCATACAGCATAGCTGGTCTCACTATGGTCTCCAAACCACACAACATAGCTGGCCTCACCTCTGTTTTCAAACCATACAACATAGCTGGTCTCACCACGGTCTTCAAACCATACAACATAGTTGGTCTCACCACGGTCTCCAAACCATGCAGCATAGCTGGTCTAACCACTGTCTTCAAACAATACAACATAACTGGTCTCACCACGGTCTCCAAACCATACAACATAGCTGGTCTTACCACGGTCTCCAAACCATTCAACATAGCTGGTCTCACCACAGTCTTCAAACCATACAGCATAGCCGGTCTCACCACGGTCTTCAAACCATACAACATAGTTGGTCTCACCACGGTCTCCAAACCATACAACATAGCTGGTCTCACTACAGTCTTCAAACCATACAACATAGCTGGTCTCACCACGGTCTTTAAACCATACAACATAGCTGGTCTCACCATGGTCTCCAAACCATACAACATAGCTGGTCCCAACACGGTCTTCAAACCATACAACATAGCTGGTCTCACCACGGTCTTCAAACTATACAACATAGCTGGTCTCACTATGGTCTCCAAACCATACAATATAGCTGGTCTCACCACAATCTCCAAACCATACAACATAGCTGGTCTCACCTCTGTCTTCAAACCATACAACATAGCTGGTCTCACCACTGTCTTCAAACCATACAACATAGCTGGTCTCACCACAATCTCCAAACCATACAACATAGCTGGTCTCACCTCTGTCTTCAAACCATACAACATAGCTGGTCTCACCACGGTATTCAAACAATACAACATAGCTGGTCTCACTATGGTCTCCAAACCATACAATATAGCTGGTCTCACCACAATCTCCAAACCATACAACATAGCTGGTCTCACCTCTGTCTTCAAACCATACAACATAGCTGGTCTCACCACTGTCTTCAAACCATACAACATAGCTGGTCTCACCACAATCTCCAAACTGTACAACATAGCTGGTCTCACCACGGTCTTCAAACCATACAACATAGCTGGTCTCACCACGGTATTCAAACAATACAACATAGCTGGTCTCACCATGGTTTCAAAACCATACAGTATAGCTGGTCTTACTATGTTCTCCAAACCATACAACATAGCTGGTCTCACCTCTGTCTTCAAACCATACAACATAGATGCTGTCACCACAGTCTTCAAACCATACAACATAGCTGGTCTCACCACAATCTCCAAACCGTACAACATAGCTGGTCTCACCACGGTCTTCAAACCATACAACATAGCTGCTGTCACCACTATCTCCAAAACCATACAGCATAGCCGGTCTCACCATGGTCTTCAAACCATACAACATAGTTGGTCTCACCACGGTCTCCAAACCATACAGCATAGCTGGTCTCACCATGGTCTCCAAATCATACAACATAGCTGGTCTCACCATGGTCTCCAAACCATATAATATAGCTTGTCTCACCACGGTCTCCAAACCATACAGCATAGCTGGTCTCACCATGGTCTCCAAATCATACAACATAGCTGGTCTCACCTCTGTCTTCAAACCATACAACATAGCTGGTCTCACCACAATCTCCAAACCGTACAACATAGCTGGTCTCACCACGGTCTTCAAACCATACAACATGGCTGGTCTCACCACGGTATTCAAACAATACAACATAGCTGGTCTCACCATGGTTTCCAAACCATACAGTATAGCTGGTCTTACTATGTTCTCCAAACCATACAACATAGCTGGTCTCACCTCTGTCTTCAAACCATACAACATAGATGCTGTCACCACAGTCTTCAAACCATACAACATAGCTGGTCTCACCACAATCTCCAAACCGTACAACATAGCTGGTCTCACCACAGTCTTCAAACCATTCAACGTAGCTGCTGTCACCACTATCTCCAACACCATACAGCATAGCCGGTCTCACCATGGTCTTCAAACCATACAACATAGTTGGTCTCACCACGGTCTCCAAACCATACAGCATAGCTGGTCTCACCATGGTCTCCAAATCATACAACATAGCTGGTCTCACCATGGTCTCCAAACCATATAATATAGCTTGTCTCACCACGGTCTCCAAACCATACAGCATAGCTGGTCTCACCATGGTCTCCAAATCATACAACATAGCTGGCCTCACCTCTGTCTTCAAACCATACAACATAGCTGGTCTCACCACTGTCTTCAAACCATACAACATAGCTGGTCTCACCACAATCTCCAAACCGTACAACATAGCTGGTCTCACCACGGTCTTCAAACCATACAACATAGCTGGTCTCACCACGGTATTCAAACAATACAACATAGCTGGTCTCACCACGGTTTCCAAACCATACAGTATAGCTGGTCTTACTATGTTCTCCAAACCATACAACATAGCTGGTCTCACCTCTGTCTTCAAACCATACAACATAGCTGGTCTCACCATAATCTCCAAACCGTACAACATAGCTGGTCTCACCACGGTCTTCAAACTATACAACATAGCTGGTCTCACTATGGTCTCCAAACCATACAATATAGCTGGTCTCACCACAATCTCCAAACCATACAACATAGCTGGTCTCACCTCTGTCTTCAAACCATACAACATAGCTGGTCTCACCACAGTCTTCAAACCATACAACATAGCTGGTCTCACCACAATCTCCAAACCGTACAACATAGCTGGTCTCACTATGGTCTTCAAACCATACGACATAGCTGGTCTCACCACGGTATTCAAACAATACAACATAGCTGGTCTCACCATGGTTTCCAAACCGTACAGTATAGCTGGTCTTACTATGTTCTCCAAACCATACAACATAGCTGGTCTCACCTCTGTCTTCAAACCATACAACATAGATGCTGTCACCACAGTCTTCAAACCATACAACATAGCTGGTCTCACCACAATCTCCAAACCGTACAACATAGCTGGTCTCACCACGGTCTTCAAACCATACAACATAGCTGCTGTCACCACTATCTCCAACACCATACAGCATAGCCGGTCTCACCATGGTCTTCAAACCATACAACATAGTTGGTCTCACCACGGTCTCCAAACCATACAGCATAGCTGGTCTCACCATGGTCTCCAAATCATACAACATAGCTGGTCTCACCATGGTCTCCAAACCATATAATATAGCTTGTCTCACCACGGTCTCCAAACCATACAGCATAGCTGGTCTCACCATGGTCTCCAAATCATACAACATAGCTGGTCTCACCTCTGTCTTCAAACCATACAACATAGCTGGTCTCACCACTGTCTTCAAACCATACAACATAGCTGATCTCACCACAATCTCCAAACCGTACAACATAGCTGGTCTCACCACGGTCTTCAAACCATACAACATAGCTGGTCTCACCACGGTATTCAAACAATACAACATAGCTGGTCTCACCATGGTTTCCAAACCATACAGTATAGCTGGTCTTACTATGTTCTCCAAACCATACAACATAGCTGGTCTCACCTCTGGCTTCAAACCATACAACATAGATGCTGTCACCACAGTCTTCAAACCATACAACATAGCTGGTCTCACCACAATCTCCAAACCGTACAACATAGCTGGTCTTACCACGGTCTTCAAACCATACAACATAGCTGGTCTCACCACGGTATTCAAACAATACAACATAGCTGGTCTCACCATGGTTTCCAAACCATACAGTATAGCTGGTCTTACTATGTTCTCCAAACCATACAACATAGCTGGTCTCACCTCTGGCTTCAAACCATACAACATAGCTGGTCTCACCACAATCTCCAAACCGTACAACATAGCTGGTCTCACCACGGTCTTCAAACCATACAACATAGTTGGTCTCACCACGGTCTCCAAACCATACAGCATAGCTGGTCTCACCATGGTCTCCAAATCATACAACATAGCTGGTCTCACCATGGTCTCCAAACCATATAATATAGCTTGTCTCACCACGGTCTCCAAACCATACAGCATAGCTGGTCTCACCATGGTCTCCAAATCATACAACATAGCTGGTCTCACCAAGGTCTCCAAACCATACAACATAGCTGGTCTCACCACTGTCTTCAAACCATACAACATAGCTGGTCTCACCATGGTTTCCAAACCATTCAGCATAGCTGGTCTCACCACTGTCTTTAAACCATACAACATAGCTGGTCTCACCATGGTTTCCAAACCATTCAGCATAGCTGGTCTCACCACGGTCTCCAAACCATACAACATAGCTGGTCTCACCACTGTCTTCAAACTATACAACATAGATGCTGTCACCACAGTCTTCAAACCATACAACATAGCTGGTCTCACCACGGTCTTCAAACCATACAACATAGCTGGTCTCACCACGGTCTTCAAACAATACAACATAGCTGGTCTCACCATGGTTTCCAAACCATACAGTATAGCTGGTCTTACTATGTTCTCCAAACCATACAACATAGCTGGTCTCACCTCTGTCTTCAAACCATACAACATAGATGCTGTCACCACAGTCTTCAAACCATACAACATAGCTGGTCTCACCACAATCTCCAAACCGTACAACATAGCTGGTCTCACCACGGTCTTCAAACCATACAACATAGCTGCTGTCACCACTATCTCCAACACCATACAGCATAGCCGGTCTCACCATGGTCTTCAAACCATACAACATAGTTGGTCTCACCACGGTCTCCAAACCATACAGCATAGCTGGTCTCACCATGGTCTCCAAATCATACAACATAGCTGGTCTCACCATGGTCTCCAAACCATATAATATAGCTTGTCTCACCACGGTCTCCAAACCATACAGCATAGCTGGTCTCACCATGGTCTCCAAATCATACAACATAGCTGGTCTCACCTCTGTCTTCAAACCATACAACATAGCTGGTCTCACCACTGTCTTCAAACCATACAACATAGCTGGTCTCACCACAATCTCCAAACCGTACAACATAGCTGGTCTCACCACGGTCTTCAAACCATACAACATAGCTGGTCTCAGCACGGTATTCAAACAATACAACATAGCTGGTCTCACCATGGTTTCCAAACCATACAGTATAGCTGGTCTTACTATGTTCTCCAAACCATACAACATAGCTGGTCTCACCTCTGGCTTCAAACCATACAACATAGCTGGTCTCACCACAATCTCCAAACCGTACAACATAGCTGGTCTCACCACGGTCTTCAAACCATACAACATAGCTGGTCTCACCACGGTCTCCAAACCATACAGCATAGCTGGTCTCACCATGGTCTCCAAATCATACAACATAGCTGGTCTCACCTCTGTCTTCAAACCATACAACATAGCTGGTCTCACCACTGTCTTCAAACCATACAACATAGCTGGTCTCACCACAATCTCCAAACCGTACAACATAGCTGGTCTCACCACGGTCTTCAAACAATACAACATAGCTGGTCTCACCATGGTTTCCAAACCATACAGTATAGCTGGTCTTACTATGTTCTCCAAACCATACAACATAGCTGGTCTCACCTCTGTCTTCAAACCATACAACATAGCTGGTCTCACCACAATCTCCAAACCGTACAACATAGCTGGTCTCACCACGGTCTTCAAACCATACAACATAGTTGGTCTCACTACGGTCTCCAAACCATACAGCATAGCTGGTCTCACCATGGCCTCCAAATCATACAACATAGCTGGTCTCACCATGGTCTCCAAACCATATAATATAGTTTGTCTCACCACGGTCTCCAAACCATACAACATAGCTGGTCTCACCATGGTCTCCAAATCATACAACATAGCTGGTCTCACCACGGTCTCCAAACCATACAACATAGCTGGTCTCACCACTGTCTTCAAACCATACAACATAGCTGGTCTCACCATGGTTTCCAAACCATTCAGCATAGCTGGTCTCACCACAGTCTCCAAACCATACAACATAGCTGGTCTCACCACTGTCTTAAAAACTTTTCCTTTGTCACAAATCACACCTGAAACTTTTCTTCATCCATCCTGCCTGGACTCTCTTCCTGCCCTTTTTACCACACTCCACATTTTTCTAGACAGTCGACCCTCAGTACTTGAAGCCCTGCATCTTTGTGACCTATGCTCCTTGTAGCCTCACTGTTCCACCCGTCTCCCTACCATTCACACCCAGGTACTCATGTCTTGCTACGGCTGACTTTCATTCCTCCTCTTTCAAGTGCACATCTCCACCTCTCCAAGTGATCTTCCACCTGTTCCCTGTTCTCACCACAGATCACAGTATCATCTGCAAACACCCTAGTCCATGTGGATTTCTACCTGACCTCATCTGTTAGTCAGTCCATCACCAGAGCAAACAAGCAGGCAAACAAGAAATGTAGAAAAAGCATAAATAGTTTAAAACTCAAGCAGTACTGTATGATCAGAACAGAGCCTCCGAATTTTTACATATTAAATGTATTTTCGGCTTCATTTAAACAGTAAAAGCAGATAAATCACTACAGGGTCCAGCAGCAGACTCGTGAATGAAAACTTGCACGTGCACACATTCATAAGCTGTAGTTTCCAGTTGTGGCCACTGGGGGGCGGCGCACGATCACGGTGCTTTGACAGTTGGTGCAGCACTGAAAATGGTCCCCCTTGTTCTCCTTTCTAAAGTCCAGTACAGCCGGTTACTGTCAACATGTCGGGCGCTAGAAAGGGCCGCTTTCTGGCCAACGCACTGGACACAGCCGTGACCACACCGAGCGAGCGGATCCTGAGGGAGTGTCACAGTCTGTATGTGGACAACGAGAACGGTAAACACACAAACAGCAGCCGAGGAAGACACAAACACTGGGCCGAAGTTGGCCTCATATTCGCCAGTTTCTTGTTCCGAGTTTCCCCGGTCCATCTTAAACTGGGCACCAGTTACAGTAACTGGGGATATCAGCCTCAGGCGGCACAATGTAACTGCCTGGCCATTTAAGGTGGAACTGGAAATTTCAGCCTCGGGCGCCACAATGTAACTGCCTAGCCATTTAAGGTGGAACTTTAAATTTCAGACTCAGGCGCCACAATGTAACTGCCTAGCCATTTAAGGTGGAACTTTAAATTTTTGACTCAGGTGCCACAATGTAACTGCCTAGCCATTTAAGGTGGAACTGGAAATTTCAGACTCAGGTGCCACAATGTAACTGCCTAGCCATT
The DNA here is from genome assembly GCA_021613375.1 of Megaleporinus macrocephalus. Lineage (NCBI taxonomy): Eukaryota > Metazoa > Chordata > Actinopteri > Characiformes > Anostomidae > Megaleporinus > Megaleporinus macrocephalus. The sequence continues at coordinate 19,853,354 of CM038725.1, read as the reverse complement.
TAAGGTGGAACTGGAAATTTCAGACTCAGGTGCCACAATGTAACTGCCTAGCCATTTAAGGTGGAACTGGAAATTTCAGCCTCGGGTGCCACAATGTAACTGCCTAGCCATTTAAGGTGGAACAGAACGTAACCGCTGCTCCATTTTTCCATCTGGTGAATGGGGAGCAGGCTCCTGTTCTGAGAGTGAGCATGTCACTAGAAACATGACGCTACACCCATTAAAGCTGCTTTAGGATCACTTTATTCCTCAGAAGTAACTTGTGATTTGTCAGGCAGTTTATTTCAGGTGTGATATGATCATTTGAACTTGCAGCCAGTCATTCAACCGCATGGTTTATGGAGTGAAGGTCTGAAGCTCTTCTGGAAAACTCAATGTGGGATTATGTAATATCTTAATATTCACAACAGCTTCAGTTTAAAGTCACGCACCTACAGGAGCTAGATAGAGCCATAGGAAAGAAAGTGCTGTTATATTCAGGTTAGGGCTGAGCAGTATGACAATATGTAGTGATGAAATGATGTCATGATACAATACGATATGCTTCTCTGAACATACTGTGGGTGTCATCAGTACACTGACTTAGCTGCGTGTTTCATCAGAGGAGAGGTCATTTAGTGTAACACAGTATGCCACAGTTGTGTTAGAGTATTAGTGAATTCACAGAGAATGTACATCAGTAAATTTAATTGTATGAGCTTTGAAATTTAAAGTTTTAACCCAACTTACCCTGTTTTATCTAACACATATACATATTTCTTGTTGTCCTTTTACTTTGTTCTTTAATGGTCAGGACCTCCACTAGGGGTGGGCGATATGGCCCTACAATAATATTACGATATTTCATGGTATTTTTGCAATAACAATACTCTTGGTGATATGACAAAACATTGAATTAAAAAAATATTTCAAGAATACACTACTGCAACAAAATGAAAATTTAATTTTAATGTTGCATACGATATGACATGGCACACCCCTAACCAAGATATTAAAAAATAACAATAATTTTCATCAGATTGTAACAAAAGTCAACGATCCAGAATGTCACCATACTAAATAATGCTCTCCAAATATCTCCATATATCCAGAACTGAAGTAAAATGAATGATACTGGGCAGATAAAATCTGTCTCTAGTAGATATATAATGGGAAATGAGAAAAGTGGATTTTTCTTTTGCTAAAAACTGTAAAAGTAGAACCCTGATGTGATAATTAGGGATGGGTGATATGGCACGACATTTCAGGGTATAATATCGTTCACGATATTCAAAAAAACATTGGCGATATTATTGTGTACAATACAATATGGCACACCCTTAACCTCCACAGGTCCACCACAGAGCAGGTATAATACAGGAGGTGGATTATTCTCAGCACTGCAGTGACACTGATGGTGGTGGTGTTTTAGTGTGTTGCGCTGGTATGAGTGGATCAGACACAGCAGTGCTGCTGAAGTTTCTAAACACCTCAGTGTCACTGCTGGACTAAGACTAGTCCACCAATCAGCAACATCCAGCCAACACTGTCCTGTGAGCCCTAATAAAGGACTAGACAGACCAACACAGATTGCTCATTCTTGACTTTACATTTACAAGGTGGACCAACAAGGTTGTAGAAAGCACTAATAGAGTGAACCGTGAGTGGATAATAAAGTGAGCAGTACAGTATGCAAATACAGGCTGTGATTGTTGGACTACAGAGTGTTCATATATGGTAAATGGAGCTGATACAATAAACAATAAGTTAAAGTTTTGTCCTACATTTTTCTATTTAGTGTCTGCTTATAAAATCTCTTTACGTAACAAAACAATCGTATTTATTTTTTATGACATTTTATATGACAGTTGTTGGCTTCCCAGTATTGTGTCTTGTTTGTCCGAGCTGAAGCACTCCTTATACCTTTAGTATGAGTGGGTGGAGCCAAACTGCTGCAGGCTGAATTGGTGGATATTTGTAATTTATAAATGCCCTGGGTTTCGTTACGTAACTAAACAATGAAAAAATTATACTGAGATTTTTAGTTTTCATATGTAGACTGTGTAGGCTGGAAAGTGAGTCGTGCATTTTGGGACATAAGCTATGTTTACCAACTACACAAAGCTCCTTTATTTCAACAAAACAAGGAAAACTTGTTTTTTCTAGTTTTTATCTGAATATGAAAATGAATTTTTGCCAACAAAGGTGTTCAGCCTGTATTTGTTGTATTTTTTCTTTATTGTCTCCGCATGTGGCATGTAGATTATGCAGGTGTTTGATTAAAACAAGAGCAATTATGACAGATTACACTGTTATTTGTAGTTCATTGGATCTCCTGTGATGGAACTGAGTCTGCTTAAGCGTGTCTAATGCCACTTCTGTGTCTGTTCTCTATGTATAGTCTCATAATCAGTGCTCTAGTAGACAGAAGCTTTGGTTGTGTAAGAGTAAGCCATGCTGGCTGACCCTCTCTGGAGTATGTGGTGTTGTGTCTGAGTGTCAGTAGAGGCCCAGTGGACTGAATTCCATAAATTGGTGCTGAGGCAGGCCGGCCAAACAGGAGATTAGTTCCAAGGTCTTTTTGGATAAACCTGGATTTTGAGCAGCGGAAACCAACTTGAATATACAAACAAAATAAAAAAAATAAAAAAAACAATAAACAAACAAAACAAATAATAATATGTAAACAGATACAGTACAGTGACACCTAATACAACATTTACATTTATACTGATATGGCCATAGACGTATAGTAGGTGAATTAGTATGTAATCCAGTATTAATTGCCATATTCTACTAAATCTCTTCATCAGCTAAATGGAGCACTTATTCCAGATATTGCAAATATTGTAAGAGGTCTGACAGACAGATTCTGTTAAATGCCTTAAAGAGGAAACAAAACTGATTTCCAAAACTTGTTAAAATTGATAAGTAGGTGTTTCATCAGTGTTTTAATTATATATTTCATCACTGTTCAAAGAATAAAACAAGTATCTTCAGATTAGTCACTTTACAGGAGAGCACAAAAATAGTCTTTCCTTTTATTGTAAGCATTTCCATTTGTCTGTTTAGCATGAAATTTCCACACAATGTAAACAGCAGCTGCTCTAAATAAATAAATAAATAAATAAATAGTGAAGTCTGTGTACTAGGTAGTATTAAACAATGTCTCATATTTATTGAGGCTAATATTTATATGGGGAACTTCCCACATCCCATTAGAAACATCTATTTTAGGTTGCTCCTCCCGTATGAGTCAGATAGAAAGTAACTCAAATGTAAGATGATATAGAAAATTAAAAGGATCTGTCTTGTATAAGAGCAGAGGGGAAGAATCTTCTCCACCTCAGATTTCTTTAGAAAAAAAGTGAAAATGAGTCTCCTAAATAGAAGCTATGTTAAATAGCCAAACAGTGGACACAGTAAATACTGAAAACTAAGATGTTCTGTTTGGTTGTTGAGCTGTTTCAACTTCTGCTTTTTCCTGACAATTAATGACGTAATATACTTCATTATTAGACCAGATCATTGATGGTCAGTTGTTCTGCATGCTCAAACATGATACAAACTCCAACAGTTTTGGCTAAGCAGAGCTTTTCTGGCTGATATAACAGTTAAATCATCATAATCATATTATTATTGTGTCATTATCAGTATTTCTATCATGTTAAAATAAACAGCATTAACTTATATAGTCTTAAAGATCCAGGGAACGTAAATATTTCTATTCAGGTTAATCTTGTGCTTGCAGACAAACAGTAAACATGTACTCGTTATACACTTTGTATATTGTTCCAGTGACCAGTAAATGACTGGTATATTTCACTAGATATCTCTCACGTCCATGTAAACTGGGTGGTCCTAATCTTGGGTAAAGCTTCCATAAGTGTTTCCTTGCCAATCATAAGACTGAGGTCTCTGGCCACGCCCACACAAATCAGTTTCAGAGTCAGAAAACTTGACAAGCTAAAACTAACCCAACATACCAAAAAGCTAGCAAGCTGGACCTCCTGACTATAAGTGCCAGTCGCCCATTTATTAATTTCTCCGTCCGTTCAACTGCACGTCTTTTCCTTCCAGTTAGCGTCACATAACAGGTGGATAAAGAGGTTAGTTTTGTAAAAGTGACCGAGAGCTCATTAGCCATGCCCACATGGTTCTCCGATACATCTAAACAGTGTTTTATCATATTTATATCTTATATGTTCCTTCCAAGCTGTTTTATATGAACACAAGCATATTTAATGTTTCGCTCTGTGTTCTCTGAGACTTTAAATAGCAAACATTTTGTAGGCTTAGTGATAAAAATACCACTTTACAGTACAATTCTTTATTAGCAGCGTTTTCACTGATAACAGTAAATCTATGGAACCTAATTACCGGCTCATATTACAGGCCAAATGATACAAATCTGTCAGGCACTAGTCATCATACTTTTACCCATACAAAAAAAACATTGTTTATATGTTTAGAGTAAGCAGTTAGCACAGTTAAAGCAGGGTTAGCGTTGTGGTTGTGAATTTTAAGATCTTTTTCAAGAAGAACTATTTTTAAAGCCTTATACAAACAGCAGTGATGGCACACTAAGGCGGGGTGTTTTAGGTCATCTGAGCCTGGATCCATCTGTTACTCAGGAGAAGTATTCAACTATCCAGTCCTCCTAACTCAAGCAACCAAGGACTCTGAATACCTGCTACAGTTGGGTGTTGGCATGTAGCAAGCTATATTTGGGGTCCCAAAGGGCTAGATTGGGAAACGCTGCTCAAGAACACAGTGAAATCATGTTGAGTCTTGCAGGACTTTGACCTTTAATCATATTTCTTTGGCCTACCACAAAAGGATTTGAGGCACGTGCTGACCCAGTGGTCATGGTCGTGGGACATATGGATTATATAGTGGTATGCAGGCTTTAAGGAGCCCCAGGACACATTTAGATGGGAAACTCATTTGTGACACTGCTTGCTGTAACGTTGCTTATGATTGCATACATGTTTGTTTGTTTTTTGTTTTTTTTTATTTTATAACAGTTTAATATTTTATGATGAACGCTACTGGCCTTTATGTGATATAACTTTTTTTTTTGTTTAAAAAACAAAAAAACGAACGACAACCGTGACCTGGCTTTTAGGCATAGCATGGCTAAAAGTCACTAACATAATACTTCTCCTTCTTGAATTATTTATATATTTTTGTACATCACATTTCTGTTAAAGATACAAGAAGCAGTTCATTACTGCATTTTAATCATGGTAACTAATGACCTCCAGGGGTTTAGTGCTTTTATAATATGGCTGACTACATAAAAAACACATTTTTCATAAAATAATTTAGATGATTTTTATTATTATTATTATTATTATTAGTAGTAGTAGTAGTAGTAATAAAAGTATTCAGCCAGGAAAAGTAGTTTGGTAAAATAGTATGGTATTGTTGCACAGGAGCCATGTGTTGATAAATGAGATTGAAAAGTGTATCACTGTATTGCAATCACTTTAAGAACATGTAGACTTTTTGTTGTATAATAATGAACATATGATAACAGAGAACTGTAAAATGCAAAAACCTTTCTTACCAAATCACTTCTACAGTCTTATATAGCACCAACCCAGCAGCGTGCCTCTTCTCACGCTGGGACTGAATCTCGTATGCCTCCCTGCTTTCTACATAGTGCACTATTTAGGAATGTAAATACTGGCAGCCCAGCATCACAAAGTATAGTGATTTAGACACATGCATACTGTTTAGGGAGTATGGGGGCATTTGAGCTTCAGGTTGGGTTTGATGCTGCTGAAACTTAGACATTAAAGTGTGTAAGCTGTTCAGGAGATGTTCTTAAGACTGTTATGTTGCAGTTTCACAGTAAATCATATGGTGAGTACTTTAGAAATGGAGTTGTTTAGCGTGTCTGGTGTTTTTGAACCTTACCAGCCTAGTTCTAAATATGGTATCTTACATCATCAGTACAGTTAGAGCAACGTTTGAGTCAGAGGTTATTTCATTAACAGCACAAATTCACTGTATCTGTCAATCAACTCAATTACATATGCATTCATCTTACAGCAGTTTAGCCCCGTCCATCCATATAGACGCTCTGATGAGTGTGTCAGCTTTACAAATGAGACATACTAGCTAGAACAGTCTGAATATTCAGGAAAATAAATTTTTTGTAGTATTTCTGGTACATAACAGAAATTCACTTGTAATAATATTTAAGAAAATATTAAATATGGGGCTCGTTATTAATCAAAATTACTATTAAGCAAATAAAGCTGAAAAGAGGGTTTTGTAGGCTCATTTTTTCACTGTGTGTATGTGTATGTGTGTGTATGTGTGTATACGTGTTCTCCAGGCCTCGTGAACATAGCCTCCAGTCTGGGGCTGAGGTTGCTGCCACCCAGAAAGAAGATAATAGTGATGATTATGGGGAACCACTCTGCCGGGAAAAGCTCCTTTATTAACTGGTAACAACTCCTTTACTATATACCAAACTGTTAACTACAAACTGAACCTTTTCTTCCACGCTGCTACATAATAATGTTTCTGATTGAAAAGGTAGGGCTTCTTAAAATTGGGGCTGATGCTTGATTGCCTGCTGAGATAGAAACAACCTTTTTTGATGCAGCATCTTTCAGCATAGGTCCAGCTGTACTCGTTTTGTTATGTGAAGTTAGCATCTATTTTTGTCTCTCTTTAAAATGTTTATTATTGTTTTATTAATATTATTATTATTATTTTGGACATTACTGTTACTTTTATTGTAATTTCAGGTACGTGGAGGAGCACATTCAGAAGACAGGTGTTGCCATAGAAACGCAAGGGTTCACATTCATAACCAGTGGCAGGAAAAGAGAATCACTGACCGTAAGTTTATGCTGTGTACATGTTCCATTAATACGTCTCCGATATGTACACACACACACACACACACTGACCAGTCACTACATTATGTACACTTACCGTATCTACGCTCATTTTCTCTTTTTTCACTTCCCATTTTGAAGCACCTTGTAGTTCCACCATAGTAGACCACCACCTTGTAGACCACCACAGAGCAGGTTTTATTTGAGTGGTGGATCATTCCCACCACTGCAGTGACAGTGACTTGGTGATGGTGTGTTAGTGTGTGTTACGCTGGTATGAGTGAATCAGACACAGCAGTGCTTTTCTGTTACAAAGTGATGTCATCACGGAACACAATCCTTATTAGTCCACATACTGGCAAGCTGGGTGAACCCACACTCAATGCGCAGAGAGCTGAAACAATCTAGCTTATAACTCTACCCATTTGTTCTACCTGGCTTTCAGTATTGGTCTCTGTAGGAATAGCAGTGTGGGGCCAGAACTTCAGTAGTAAGTCAGTCAAATAGTCAGAGTGGGAGACCAACTAAAGCATGCTGGACTCATTGGGGGCGGGGCTTAAAGACCCAAGAGCTCTAACAGTGAGTTTTAGACAGAGAGTGTATACACAATACAGAATTGAACACTGTATCTGTCTGTATACAGAAAATCATGAGCATTGAGAATAAGCATAATAGATCCTCTTCATTGTTAATGTATGTTTTTTCTTTCATTTCTATTGGTCTCTTGCTGTGTCCTTCATGCAAATGGTAACCACTCATGTTTCCTGCTCTTGTGTAGCTCTAGGCTACTACAGGTCTGGTCCAGGTGTCCAGTTTGACAGATTAACTGATCAAGCACAACTGCTTCAATCTGTTAACTGCCAGGTTTATCCTGTACACCAGCCTTCACCTGGCCATAGGCACTGTATATCTTCATATGTCAGTGACCTTTCTGTTCAACATACTGATATAGCGTGCTTCAGGAGTGAGACAGTGAAAAGACTCTGTATGTGGGAGAGAGAGAGAGAGAGAGAGAGAAAAAGAGAGAGAGAGAGAGAGAGAAGGAGAAGACTGTATGATAGCTGTGTCGGTGGTTTGTTCTAGAGAGAGGGGGGTTGTCTTAAAGCCACAGTGTCATTTTGCACTGCACATCTCTCTCTCTCTCTCTCACTCTCTCTCTCTCTCTTTCTCTCTCTCTCACTCTCTCTCCCTCACACACTGAGTGAAGAGAGGAAGATGAATAATGTAATTGCACTAAAGGAGTGGTATAAAGAGATTATCTGCTATATACAGGAAGAGCTTAAAGCTGACTGCCGGAGGAACAGAGAGAAGGAGCTGCAGTAAAGCTGGGAGAGAGAGCGGGAGAGAGAGCGAGAAGGGTGTCTCCCTATAGCAGGGCCCGGTTTCTCACTCCACACGCGCTCTCCTCTACTCATCACTTCATTTTCGATGTTGCTGTCGCTCTCGCTTTTCTCACACTCACGTATTTTGCTCTATTTCTCTTTTCTCTCTCTCTCTCTCTCCTCACAGGGAAATGCCACGCTCCACCTTTACCCACATTTCAGACCGCTCCTGGAGTTTAAAGGTAGGAATTAGTCAGCATTATACAACCACAGATGTTACATGTTCCAGTACTTGTTTAGTCGAGCTGTTACATGTTACAGTAGTTGTACAATTCAATGGTAACATGTTATAGAAGTTGTGCAATGCAGTTGTTACATGTTACAGTAGTTGTACAATTTAATTGTAACATGTTATAGTAGTTGTGCAATGGTGTTGTTACATGTTACACTAATTGTAGAGTCCAGATATTACATATGACCAGCATTACAAGATGTGTGATACTTTACAGCTCCAGAATCTTTCCATGCTCTAAAACATGTCTTGGTGTTCTTGAATAAGTTTGTGAGCGTTCCAGAATCAGTATCTGACTTGAGACCTGTCCTCACACTGAATTAGAAGGCTTATTGGGATACTATAGGAATAGGCTGTTCTTCTTCTGTATTCCTGTGTATGTTTTGTGTTTCTGCACATGAAACTTTACTGTTTGTGTGTAGAAGTATTGATTTAAATGTGATTGATCATATATATATATATATATATATATATATATGTAGATGTTTTATAATGTGTGAGTTCATTGAGTGTGTATGTGCTGACGTGTTTGAAAGCTCTAAAAGCTATGACTAATGCCTGAACTGAGTCACAGCTGTATATGTACAGTTGAGCGTAGCTACTCCAGGCTGCGAAGCACGCCGCATCATCTTGTTCATATTCATCAGCAATCAAGCCTATTATAACCAGCTAATTAAGCATCATTGTGCACGCTTAAAACGAGACAGGTCTAGTTTACGTAAGAGCCGCTATGTTTATAATTCTGAGCCGCGTTTGGGTTGAATGTCTGTTGTTATGATTCATTGATTTAATTATTCAACTTGATTGATTTGATTGCTCTGTGTGACGGGGGTACTCGGTCTAGATTCGGTTTCTGGGTGTGTCGTCACGACTGCTCAGCGATTGTACAGTCAGTATTCAGTGGGCAGAGTGGGTTCATCCAGTGCAGATCAGGCGAGACTGAGTCACTCCGATTGACAACAGCTCAGCGTCAGAGAGGAGAGAGTGAGGAAGAGAGAGAGAGAGTAAATAATAAGAGTGCAGGACAGTCATATCTGACGTGGATGGGGCGATGTGGACACAAGCCCACGTCACTGCTGTGAAGGCCACAGGTTTTGCAAAATCATAGCAAAATGTAACAGCTCGCACCGACTCACGTCAAGTTCTTAGTTTCAGTCAGTGACAGATCCGCAGTGCTCAAGGGCCTGACTGCTTTCGCTCTGTCACCAACCTGTACGCACCAGTGCATGAGCCTTTTACCAATATGCACCAGTGAAGTAATAAACAAATGCATCTTTTACCAGTATCTACCAGTGACATCATAAACAAATGCATCTTTTACCAGTATGCACCAGTTACGCCATAGAGAAATGCATCTTTTACTAGTATGCCCCAGTTACGTCATAAAGAAATGCATCTTTTACCAGTGCGCACCAGTTACGTCATAAAGAAATGCATCTTTTACCAGTATGCACCAGTTACGTCATAAAGAAATGCATCTTTTACCAGTTTGCACCAGTTACGTCATAAATAAGTGTATGACTCTGCAACTTAAAAATCAATGCTTCTTAGTCCTACCTGCGTGTGTCTATTACCAGTATGCACCAGTAAACTCATACCTGCGTGTGTCTTTTACCAGTATGCTCCAGTAACGTCATACCTGCATGTGTCTATTACCTGTATGCACCAGTAAAATCATACCTGCGTGTGTGTATTACCAGTATGCACCAGTAGTCATACCTGCGTGTGTCTTTTACCAGTATGCACCAGTAAAGTCATACCTGCGTGTGTCTATTACCAGTATGCACCAGTAAAATCATACCTGCGTATGTCTATTACCAGTATGCACCAGTAAAGTCCTACCTGCGTGTGTCTATTACCAGTATGCACCAGTAAAGTCCTACCTGCGTGTGTCTATTACCAGTATGCACCAGTAAAGTCCTACCTGCGTGTGTCTATTACCAGTATGCACCAGTAAAATCATACCTGCGTGTGTCTATTACCAGTGTGCTCCAGTAAAGTCATACCTGCGTGTGTCTATTACCAGTATGCACCAGTAAAGTCCTACCTGCGTGTGTCTATTACCAGTATGCACCAGTAAAATCATACCTGCGTGTGTCTATTACCAGTATGCACCAGTAAAATCATACCTGCGTGTGTCTATTACCAGTATGCACCAGTAAAATCATACCTGCGTGTGTCTATTACCAGTATGCACCCGTAAAATCATACCTGCGTGTGTCTATTACCAGTATGCACCAGTAAAATCATACCTGCGTGTGTCTATTACCAGTATGCACCAGTAAAATCATACCTGCGTGTGTCTATTACCAGTATGCACCCGTAAAATCATACCTGCGTGTGTCTATTACCAGTATGCACCCGTAAAATCATACCTGCGTGTGTCTATTACCAGTATGCACCAGTAAAATCATACCTGCGTGTGTCTATTACCAGTATGCACCAGTAAAGTCCTACCTGCGTGTGTCTATTACCAAAATGCACCAGTAAAGTCCTACCTGCGTGTGTCTATTACCAGTATGCACCAGTAAAGTCCTACCTGCGTGTGTCTATTACCAGTATGCACCAGTAAAGTCCTACCTGCGTGTGTCTATTACCAGTATGCACCAGTAAAATCATACCTGCGTGTGTTTATTACCAGTATGCACCAGTAAAATCATACCTGCGTGTGTCTATTACCAGTATGCACCAGTAAAGTCCTACCTGCGTGTGTCTATTACCAGTATGCACCCGTAAAATCATACCTGCGTGTGTCTATTACCAGTATGCACCAGTAAAATCATACCTGCGTGTGTCTATTACCAGTATGCACCAGTAAAGTCCTACCTGCGTGTGTCTATTACCAGTATGCACCAGTAAAGTCCTACCTGCGTGTGTCTATTACCAGTATGCACCAGTAAAGTCCTACCTGCGTGTGTCTATTACCAGTATGCACCAGTAAAGTCCTACCTGCGTGTGTCTATTACCAGTATGCACCAGTAAAATCATACCTGCGTGTGTTTATTACCAGTATGCACCAGTAAAATCATACCTGCGTGTGTCTATTACCAGTATGCACCAGTAAAGTCCTACCTGCGTGTGTCTATTACCAGTATGCACCCGTAAAATCATACCTGCGTGTGTCTATTACCAGTATGCACCAGTAAAGTCCTACCTGCGTGTGTCTATTACCAGTATGCACCAGTAAAATCATACCTGCGTGTGTCTATTACCAGTATGCACCAGTAAAGTCATACCTGCGTGTGTCTATTACCAGTATGCACCAGTAAAATCATACCTGCGTGTGTCTTTTACCAGTATGCACCAGTAAAGTCATACCTGCGTGTGTCTATTACCAGTATGCACCAGTAAAATCATACCTGCGTGTGTCTATTACCAGTATGCACCAGTAAAATCATACCTGCGTGTGTCTTTTACCAGTATGCACCAGTAAAGTCCTACCTGCGTGTGTCTATTACCTGTATGCACCAGTAAAATCATACCTGCGTGTGTCTATTACCAGTATGCACCAGTAAAGTCCTACCTGCGTGTGTCTATTACCAGTATGCACCAGTAAAATCATACCTGCGTGTGTCTATTACCAGTATGCACCAGTAAAATCATACCTGTGTGTGTCTATTACCAGTATGCACCAGTAAAGTCCTACCTGTGTGTGTCTATTACCAGTATGCACCAGTAAAGTCATACCTGTGTGTGTCTATTACCAGTATGCATCTGTTTAGTTGTGAGTAAGTGCACTAAAGGGCGTCGCAGCCTTTTGATCCGAGCAGCTTTATGATTAGGCTAGTTTACATTGATGGAATGGGTGTGGCCCGTGGCGGATCTTAAACTTTCGATTGGTGCATAATGTGGGCGTGGTTTGGCATTGTCATATTGCGCTGCATTCTGTCACCACAGCAACATTCTGCTCACTGCAGTGCTGCTCAGCGGCCTGGCGGTGACACAGCACTTTCCCGACCTTTGACCTTTCCCTCAGTGCAGTGAATCCCGCCCCCCCGTTGGCAGGGCCGGCAGCGCGTTGCCTCTTCACCTTTCAATGCGCTTAAAGAGCAGAGGTTGGACGCTGTCACATGCGGCCGGGCGCATCAGATTCTAAATCTATTTTCCGGGCTATTTTTAAGTCCTGCTTGCGCAGTGTGTCTCTGCCGAGCCACTCGCACACGGCCTGGGGGACATGCTAGCGGTCTGAGTCACTGCAGGGCTTTGCAGGGTCAGCGCCGACGCTGGCACTGGAGTATAGATGACCGCTGTGGTGCGTGTCTGCGAGACAGTGGCTGTGTAAAACGCACTGATATGTATGTGTGGTGTTCAGAGATGGAGAGATTAATGAATAGACAGAAGACTTTGATATGGCAGCGGCCTCAGAGAATGTTAATTAGCAGAAGAACAGGACTGTGGTTTGTACGAAATCATGACCACCTGCTCCCGCCATACTGAAAGAACTTCAGTGTCCACTCCGACCCGGTTTAAGGAGTCATTCTTAAACAGCTGGCTTAGTTTTCAGTTATTAAGTGTGCAGCCTTATTTAAAGCTTTGCAGTTAATCAGTTAAAAACATTAATGAATATTTTCCTGTACCAATGAATTTAATAGTTGGTGTGATGTTAATGCGTATTTAAAATAAAAATAAAACAAAAAGAAACTTAGTAGTTCTACAATAACAGACTGGAGTCCATCTGCTTCTGGGCATACTGTGTTAGCCCACTACTTGTGCCCACCCCCAAGACGACCACAGAGCAGGTATTATTTGGGTGTTAGAACGTCAGTGACATTCACACTGGTGGTGTAAGTGTGTGTTTAAGTGTGTATGAGACACAGCAGAGCTGCTAGAGTTTTTAAACGCTGTGTCCACTCACTGTCCACTCACTGTCCACTCTGTTTGACACTCCTACCTTGTTGGTCCACCTTGTAGGTGTAAAGAGATGATGACAGTTTGTGTTGGTCAAATCAGGACACTTCAGGCTGGGTATGTTTGGTTAGTGGACTGTGCTCAGTCAAGCAGTGACCCCGAGATACTCCAGCAATGCTGCTGTATCTGATCTACTTGTACCAGTGCCACCACACACTAACACACTACCACTACGTCAGCGTCACTGCAGTGCTGAGAATGACCCACCGCCCACAAGATACCTGCTCTGCGGTGATCCGCGAGGGTCCTGACCAGAGGATAAGAAAATATGCTGAGAAAGATATATTGGCTGTGTATTGGCATGACCCTGGCCATACAATATAGTGGTAACAATTAAATGCATCATGATATACTGCGATACTGCAAGCAAAGTGTGATATACTGTGATTTTTTTAATCTTACTATTAAAACACACCACTGTATGAACAGGTTTGCCAGTGCTTACACTAGCATTGCGCCCTTGTGCTGCTTGTTAATGTTGGAGTGGAGCTATTAATGGATTACAACACTGCCATCTAGTGGTCAGAGGTTTAAACACAACACACAATGATTCACTGTCTGTCAGGAATCTGTGTATCGATACTGTGTTGTTAAAAAACGATACAGTATCACGAAACATAATATCCCGATATTCGATATTTAGATATTTTCTTAAACCCCTACTTCACATATGGCAAGAGAAGTTAATTAAATGGACAATGAGTGTAGATATAAGGAGGGGGTCCTGATAAAGTGATATGTATTTTGGATTATTATGTAGTTATTTAATGATGACTATCAAGCCAACATGTAGATGTGTAGATGAGACTGATGGACTGAAATGAAAGCCCACACAGTCAGTAAGAGCATAAAGCCACTTCCGCAACACTGAATCAAAAGCAGTGCATGTATTGTAATATATGAAGTAATTATTAAATCAACAAAAACATTTAAATATTCAGTAGCGTAAAGGTATTTTGCTGACTGCCTGCCTATAAAACAAGTCACGCATCATTTCTTATCATTCCCCATGACTGAGCTGAGGTCTTTGGCTGGCCGGGGGTCGCTGGCTGGGCGTTGCTTCACAATCGTTCTTCACTGGCTAGCTTTATGTGACTCTTCCTTAAAGCTGCCAGTTGAAGAGCTGTTGTGGGTGACCATGACAACAGACCACCTGCAGTAGCTGTGAGAGGGCGTGGCCGAGCCCTGACGAGACCTGTCACTCATAGTCACCCAAAGAGATCTGTCAGCTGTGACAGGTTAATGACGTACATAGTGGTCTGCTGAAATGATGTCAGGGGTCTGCTTGCTGTGTTTTGGCGATGCTTGAATGAGAGGCGATGGCGAACGTGTAGAACTGTTTAGCTGTCAGGTTCATATCATCCGTTTAAAACCTTTAATCCTCAGAATGGTCACTTTAAAGCATTACGTATATTTTTCATTAATATAACAAGATTAAATATTTGGTTTGGTTTTAAGCCACTCTAAATCAGTTCTGTTGTTCCAATCGAGACAACAGCGAACCACAACGGCCCTCGCGTCTCAGCTCCTCGTTCCTCCAGTGCAGGGTTACGTATGCCTGCAGTTGTGTGTCGTAGGTGTCACGGACTACCTGTCTGCTGAGATCTCCACCTCCAAACAGAAGAAGTTCAGCCTGGTGACGTTTGTGGACACCCCTGGGCTGGTGGATGGAGACATGGTCTACCCCTTCGATGTCAACTGCGCCATCACGTCGTTTGGTAAGAATGATTAGCGCAAGCTAATATACTGAATTGTCTGAGCTGATGACTTATTACTTACAAAACCATCTACACATTCACACATGATCAGTTTATATAGAATAATATGTTGTACAGTGTAGATTTCAATATGGTAACCTTGATGGCAGAAAAGAAAGTAATTGGGAAACAACACTCTGAAACTTTTTTCACATTCAAGGAATTGCCAGTCTGCGCCCGTGAAGCTCAGCTAAATACTATCTTTTTAGGGGATGTTTTGTGATTGTGTTTCTGATTTCCATCTGAAATGTGAATGAAGTGATTTATGCCGCAAATCTGATTTCTCTGCATCACCTTTCCCAGTATCAGCCCAGTATTAGCTCAGTATCTATAAACATATTGATAAAAAATAAAATATTAAAATATATTTTAAAATATTAAAAATATTTATGGCTGCTGTTGGAACAAAATGCTGTTGACCAAATTTGAAAGTCCCTTAGCCTTATACATGATGATTAATAAATGATGAATAGACTTAACAGAAATGACAAAAATTGATTTTGGGATATACAGTTATGTTCCAACAGCATCATTATTCTAAACCACCAGGTGGGTATGTATTTATGTACATACAGTCATATGGAAAAGTTTAGACACCCCATGTTGAGATTGTCTGCATACATTTTCTATAGAGAACACACTTCTGCATATTTTAATGCACAAAATATATTAAATATATAAATTTTACTTATATATTTAAAATAATGTAAGAAATTGGTCAAAAAAACTAACAGTTATGGAACATTAGTTTTTTTCAGTGTATTAAACTCACAAAACTACAAAAATTGCTATTTTTTTATGTTTATAATCTATTTATCTATACATATATAAATAGCTATTTATTTTCACAACAAATTGTGTAATTAAACCAGGAGTGTTGTATTTGCACTACTATTGCCAATACATTTCATTACACAAAATTTGATTAAATCTTCTATTTGCGTCTCTAGATAGATAACGTATTTCCAAGTTAAGCTCTGATACTGACAGGATTCCGAAATGATCCCCCATCTAGTTTTTGGCAGTAGTGTATATCCCACACAGTCAGCCTGTCCAGCTGGTAGCACTAGCTGTAACCACTGGCTGCTGCTTGTGTTGGACTGAGATGTTGGTTTGTTGTTTTCTTCTTTCAGGCGAGCAGGCGGATCTGATCTTCGTGTTTTTCGACCCGATGGGGCAGGCGCTGTGTAAGCGAACGCTCAACATCGTGGAGAAGCTGAGCGAGAAATGCGGAGACAAATTGCGCTTCTACCTCAGTAAAGCTGACGAGGCAGGACGAGAGACAGACAGACAGGTGGGTGTGGCCGCGGACGTGTGTGTGTGTGTGTGTGTATCCTGTTCCAGGAAGTCGGGCATCAGCATCCATCACCCTCCCCGAAAAGAGACAGTCTCTCAGTCAGCCTGATGCGATAATCGGCTCTATGCCTCTGTGCTGGAGCAGTTTTCCTCCCGTGAATCTGTCTTTCTCATTCTCTTTTTCTGACCGCAGAGAGTGATGATGCAGATTGTTCAAGAGCTGTGTCGCAGACCGGGACTCAACAAATGTGGCTTTGAAATGCCCACAATATACATCCCCAATCCGCAAAGGGTAAGACAGTTGTGTTACTCTTCATACACCATTACCAACAAAGATATCAACACTGACTCAATATAAACAATTAAACACTTCATAAGGAAACAGACCAAGCTGCTAAAATGATCATATCAGTATCTGCTGGGGATTTGATATGGGCTAAACCATAAGACATGTATATTCATTGCGTGTATTGTGTACTATTAAAATGTGGAGTAAATACCAAGACTAACATACTTGCTTGTTAGTTTAGGTAGAGTTTGTACTCAAGAACCAGTTATCATATCAGAATAGAGAAAATGTGATCTCCACTCTTAGAGATATTACACTTAGAGATGTCCAGGTGTTTCTTTTTATGGTAGTTATTAAATAATTATAATAATGATGATAATAATGATGATGATAATAATAATAATAATAATAATAATAATAATAATAATAATAATAATCCTGATTTAGTTTGGCTCATCTGTTTCATTTCTTTTTATCTGTTTGGTCTGCTGTAGTAGAGATGCCATAAACAGACATTATCCACAACCTACAGCAGTGAGGTGCTTTCAAAAAGCAGCAAAGGTGGAAATGAAAACTTTACACATGATATTTGCACCTGTTAATGTTTCTACTTTTCTTAAAACTAGCCTTAGCCTTAAGACGGACACACAAAGACTGAGCATGTAGCAGTTCTTTTTGCCTCTTGTTCCAAATGACGTGCGGCCTGAAGCATGCAGAAAATACATTTCCACCGCCGTGATTTTCTCTTTCATTTCTGATATTCACATATCTCTTATTTATATGGTGAATAAAACAATATTTAAAAAAGTAACCTATAAACTGATCATTTTGAAAAAATGAAAAAAAGATCTACATTTATTGCTCCAGAAGGTCATGTTTTGCATGTACATATGTGACAAAATATAGTGTTTTACAATTTTACAAAATATTAACTATTATAAAAGACCTTTTGGCCATCAGCCTATGCAACCACAGTTACAGTTTGGACCCTCGGGATAAATATAGTTGAGATCTCCTGAATTAAACTCTGTATGAGCTGGTACTCCACGTAAAAAGACTTCATTGGAGGACGAATGGGAACATCTTTAACGAAAGCCTAACAGCAGCCAGTTGCACCACCTGGATGTAAGTTTGTTGCCTAGTTTGAATGTAAACTGCCTCTTTGTTCAGGAAACAAAAGACAGGCGAGTGTTTTCACTGCGTGTCAGGATCATGTGTGTAATGCTTTATTTCAGTAACGTCACTGATTGGTTTTGATCTACAGTCACTTTACACACTGCTAGCTAAGAAGTGTTTTGTGCTGCTACCAAAATCTGTGTGTCGCTAGTTTTAAACTATTCCCAACTTAAGGGTTAAGATGGACTCTACACACCAACTTATGATCGAACTTGCGATTAGCTGGTGCAAGTGGCTGCAGGTCATTTTAAATATTAAAGAGCGCTGCTGTGCGAGTCTATTGGTAGCGTGCTTGCTTTGTTAATAATTATAAATCTGAAAATGTTGAATGATAAAACTGAACACTGCGTCGTAATGAATGTTTTGATTTTGCTATATGTATGTTCTTAATTATATATGTGGTGATGTAGGCAACAGCAAATATATATTCATGTCATTCATGTTGCCTTCTTGGAGTCATGATTACAAACTGAGTGCAAATACATTTTTATTATTATTATTATTATTATTATTATTATTATTATTAATAATAATAATAATAATAATAATAATAATAATAATAATATTATTATTATTATTATTATTATTATTATTATTATTATTAAAAGCTTATTATTAAGTTATTTTTAAAGTTATTCTTTTTTGGTGCATCAACACAACACAAACACTATAAGGGGCGTGAGCGGAATGACTACAGGAAAAAATCATTCCATCAGTCATTCCACTGGATGTCGTTTTCATATAATTAACTGAAGAAAACAAGTGTGAATGTTAGGACCAGAAAAAACATTCAAATCAACCTGAAATCAAAGCTAACCATTCACTCTCGTTAGATGCAAAAGAGAAACATTTGACATACAACAATACAGAAATGAAAATGTTGGCTTGTTGGTTTACTGGGACTGTCCTAGTTGTCAGAAACAGTAAGTAGAGGTTTCCTCGGTGTAGGTTGAGAGACTGTGTGCATCACTCTCCCTGCACTGGGGAATAGGTCTGTTTGTTGCACCTGCTGCGTCAGAGGAAACTGATTTATGTCTCGCTCTGCAGCGGCGCGGCTGTCAGCTGAGAATTCCCTCTTTCCCTGACTGTACTCCTTCACCAGCGTTAATGTGGAAATAGCGCACTCTTTCTTATGCTAGTTCACAATGCACACTCTTGAATGATTGTATCGCTTAGCAGATGTAACCTGGGTGTGACCTAGAATATTGTTATTATTATTGTTCTGTTGGCATTTTGCTCATTGTTGTTTTTGGTTGTTTTTAGTACATAAACAGTATTTAAGTTTCAGAGGCTACATTTATGCACTTCCTTCAGTGCATGCACAGAATTTTACATGTATCAGTCTGAAAGGTGCCACGCCCCACTTCCACCCACCGCCAGCCATCATATAGAGAAAAACACTTTAGTAATACTATTTAGTAATAGTAATATTTAGTAATAATTTAGTACTACTTTTTAAATTTCTAATTATATATAGTTTAAGTTTATTTTATTTACATTACCTTTTATTTCCTCTCTCTTCTGTTAAGCGACATTGGGTCTGAAGCTCATTATTATTATTATTATTATTATGAATTTTATTATGAATTTTATTATGAATTTTATTATTGTTATTATTATTATTATTATTATTATTATTATTATTATTATTGTCACCGTTATCTTAAATTGCACATAGACATAACTTCTATTGGGCTGAGAGCAAAGAGGCCTGCATTACACATACAGTACTTATTATTTACCTCAGGCTGACACATCAGAGGCTAGTTTACTAGAGCATTGTTATTAAAGGTAGTTACATACAACTTTCTCATGTTTGATACTGATACTGCAACTTTAAGTATTCGCTGATATAGACACCAATCCAACACCATCGTTTTCCCTCTCTTAAACAACTAAGCTGTTCATAGCATACTGGATAACAAAAAGAAGCACCACGTGAGACATTTCCATTCCTCACTTCACCGTGTATCTATCTCCTACTCTTTGAGAAAGCTGTGGAGCCACTGCCGCATCACTCGTGTCACAAAAAGAAAATGATGGACTGTCTGGCTCACGGGATGAAGTGATACTGGAGCAGTATCGGAGTGAAAGAAAACACTGAGGCTCTGACTTTCAGAAAAAAAAAACCTCTAACCAAAGAATTGCGCTCCAGTGGTCTGAGGGGCACTCTGCTTAACCTGCCATCTAAATAACATCATTCTCACCCTGTCACACAATATTCACTTCCTCCAAAGAGATATACCCACACCGTCACTCCGTTATCTTTTTATAGTAGCAACTTGTAGCAACTTGATTGGTCAGCACCATCAAAAATTCAGAATCAAAATAAAGTGCAACTTTGTGCAACGCTAATGAATCATACCTGATTATTAGAGATTATCAGCGTTTTTAAGGCCAATTCCGATCGCCGTTCACCTTTCAACATGATCGGCCGATAGCCAATACCAAAAGAGGGTGCGGCTATATGCCACGGCAGGGCTACATGTAGTTATTAGTGCAAGCAAGTCATGAAACATGGTCTCAACTGGTTTATTACCATTTTTTACAAGCTCGTGCGAAACAGCATAATATTTTTAACTAAATTAGAATTTGGTCTATATGGCAGTAAACCGATTGATACAGCTCCAGAAGAGCGACATCTGAAAAGTATTTTCTACTAGTAACGGCAGAGCGTAGATCCAGGTGGAATATTAAGTGGCAGAAGCCACAGAACGTCTTCTACAGACGAGAAGAGCTGCTTATCTAGAACTATAAACTCAGTCACTCTGGCTGTGGTTCAAGATCTGCTGGGTCATAAACCTGAACGACGGGTGTCACTAAACAATAAACAATCTCGCAAACCAAGTTTCACATTCAGCGTGTCATCTGTATGCACAAGCTTTTAACACATCATAGTATATAAGAAATAATTCACAACAGTAGTATTTTACTCTGCCATGTTTTTTTTTATATCTGTTCTTATTTTGCCTGTTTGTATGTCCAACCAGCCGAGCAGATGTGTGAACCAAATCGATGAGGTGTGTGAGACAATAGAGAAGAGCATTAACCAAGCTGTGCAGAAAACCCTGGACCAGCTGGAGAAAGACTGTGACCTCATCACCTCCACCATCAGCAATAAGCTGGCACAGGACAGGTCTGAAACACTCCTCGTTCAGCTTCGGCTTCGTTCTCTTCTCCTCTACACTTGCTCTGTGCACTGCGTTACAACACTATGGGCCTGAAATCATAGCATGCAGGCTAGCAGCCTCATTCATTACAATACATTCTCATACACTCAGTTTACTTACCAGTCACAGCCTAGTTATTTAGCCATCCGTCTGTCCATCATTGTGTCATTACATCTCCTCATCAGTCTGTCCGTAAATAAAGCTGCCTACAAGTGTTCTTCGGAGTGGTGCAATAGAAGAACCACTTTTAGTTCCCTAAGGAACCTTTCAAGCGGATGGTTCTTTAAAGATATGAAACAACAAGTGCAAAGAAACTTTTAAAGTTTATCGGTTCTACATCAGTTACATTTTTTTCTTAGTGTCAGAGCCAATTAACGTTTCATTTTTATTATACGTCCTTAGTTATTATAGCATTTGATCTTTAAATGAATGGCTTTGTGAAAAATCGAATTTACCCAGTTTCCCACTTACTGCAGCTGTAGCTGACCAGCCCTGATGTGTTTCATAGCTGCCTTGTTTTTGTGCTGCAACTGCAAGCTAACACTGCTAACGAACCCCCAAAGCTGCTCCGAACCTGCCTGCACAACATACCTGGTGTGTAAAACAGCTGCCTCAGAGTTCAGCTACACCAGCGCTCACCAACCCTGCTCCTCGAGATCCACTTTCCTTCAGGTTTCACCTCCAACTCAAGTCTAAATGAACTGAACCCCCCTCATTCAGGTGATGGGGGACTTTTGAAAGCAGCAGGTAGATGGATCAGGTGATGAGGGTCAGAGCTGAAGTCTGCATCTTGATAGATCATTGATAGGTCTCTAGGAGCAGGATTAGTGACCTACCTGGATGCAGCCTGAGCTGGTTGAGAAATGTTTTGGGAATTTTATTTAAAGAAGAAATTTGGGTGACTAATGATTTGTGTTGCTTGTTAGCATCGTCAGCCTCATAGCTCCAGCGATGAACTAAAGAATCTAAATTTGGGTTTTAAAACATATCTAGGCCGATGGACTGCTGGGCCTCTAAACAGTAAGCTTGTATTTATCCACTCCTGGATATAAGACTGAGCTTATTGTCTTTCTCCCACAGGGCGAATGTGAGCTATATAAGGAGCAGCCGCATTAACTCGTTCCTGTGTGGATTTCTAGCGTTCTTCCTCCCCACGCTCTTCATCACCAGCTTTCTTGTCACCACTTTTGCCCCGGAGGAATTAGACACGCTACTCGGGGAGGGGCTTGCTAGAGTCCTCTACACAGCTACGGTATCCTCTTGCACACATGTTCATATACTGATGTTATTTGCGTAATGTTTTTAAACCTTAGTAGTCAAGTGTTACTGTTGTTTAAGCTGTGCAAATTATATTTCACAATTACATGATTAATTAAAGTATGAATTCAATTTCCGTTCCATTTATATTTTGTATTGTTCAGCACTTCAAACTTTGTAGCTTTTCATATAAAGTAATGTATAATTCATATAATTTTATAAAATGACATATGACAACAATAAGAGAAGCACAAATCATTAATGTTTATTATGTTTTTAAAGCTACAATTTGGCAAACTGTGCTTATCCTCTACTTTTAAGCCCAGAGCTCACACTGTGTGGGCTAAATGCACAATAGTACATTTCCAGTACTTTCTACTGAAATACATTAGTAACATTAGTTGCTCTTATTTGTTTTTAAGGTGGCTATTTTAGAAATAAAACACAAAATCAACTGTACTAAGTTGTATATAAGCACCTGGCTCTGAGTCATGCGTAATTATGCTACAACATTTTATTATAAGTGCAGCAGCAGCATTTAAATACAGAATCTGCGAATCAGACAGTAGCTTTTCTTATTGTCAAATTCAATTAATGGAACAATATGTAATACACTTACTGTACTAACTCATAAAATGGCCATGATATGTCATTAGAAATTAAGGAAACGTGTTACGTTGAAATACTAACTTCTCCAACAAAAATACTACAGCCAGTGCGTTCTCCTTTAAAATTTGAATGTTCCGGAGCAGGAAGTATGTTCGCTGTCCATTTCACACTATCATTTATTATCCCGGTTGCCAGGTATGGCACAAATTGTCAGGCACACACAATGTTTTACAGCTGTTGAAGCAAAAAAAAAAAAAAAGCTGAATCAGCAGAGGTAGGATTAGATTCCATTCAACATTGCATTTGAAAGATGGAGACTAAAAGGCTTATACATTATACATTAGCTGATCTTCCAGTGCATGACTCTTCATCTTTTTGCCACTGTCCAAGTTCAGTCTTGAGCTCATGTTGCACTCATTTGTGTATGCTCAGTGTCTTCAACCTGGCAACCAGAGTAAGCTTTAAGGAGGAAGCAGGGGCAGACAAGTCTGTCCAATAATTTAAAATTGTACTGCAGTAGCCATTTAATTGCTTGTTGTCATTATTACACATTGTTCTTTTAATAAGATATGGGGTCTGTTATAAAACCTAGTGAGGGTCTTTAGTGAGCATTTTACATCATAGTATGCCCTCCCGACATGTAGTCTGTCCCAATAAGATACCTTAAACATGCTGTCTACCGAGGAACCTTATTTAGGCCCGATTTTAAGGAAGCATCGAACGCTTCCTCAGCCGCTACGCCAATCCCATGATGCACCGCAGGCAAATCTGCGCAGTGAAGTGGTTTTAAAATGTAAGTTATTTTGATTCTCTCTGGTGTTTTAATGTGTTTCTGGTCATATAATCACACAAAACAGTACTTTATTATCAACTCTGTAACGAGTCATTGACCATTTTGCAGTTTTATTCTTGAGCCATTAGCATTTATGCTAGTGGATTTTTAAACCTCTTACTATTGTTTTGGATGCTGGGTGGCAACTTAGCAACCAGCAAAACCACTGGTTGCCTGCTGCAGTGGGCGGGAACAAGCCGTGACGCAGTCTCTCTCTAACTAGAGCGTCTCAGTAATCTGTTTTATGAGGAGAGATGAGGAGAGAACGCTGCTACTTAAACAGCTGCCCACCTAGACAGCCTACTTAGACACTCACTAGGGTTTGAGACACACCCATCTTGTCTTCTACTTACAAACACTTATGGATTCCAACTGTGGTCTGTGACTTTCTCGGTGCTAGTTTCAGGAGACATGAGTGGAAAATGATTCTTATGAAAAAGCTTTTGTATTCCTCAGAATTGATAACAGGCTTATAATGATGTGTGTGGTGTGTATCTGTGTGTATTCTATAGAGAATAGTGATGTACCTGTGGGAGTGGATTCCTGAAGATGGACAGTTAGTCTCTATCATCATCTCAGGAGCGATGTGCTACTTCTTTTTCCTCGCCAGGTATTTTGCACGGTAAGTGAAATCACAGAGCCGGTGCACACAGTTTACAGACACAAGGGGGAGCTCTAGTGCTGAGTTTATGTTTCAGTCTGCTTGCTTTCGTTTCATGACTGTGAAGCCCCTCTTTATGGTTGACGTATATTATATATATTACATATGTAATTGTGTTTTTATGTACTCATCATCCACGTATTGGAGTCTAACTGAGTGTGACTGGATGAGCAGTTTCAGTTTTATGATGTCATTGTCAAAGGTTTTTAGTACAAATGACCAGATCAGCTTTTCACTGTCTGATTTCTGTGTGCGCTGCTGGTGCTTGTCGTTGCTGATGCATGCAAGATTGAATCTGCACAGCAGAAAAAAAAAGTGTTCTCTGTCCAAGCCTCAGCTGTTTCAGCATTTGATTGACATGCCTGTGTGTTTTCTGACTCCTCCCACAGCCAAGGCTGTAAGACTCTCACAAAAAAAGAGAAGAAGAATCTGACGGAGTACAGTGAGTATGTGCAGGATGTCATCAAAGCCAAAAAGGTAAGACTTGACTGCAAGCAGCGAATCAGTGGATATTTTGGAAAAACTGTTAAAATTAACAAGCAACATATTAGGTTTCAAATAATTAGCACGACACTGTACATAAACATGATGAAATGTTAGATCTGTCGATGGTTCTAAAAGGAAGAAAATAAATGTATGACATCATACATATCATAATAAAATTAAATAGGCAGAATTCATCATATGACATCAAATAACTTGACATGAAACGTAAAAGGAGTGACATGTAAAATGACACAGTCTGTTAAATTCATACTGCACAGCCCCTCCAAGCTCCTCCCCCAGTTTATTTGCCGGTCTAAAGAACTGTTGCTTTTTCAGCTTCGAACTTCATCTCTTTGCTTTATCATCAATATTTTACATATTGATTACCACATCTTGCATATTGCTCCTTTAATGTGCAAAAACTTGAGAAGCATTTATGTGATCATTTGTATAGTATTATGTGTATCGTATTATTATTATTATTATTATTATTATTTTATTATTATTTTTTTTTTAATCTGATTTAGTGATTTTGGGCAGTATCTGACAGATACCAATACTGATTAATATATCAACGCACCTCTAATTTCAAAGCAATATAATAAAAATGCACTGGTGGAACAATAATGTGACATGATAAATACAGGACTTCATTTTTTAATAAAATACTTATTTTTCTTGGATTATATAAACACTTTCACTTATAAAAAAGCACATCCTCATCTATAACTGTTGTCAGGGCATTTATAGCACACAGTAAAAAAGAAAAAAACATTGAAAGTGTTTTTGCAGTATCAGTACTGTGAAACATAATATCACAATAATGATCAACAGTCTAGATTCCATTGCGCAGTCACGGCAGTCACGGCAGTCACGGCAGTCATTCATCTTTAATAACATTGCAAAGACGTCTGTCGCATTTGAATGATGTTTCTTTTTAATTTGTTTTTACAAGCGCTGTTTGTTTATATCTTTTGTAAACAGAAGAAGCTGTATGAAGAGTACCTCCAGCAGTGTGCAGCCGAGTACGACTTCTAAACCCAGTACAAGCCAGCATGGAAGACTTCTAAACAATGGGCATTTTATAGGAGAAGAAGAAGAAGCACATCTTCGAGGCACATGGTGTGACAGTTGTCAGTTATGTGCTGAGTATTTCATACATCACATGGGGGTCAGTTCTATGTACTCCATATATAATAATAACAATGATAACAATACCCAGTGCCTTTTTTTTGTTGAATGTGAATGACCGTATGTACAAACACATATGACCTCGCTGTGATCTTCAATACCAGCCTATAAGTACTTTTCCTTCATATATTTAATTCATATAGTACTGTTTACATGTCAATAAGCTGTGCTGACTTCTTAAAGTCAGGCGTCTTAAAGCTTCATTCTGAGCATGTTAAGCACGCATCTGGGGTCTGATTATAGTAAACTTGTTGTTGTTGTATAAGCTGCTTGAAAAGCATTGCAGAAAATCTGGTTATGATCAGACAAATGTAAGTTTAATCTTGCTTTATTGACCTCAGAGCAGCTGAAAATGACAGAATGTGGCTTTAGATCAAATGAAATTGCCTTTTTTTTGTGAGTCAAGTCTGCCACTGTCTTTAAAGAAATCGTGCATGTGTGTGCTTTGGTGTTTCTCTTGTATTAAAGGTGCAGTGTGAGAGATTTGGGAAGATCTATTAGCAGAAATGGAATGTAGTATATAAAGCTATGTTTTTATTAGTGTTTAATTATCTGTTTCGTTAGCTTAGAATGAGTCCCTCATATCTACATGGGAGCGAGAATCTTCCTACAGAGGCTGCCATGTAGCACTGCATCGTTTCTATAGTAGCCCTTTGCATATTTATAGCAGCTTGAATTTGACAGAGTTATAACATCGTTATAACAAAGTAACCATCGCAACGAAATGTCCTACAGTGCTGCATATTTATTAGTAGCTCCGTGAATAAAACATCAAATAGTGCAGCACTAAAAATAATGGAACGATGTAATACACAGTCTAACCGCAACTTTAAGGCGGAACAGGAGAATTCTAATAAGCTGGTAAATGTTCGTATTAGAAAAGGAGGGGAGGGGGGGGGGGTCTTTTTAGACTCATGTGTAGCTGAGTCTAAAAAAGTTATTTTAAGCTGATTCCAAAAAGAAGTTACATTATAAACACAAAACTTTTGAAACAAGCTGAACTAATGATATGAGTGTGCTATGCGTGTCAGTCAGTTGGTGCGATAAATTGCTAGAACACTGGCGCTGGATTACCATTTTGAACTAGAATTAAAAGTTTGAGAACCCAAATTTAGACAAATGGAGAATCATACCTGAACTTCTTTAGCAAAAACCACATGATTCAAAAAGCAGAATGAATTCTCGCCATCAACGAAAAGAAAACATGAAGAAACAAAATGAATCTAGGACAGATACTGAGGCAGTGGCAGAAAGCTTGATGGCCACTGTGGGTAGCTGTCAGATGGTTACAATGCATCTGACATTGAAGGTTACACACTGCTCCTTTAAACTGTGATTTCAACTGTGATTAAATCCCTCAGACTCCTCTACTTTTATATTAAAGTCCCAAGTATAGTATGTAGCAGCCTAGTACGAGTCAGTTTGACCGTTCTGGATATTTATACTTTGTCTAGCTTGCATATAAAACTGCAACACTGTAAAACTACAACAGCTCAAATGCATTTCTGTGTGTTTTATAGTATTGATCCTTGTATCCTGACTGTCATCTAGTAAGTTGTGATGTGTCTTCTTTTTCCTCACCTGTTACTGCACAGTTTGTGTTGATCTGGTCCTTCACAAGTTGTCTCAGGACCGGGTTCACAGTCTGGATATATTTGGTTGGTGGACTATTCTCAGTCCAGCAACAACACTGAGGTGTTTAAACACTCCAGCAGCACTGCTGTGTCTGATACACTCCTACTAGCACAACACACACTAACACACCATCATCGTGTCAGTGTCACTGCAGTGCTGAGAATGATCCACCCCCCTGATAGTAAATACAAGGAGGTGTTTCCTAAGACAGTGTTTATTGAGTGTAAAGGCAGATGAGTAAAACAATTCATTAATGCAAAAACTTTCAATTAGGGCTGTTTTCATCTGTTTTGATAACAGTTAAGGTTCATATGCTGTGAAGATGATTTTTCAATCCTTGCTTTTATAATGGGCTATAATTTATTCTTATCTGTCTTCAGAGATGCTTCATTCTCCAGCTTTTGTAACAGTTTTATACTTGATTTTATTTAAAAAACAGTCTCTTTTGGTCAAACGTCTTCCAAACCTGACTAGCCAGACTCCAGCATTGCGACTCCTTTGTATTATGACTGCTGTTAATAGTAAATAAATTAAAAATGATTGTGTCTTTATGCTGGCTACTCTACAAGTTTGATTTTATCGGTTTTATAAATGATGATCATATTAATTATTCACCATTAAATAAACACACTGAAGAAATGGTAGAATATAAAAGCAACAAATTTCTTTATTATTATATATTTTTACCAGGACAAACCCCCATATCAGCAGGACTCGAACCTCCTATCCCTGAGTTAGTAACAAAAAGGAGCTTCAGGAGGTCAAAACTAACCAAATCAGCATTCGGAATTATTGCATACTATCTAAAATACAGCAAATCAATCAATCAAATCAACCATTCAGCCAATCAATTCAAGATATCAGAAAATTCAAGCCTATCATTTTATATTACTAGCATTATATAGAGGTATTTAAGCTTTAAATATATATATATATTACTTTTGTGCAATAAACTAGCAAGGCAACCAAAGTTACCGAAAGAGGTACGTTGTATTTGTTAAAAGAGCTGTTAGTCAGCAGTAAGGGCCTGATGCCAGGAGACATGCTTCCTTATTGCAGAGAAAGGGCACATTCAAACTAAATACAGCGTCTACTGATTTTATGATGATTTATACTAATCTGCTGTGTTGACAGGCCAGGCTTCAATCAGCCTTTGAAAAAGTTATTTTTTAAAAAATCTGTGTGCTGAGTAGATTGAAACCTGGCCTCTGTCACACCATAACGTGACCTCATCTCTCGTTATCTGATTGTGTGTCTACTTGATTTCTCAGGATGATTCCTAAACAAAGCCAATGGCATACCAAAGGTGGGGCCTAGAACACTGAAGCTGCATGTCTGTACAAAGGTCAGATACTTGCTCTTCCTAAACGCCATAGTTAACATACCCAAGCTAATCGCTAGCACTATAAACTGTGCACAGGTTCAGTAGAAACAAATCCATCGTGTAGTGTTACAATGGAGTTTCAGGTAACAGCTATATACAAAGTTGCATGTACAAAACAAAAAACTGAACCATAATTCCCCTTAACAGCCCCCTTATAAACACTGTGTACAGGTAGTTGCTTCATGCACAAGCAGAGAAGGCCAGAGCTCGGCATTGCATTGGCATTTCACTGGAGAGGGAAAAAAAAGAGATGCCGGCCATCTTGGCGTACGGCATTTCCAGCGACAGAGAACTTTAAAAACCACCGATGGCTCGTTTGCACTGAGAGCAGATGTATTTACAGCTCCACGCAGAGTTTCGCCTGGAAGATCCCTGGAGTGCCTCAAGCAGGTGCATGCCATGTGAGCCTAGATTTGGGCTCTTATAGACCCATCCAGGTCTTCAGGTACTCATCCCCCATGCAGCGTCCCAGTTCACCAGCTGGTCCTCCAACATAGGAGTGTCTAGCCATTCTTTATGAAGAGTTCCATTGGGTTTAGAGAGAAGGCCTTAGAGCAGAAGCTTTCAGCTCATAGTCTCTACAGCTCTGAGAGGATCCTCACTGTGAACCCTTGTCTATCAACCACGACATATCTCCGGTCCTGCAACAAAGCAATACTTAATTTCAGCATATGTTTATATTTTCTCAAGCCTCAAGAATGCCTGCATGGAAAATTGGAGCACAATAGTCAAGACAGCATGCAACTGACAAATGAATGCATCCGTACTTGCCGTGGGTGAACATCCTTTGAAAGCATGATTTAAGGCAGGACGTAAGTTATTGAGAGCATGAACATTACAATTAAAGGTTGTTGAGAAAACCTACTGCTAAAAAACAGTAAACGTTTTAATTCTACCAACTTCTTAACAAAGCATTTGCTGCAAAGTCAATCCAAGTGGTTTCATGTGGAATGCTGCAATGAAGAAAAACTCAACTCTGTTTTCTTTACAGTGGTAGTGTTGAAACCAGGGGTCGCCTTTCCTACAGATGTGTTCTGAGTTTTTAGAACTTTCTGGGAAGGAGCTTTCAACACAATATAATGATAAGGGTTGCATGAATTCAGATTTTTTAAAGTCCACCGTTATGTGATGAAAGTTGAGTCAATGTCAATGACGTCATCAATCAAACCGAGAAGGGAATGCTCTGCTACAAGCAACTTTGGAAATCTGTGACAAAGCCACACTCCCAGGTCTTGTTGAGCATGACTAGCCCTTTCCATTGAGCCCTGGATCTCTTTGCTAGCCTTTAGGAAACCAGAGATAACAATCTCTAAGATATTTTTGTATCTTTTTGTGTTTTAACAAGACGCTCACCTGCAGTGGAGGTCTGGAGAGCCAGAGAAATCTAGATCTCCATAACTCTGCAAAAATATGACTAACCTACTACATTATATAGCATTATGCCTGCTTTCCAAACACATACAACTTCTTATGGTAGTCTTCAAGAAACAAATAATGTTTTAACATCTGATCTACTTCCTACATTTACACTCCATTATCTGTACTTTCTACTCCTTACATTTTAAAACTAGCCTCGTTACTTCTATTTTATTCCATTCATGTACATTTACATTCCAGTAAAGATTATTGATAACATGCTGTTAAAGTTTGACACCATTACAATACTTATAGGCAACTAGTGATCATATCTTCTGCTCCATGAAACACATGTTAATGCTCAGTAGTACACAGATATGCTTCTTTAATATATTTACATTGTACTAAAATACATTCATTTTTAATGGGCATATACTGTATGTGGCTGAAACAGGAAGCCTAGCGCATCCCAAATTTATCAACATTAACATTTTAATATAACATTATAGTCATTATGGCTTTTAGAAGAATGGGGTTTTTGGGGAGGTGGGCTAGTGCACTATTACTTTTACTTTTATACTTTAAGTAGTTTTGAAAGCAGTACTTTTATACTTTTACTGGAGTAAAAAGCTTGAGTTGATACTTCAACCTCTACAGAAGTATTTTAAACCCTAGTATCTATACTTCTACCTGAGTAATAAAAGTGAATACTTTTGACACCTTTGCTCTTCAGTCATCAGTCAGTCATAAGTCAACAGGGTGTGCCGTGTTCTTTCCAAGGAGCATTGCTAACTGAACATTGCTAGCCTTCAGGAAACCAGAGATATGGACCCTGATATCACCAGGCTCCTCACCTGATGTATTGTCTGAGGCGTCCACGTAGTGATAGGCGACTAGGCGACATAAAGCTCAAAGCATCATCACTGAGCAGTAAAGTCAAATTAGTCTGTGCAGCCCCTACTAAACGCTGGTTCCTATCACCACCAATACTGTATTTCTAGAGTGAAGGATTTTACATCAAATCAATTAGTTAACATCATGACATTTTTTTAAACGGGTTGTGCAGAAAACGGTCCAAAGGCTGCCTCACTGCTTTGGTGTTCATGGGAAATTCTGTGCATCATGTTCATTGTGAGTTTAGAGGAAATGTACTTACTCCACATCACGCTTCTTAATCGTCTTTCCAGAACCAAAGACTTCGGTGACCCGAGACACAATGGGGTCATAGTTCATACTGGCCACAGCTATCACCTCCTCACTCCTAGAGGAGAAAAAGAGAAAGTCACAGAAAGCAGCATACAAGTTCTATATATTTACTCTGCTTCAACACACCTTCCATATTTATATGTGTTCTCTACCATGCAAATACAATCAAACACATAATATCCATATTTATATGCACACATTTAAACATAAAGACTTGAAAGTGAAAGTGATTCCACACACTAAAAACAAGCTTAGTCACTCTGGTCTTGATATTTGATGCTTGTAAACTTTTGTGAGCTTGTAATGGTTTAGATAAACGAGGAACGAAAGGAACTGAACAATGCATCAGCACCAATGAAGAAAGAACAACCAGAGAGCACGTTGCAGCAATTTACTCACTTTGTGTAGAATGCCACAAATTTCAACTCGTCCAAGTCTCCCTGGATGATGACATCATCAAAGCCATCTCCATAACCTTAGCAGAACGTTAGGAACGTTAAGATGGACTAAAAGACGGCTCACGCTTGACTGTTTTGCATTTTTGCATTGCGAGAAGAGCCTTGTTTACCTGCATAGCGTATGCTTTTACCAAACATAGCAGTCCAGAAGTAAGGCACCGTTCTAACCTCCGAAGCTTTTCCCATCATGCCAAGAGCAGCAACCCTCCCTACAATAAAAACATCCTAGTGAGGTCATTTGAATTGAGCAATGGCCTTTACATTGTAGTAAAATATCATCAGGTTAATAATTAATGTATAGCTGCAATGAATTAAAAAAAAATCTGAACCTGCAGGCAATGCAGTTTGGTTGGCTGCAGCACTTACCATGGACATGTGCCATCTGCCAGTGGGGGATGTTCACCTTCTTATTGCCTCGTAAAGCCAGTGGAAACGTTACAACATCCCCGCCAGCAAAGACTCCCTCCACATTTGTCTGCATCATCTGATCAAAAACAAAAAAAACAGAACAGATGATGTTGGAAGATAATGGAACATAATGAAACATAGGAAGATGTTTCTACAGCTATGAAGCTATGGCATTAGACTGATGAAGCTGTATTTCTGATGGACTTTTCTTGATTACTTTAGACGCAGAGCAAGACAGTTCTCTGAGCTGATACATCGGGTGGGGGGATGGGGGTTGTGACAGATGTATCAGTGCATTAATAACTTGATGGAGTTATTGATAGAGGTTCCGTACCTTGTTGACAGTGATAAATCCCTTGGAGTCCATGTGCACTCCACTCTGCTTGAGAAACGCTGTGGCTGGACTTGAACCTAAAGATATATAGAGAACAGCTTGTTCTACTCCTGTGCAGCATCACTCAGCAGAAATCATTTCATATAATGGGGTGTGATTATCATAATATAATTGCTACTGGTGCCACAGTGCTGGTACGAGGGCGTCAAGAGAAATGATTGTTCTGTCTCACCTGCGCCAATAACGCACACGTCCGCTCGTAAGACCTTGCCGCTTTTCAGAACCACTTCCTTTAACTGAAACGGCAAAACGAGACAGATGTGTTTAACAAGTCTGCTGTACTGCTACTCCCTAATTGACCCCACCTATCACTAAGTAATGTCAGTTTGTTCTGAATCAAATAAAGTAAAAATAAGCTCTTATTATTAGTATAGTAACAACTATGATTAGACATGTGAAAGCTTTCCCTCTGCTCAGCGAAGGAGTTTAGATGGTATCGTTTTCTAGCTTTAGGAACTCCCTGTTCCTCTTGAATGAAAGCTACTCAACTGTGCAAGTCTAGGTTCATTGTTTAAACCCTTAAAACACCATAAACACCATATATCATTTAAGCAGATGTAAATAAGCATAATTACAATACAAAGTAGCATGAATATCTTATTTTGAAAAAAGTAGATAATATCTTGTGCATCAGTTTGAAGAACAAAGTTAAGTTCCAGATTTCTCCTGGACGCCCCAGACATTGGACAAATTGATTTAATTCCTTCACCAACAATCTTGATTTAGCTTAATGAAGTACTGAGGAGTCAGGTATTAGATGATAACTGCAAATAACACTGGGTTGCTCCAAGAAAAAGCTGGAGAAGCTTGAGAGAGCATACCAACATATGTAAAACAACTACTTACTGTTTTGCTGAGCAGATAAAAGCTTCCTGTCTGGATACATAGCTTTTTAAATATAATGTCTACAAGGGCCTGAACCTGTACACAGTATTGTATGCTTATGGCTAAGTACTGCAAGTGGTGGACCTTATCAGACTGTTCATTTACACAATCTCTTGCTAAAAGATGCATAGTGAAAAGGAAATAATGGAAGAAATAGGAATGGACTGAGAAGGTGAGTAAAAAGCAGGTGATGAGAAGAAGGAGAGTGAGAAGAAAGATAGTAGACATGGACAAAGAGAGAGGTTATGACCCATCAGGCTGAGCCTGTGTTTCTCTCACTTTCTGGATACCTGTCCATGATGCCCTCGCATCTCCGACACTTCGTTCAGCATGTAGAACTTCACCCTGTTCACTTCAAACAGCTGCCACACCAGAGCACAGTCACGTTACTCAAAGAGAAACTCAATTATCACCCACACAGTGAGCAAAAACACATTTTCAGCTGCGGTTTATTGTTCTTGACAGGTTGGCTTGGCTGACAGTATCAGTTCTGTTTAGAGGAAGATTTAATATTATGCTCATTTTCAGTTGTCACAGATTTATCATTGGGTTCTACTACAGATATCTGAAATGTCCCACAACACAATATTCTTCTCATACGGTTTATCTGTGTTAACCCTCTGTCTGAAACACACCTGTGTCCTATAAACCTTTACATGCACAAAAACCTCCATAACACAGGAGAGGAAAGAGAAACCCTGGAACAGCATAGCAGGTCCCCCTTAATCAGTATATCAGTATAGATTGGCCCCAATCCTAAACTTAGTATTGAAGTGCTTCCTCATTCTCATTCTGATTTCACCTCGTGAATCATATTCCAAATGCTCAGTCTCATCCACCAGAAGGTGGATGAGACTGAGCACTTTACTTACCCTCACTCTGTGAGGGTAAGTAAAGCCTGATAAATCTGCCTCAGACCACATGTGCTGAGTGTGTGTGCTGACTATTAAAGATTAGCATGTCCTTGGTTTCACACAGTATGTGAAAGTGAAACTGGTCCATCAGTCTTCTCTTAGCATCACTGTGCAGCTGTCCTACTCTACTGTCCAAAGTCAGAGGCCATTTATTTTATTATCCAAAATAGCCATTAGGTATTAGTTATTCAGAAAAATTACCCAGAATCCTTAGCAACTGAATATGTTTATCCTTTGTCCTTATTACAGCATCCTTTCCTTTCAGAAGATCATTCACTTCTCACAATCCAAGTAATCCCAGAACACTAGCAGCTTCTTTGTTTTATGTATCTGTCTCTTTTTCTCAATGAGGAGCTTCTTGACAGCTACACATCCTTTCAGACCCACAGTGTTAAGTCGTCTTCTCTCAGTGGAATGATGGCTGTGAATGTTTTCAGAGCGTTTTTAAGAGTTATCACTGGTTCTTGAGATAATAGACAAAATGTTCTACATGTCCTTCAACTGCCTGCCTAAAGAGCCATAACCAGGTGTTCTTTGGCCGGTCTTTCTTACATGTCCCTCGAGGGTTGCTTGTCTGATCTGCTTTAGTGTTTAATAAAATATCTGTAAATAATTTATTTGTTTTTATTAGTTTCAGTTCGTTGTTTGTCAGCCTCGCCAGTACTTGTCAACTCTGTCATCCTTTTTCAAATATTACTCTGAATAATAAACAGCAGCTGAACTACATGTCATTTTATAATATGGTACTGAAAATGCTACATCCTTAAAAAAAGGTGCTAGTGTGCTTAATGCAAACTGGTGGGCTCTCACCTTCATCAGAGCTTTCCCTACTTTCTCCCCCAGAGCTTTACGAAAAGGCACGGCCTCAATTCCGATCACAGAGACAGAGTGGGCTTTATCCGTCAGAGCTGCGGCAACCTCCATGCCTGAACACAGATATGAACAGGTGATCACACACCTGAACTCAGAGAACTATGCATACATTAACACTCCGGAATGATTCACAATTTATTAAATACAATAAATTCTTTTAATAATTTAATAAAAACACTATTAAAACATTGGTCATTCTGCTTACCAATAAATGAGGTGCCCACGATGACAGCATTCTTGCTGCTGGCCAGTCTGGCTATGCTGTTAGCATCTTCAGGAGTTCTCAAGTGAAACACATTGCTGATGTCTTTGCCTTTGTAGTTTATGCTCTTGGGCCTTAAAGAGGGAGAGCGAGACAGAACGAGAGAGCGAGAAATAAAATACTCATCAATACTGCAGTGACTGCAATGTTATATTAACTGCTCAGCCATTTACTTTGACCATTACTAGCATGGTCATGACTTTCACATTGAAATAATTACATGATTAATACTGAATTTTCGATTAATGATAAACACTAATGGCAATGATGGATCACGGTATTTTTGTATTAGGTTATATTAAATATTTTGATGTTCATTCATGCATAAAAACTACTACCCACAAATAAAGATCTTCAGGGTCTACAGTCATATATTTGATTATCATGGTTTATTTGAACTGCTTAAGTTGTTATTATTATTATTTCTTATGTTTCTTATGTCAGATTCAGTCCGTGGCAGATACAGGACATACTTTGATTAGTTCATATGATTAGCACTTGTCAAGAGATAAAGACTGTTAACAGAGCTGATGCTACAGTCATATTTGAAATGTTGTGTCCTTACTTGCTTCCTGTTGCTATGAGGAGTTTCCTGTACTCCATCTTATAGCCGCCCTGAAACGTCACCGTCTTTGTCTTTACATCCACAGACACAGCCTGTAAACAAGTACGCAGTAAAGCAGAAACAGGACGGAGGGTTACTCATATGTTTTTAGGCAGTGGTTTCCAAATGACATTGAGGGTATGTAAGAAATTTCTGATTTTTGAGATTTACACTTTAATAAGTCTTCTTTAATTTCATTCCAGCTGCACAGTTACACAGATACTTCCCTGATACAGACACCACAAACAGCTCTGCAGTTCTGCACTCTACTCCGTTACTGACCGCCGAACAAGAGAGCCTCACTGAAACTGAGGTATACTTAACTAGTTTTGATATATATCATCACTCTCCAAAGAAAAACGAGTGTCTCCAAAATAGTCATGACAAAAACAGCCTTTACTTTCAACGTAAGTTTATGTAAAGAGGTTTTAGTCCAAATGATTTTGGAGCATTTCTTTTGGTCCACAGGATATATAGAGCAGCTGTCGTGTTCAAATAATGTAGAAAAATTAAATTCAACAAAAATGTATTTACTGTTTTTTCTTTGGACAGCAAAAATGTGCATGAGAGATGTGTGAGTGAGATATTTGGTCCAGTACATAATAAACGTGTGCTCTTTATTTATTATTAGCGTAAAATGTTGCATATTCTGAAGAATTTAACCAACAAAGTTTATCGTGCACTCTTGTGTACTTACTGTTGTTTTATTATGGCCTGTATGATCCTTGTTAATTGTGTTTGCGAGCTAGTTTCACTTTCACAGACTGGGTTCAGTTCACAGTTGCAGTTAGTTATTAGTTCGTAGCTGCTGTGATTAGTGCCTACATGTTACTGTGCTGAATGTAACCTGTGGCACATGTTAGTGAGGATTTTGTTATTGTTCATTTTACAGCCACAGTCTGGTTCATACATACATATGTGCCCTCATATAGACCATTGTGCACCTCTGAATAACATGATTCACTATTATTTAGTATATCTGGTGTCATTGCATTATAAACATGTGTGATAATTTAAGGGGGGCTGATTTTATAAGGCTAAATGTCTTGTTGATGTCTTACACATGCACCATGGCAATATGTTTATTTGTATGTAGAAGAAGTAAGAAGAAGTTTGGGAAGATCCATATGCTACATTCATCATTGATTTTTTTCTCTGAGGTTGACTTATAAGGTTTAAGTGATTTTACCAAAAATCACCATCTGAATAATATCTTATTTAATAGCAGCCCTGTGGTCAGCAACTGACTAGAGGTGAATGGACTGGACATTTACATTGCCAAGTACAAGTACACTTATAAGTGGATGATATGTATATGATTATGGTGTGCAGCCCCATAATCATATATGATTCCTTGACATGGTCCAGCATGTGCATGCCTTAGTTTTAGACTCACCTCTTTCTCCAGTAACAGCTCTATATCATGGTTCTGGAAGAACTCCATTGACCGCAGTTGGAGATGCTCAGCTGTGCTTTCTAAAGACTGGAAAGAAAGACAAAGCATTACAACACATACAATTTCTTCTAAAATCAGGGGTGGTAATAATATCTCATAACAGCCTCTTCTAAGAAGGTGTTACACTAGTTGTTGGAACATTGATGTGATGATCTGATTGCCTTCAAACAAGAGCATTAGAGAGTTACGGTACTGATATTTCATGACCAGTTCTGGATCACAAACGGCACTCTGACCCTGCATGGTGAGCCTCCTGTTCTACTAACAATGCTTTTCTATGGAGAATCACTAACTAGGTGGGGTATCAGAATACTTTCAAACATATAGAGTAGTCAAACACTCCTCAAATCTAAACAGGAAACAGCGCAAACAGGGGCATGTAGAAATTACAGCTATCCTCTGTTGCACTGGCCTTAGCCTGCTCTGTGGACTGTACAAACCTTACTCAGTTTAGGCCTGTCATAGGGTGGGTGCTTTTCCATGGTGCACATCACAATGCGGTCAGTGAAGCCTTCCTGCCTCAGCGTCTCAGCGCAAACCAAGGCAGCTGGACCTGAGAGAGAGGATGCAACATTATACACAGCTCACCAAAAATTCAGTCAGATGATCAGACGGATGATCAGACGGACAGATTCCAAATAGATATTTATTAGACATATGATGAGGTGGTTTTGGTGCAGGAGCTGCTATTTATAATTCTTATGTGGTGTGATGCACTATGTATGGAGAAGGGAGTCAGTTGAAATTCTGACAGTGTTTTGCTCGGGTCTCAGACGTGCTGCACGTTTTTTGAATGAAACAACTTGGAAATAATCTGCAGGCATAGCTGTTTTATTTCAGGTGCATCAGCGTGAGCATATAAATCTCAGATTTTGTCCATACATGATGATGATCATACAGTGTGAAATGTCTTCAAAGAACAAGCGTATGCCTTGCTAAAGAGTAGTTTAATGGCAGCAGTTTTTAGTGAGCTTGGGAAAACGCTTGCCGTTAACTAATTGCTGCAAATAACTTTAAATGGTGATTCATAAAAAAGTAAATTTGGCTTGTGCATAGCTGAACTACCTGTGAACAGTTTCTAGCCTATTAACAGCAGGTCAAGTGTGCTACAGGCATTATAGCTCGTAAATCACGAACATGAATGAACTTTCAAATTCCTACATTAGTTCATACAGAAATGTTGAGAACATATCCTAAGAGCAGATTTTGAATTAAATTAAAGTAAGTCGTTTCAGAAAGCCTGGTTGTCTCCTTTTAAATAATGTAATAAAGGTTCTATAAAATGGAAAACTGTGTTTCTCCTGGTGTAGTTGAATGAGGGGAGTTCAGTATGTAGAACTGACATACTGTAAACCTCAAACACTGTTGCTCCTCCTTACATTTACAAAGGAGGAGTAAAAAGGGGCTGATATTAAAATTCTTGCTTTCAAAGGCATAGATTTGCTCTTGAGATTGGTGGGGACCTATGAATCTACCCCAAGCAGTTAATTTCCAAACCATGTTATAATCATAGCTATAGACGATGTTAGCCTGCTGTATGCTTGCGCCAAAGCCTAGCATTTCCATTAACGTTATTAAGATGGACTCATTTCATTAGTGAACTAGACTTAAAGTGATTTACACGTTTCTTTGAAAAACAGCTCCTCGTGTCCACATTCCTCTTTTTCGCTGCCATCCTCACTCGCTTTTGAAACGCATGCGTCACCCATATTGCACCTGAGTCTTGCA
This sequence comes from Megaleporinus macrocephalus, assembly GCA_021613375.1. NCBI lineage: Eukaryota > Metazoa > Chordata > Actinopteri > Characiformes > Anostomidae > Megaleporinus > Megaleporinus macrocephalus. The sequence goes on along the minus strand of CM038725.1, from coordinate 19,813,706 downwards.
CAGTAAGTCTCATACGTCTCATAAGGCACAGCCAATCACACTGGCCAAATGTGTTGGAGAACATGATTTAACCCTTTCTGCTCCTCTTGGTTAATCAGATGCTGACAGATCAGATCTTGGAGGGGATCAAATTATTGGTGGGGACAATTCAATAATCGCTGGACAATGGGGGGGACATGTCACTTCTGTCCATGTTAATTCTACACCCTTGCTTGCTTTAACCTTTCAACATGTAAGAAGTGCCTTCACAGTCTGAAATGACATAGCACATCATTTTCAATTGTGTAGCTTAAACAATATTGAGCAGCTTTACTCAGCATTTGAGACTAAAGAGACTGAAGAGAGGAGCACTTCTACCTTTATAGCTCTACAACCCCAACACCAACCTATAAGTAGCAGCACTGCTGTGTGATTGAGTTATTCTTTGACAGTTGAAGTAGATCATCTTAAACTGAAAGTTTCATAGTGAACAAAAACTTTAATTTGCTTTGTGTTGATGTCGAGATCGAAAGCAAGTAGCTGGTATTGTTAACATAAGCCAGCAGCACATACTTAACACGACGCTATCCTACTGTATACTGGCAAATCAGAGCAGAGCTCATCAAATTATTCATGTGCTCAAGACCAAATCACAAGGAATAAATGAATCCTTCTATGTAGACATCAGAGAACAATTTACAATGCTGAATACATACACTGTATATGGCACCTTTAAAATACATATTTTGGCTTGATCAAGTACTAACCTGAGCCTATGATGAGAACATGGCTAAAGCTCGTACTGGAGTTGATGACAGCAGAGCACTTTGCCATAGCCTTTGTCTTCCTCTGTGTCTGGAGAGCCTGTAAGACCAAAAATTGTAAACATTAATGAACACTTTACTAAGCCAGCAGATCCTACAGTGTTAATTATCTTTACACCCCAGCTGCGGATACACACACACCTTCCCCTCGAACACATGGAAAAGTATAGAGAATTCGTTTTACCTGCTTGTTTGCCCGTATAATCACCTTGTCCTTTTCAACTCTGACCTGTGAAAAAGACAAGGCTAAACGTCAGTAGTCTGTCACACCGTCATATAACAGTGTTGTTTATTTACTTTCTCATTGACCCTCTTTGGCTGGGTCAATCTCCTCTCTCTCAATCTATAAGACTCCTCTCATTCAATACAGTTAAAGCCATTACTCTCTATTTGCCACTACAACTCAGTGTCAGAAATGATTCACTGTATGATTATAAATAGATATAAATATGAAGAACAGAAGTGTCACTGGTTGAGACGGTGGTACAGAGTGTTCTGAGACTCTATCAGATAAATAAAAGTGCAGTACAGAGGAAGAAGAGTGAGAGAACATCTGGATATGGATGTATATATGTGGTAGACTGTACAGAGAAAGAAGAGTGAGAGAACATCTGGATATGGATGTATATATGTGGTAGACTGTACAGAGAAAGAAGAGTGAGAGAACATCTGGATTTGGATGTATGTATGTGGTAGACTGTACAGAGAAAGAAGAGTGAGAGAACATCTGGATATGGATGTATGTATGTAGTAGACTGTACAGAGAAAGAAGAGTGAGAGAACATCTGGATATGGATGTATGTATGTAGTAGACTGTACAGAGAAAGAAGAGTGAGAGAACATCTGGATTTGGATGTATGTATGTGGTAGACTGTACAGAGAAAGAAGAGTGAGAGAACATCTGGATATGGATATATGTATGTAGTAGACTGTATTCAGAATGTAATGTTCAGCTCTTCATGTGTGTGATGGCAAATAAGGAGAGTTCAGTACAAGGAACTGATACCATGAAGCCCAAACACTGTTGTCCTGCACTTGTGAAAGAGGATGGTAAAACAGACTGATTCCTAAATCCAAAACCCTTCTTGGCTGTGTCTTTTCCAAGGAACCGAACTGTCAGTGGGGTGAAGACTGAGGTTGTTTGAAGATGAACATCAGTTACTTAATAGTGAGCTCCATTCCATCTTAAATGCTGCTGCTTGTACAGTTGCGGGGAAAGTAGCTGCAGCAGCCTTTAAGGTGGAATTGAAAAGTACGAGGTCAACTTCAGCTCCCACATCTTTAACAAGATCCAAAACAAATTTAATTGAATATAGCTGATATTTATTTGCATCACCCCCAACAGTAACCTGTACGTAGCAGCCATGTTGTATGATTTTCTCACTGTTTGCTGGTTGAAGCAGATCAGCAGCCTTTAAGGTGGAATTGATATAGAGTTTATTTACACAGAGGCTGATTTTATTTTCCCGTCTATTGCTTCTGTGTGATCATCATGGTATTTTTCTGTAAACCAGCCAATCAGAGCAGAGTTTATTCAATTATTCAGGAAGAAAGAGAAGAGAATACCTAGTTTCATTCCCAGACCAAATCATAGGAGGAAAATGGGCAAGTGGAGCCTCATCTGGTCCTTTATAGACCAAGCTATATACTTTTCATAACAAAGAACAGTTTACAATACTAAATAAATACACTTTCAATTAACAGTCAGGTATCCACATGGTGTACAATACCCGACAACACAAGGACCACATGCACTTCCATTCAAATCACTTGAAATCACTTAATAATCAATAAACAATAGAATGTTTTGCATCCACTAATGAGATACTGTTATATGATACAGACTTGTCTATAGGTTAGTGTTTACAAATACATACGAACCTCAAAAGACAGTCACCAGAACAGCATACAACAAAGGTTGGCCCCTGAAGGTTTTACCTGAAAGGTGGGAAGGCTATCCAGTCCAGGGAAATCTTCAATGTCCCCAGTTGCAATATTAAAACAGGCTCCATGCCACGGACATCGAACATGACCTTTAGATAGGACTCCTGCAGAGAGTACAACACCAATTCAATTCATAACACGCCTACAAATGTATTACTGCTCCAGGGATCATAAAAGTAAAGAACGCTATAAACTCTATATGATCATTTGTTTGTTTAAAGCATGTATTTACTGTATCCCCCACACTGCTAGTGCACATAGAGTAATGCTGCTGTAAAAGTATTTGATTTCTTATTGTTTTATTGCTTCCTGTAATCTGTGTTTATACATGATTTTCTGATCTTGAGCTTAAGAAAGACATGCCTTTATTTTTAATATTATAAAGAGCTCATTTTGAAGCACATCCCTCTATGAATGTTCACAGGTGCATAATCTGATAAGAATGATGAGCGACTGATAATCTGTGCTGCGTAATGCACACATGAACTTGTCTTTTTGATAAGAAACTCACAGCAGCTTTACTGAAGCACCTAGACTGAACAAAGTCTCATGATGAATTCAGCAGAAACATGCTGTGGAGGACGTGCCTCACCCTTAACCAGAGGTGCCCCGTAATGTGGGCATTTGTGGCCCATGGCAGAGAATTCTCCATGTTCCTTAATGAGTAGAGCTCTGCCTGCCCCCAAGTCCACCTCACGCATCCTGCAGAGAACACACAAACACAATCCGTCGCCTTTAATGTGCTCATCTCACCGCAGAAAATGAACAATATAAATGTAAATATCTTTCAGATTCTGAGATATTAAATCATTTATAAAAGGCCTCAAGTCAAACGATTTTCTCAAACTTCCAACAAAGATGATTTCATGCATTATGTTATACATTACACACATTATATAACTTGTATATATATTTTAAATATTCAACAATAAATACGCAGTGGTTTAAATATCAAAAACAATCCCACCAACAGGTATTTTTAGATGTTTCCTTCATTATTTCATGATTTATGGACAAATTGAACTACTTTAAAAAAACTGAAAATAAAATCTCTTTATATTAAAGAACCTCTCCTGTAAACTTAACCAGTTTGGAGAAATTTGTTGTTTCTTGGTTGTCATCAAATACTGGTCAAATATAAATGCTATACAGCTTTTTCAGACATTTCAGAACCATCTATAGCTGGACACACATTTTTAAAGCTTCCTAGCATCCTACTGTTTATCAGAAACCTTGTGAAGTTGCATAGCGCAAGAATCAGGGCTAAAATCTTTTCATACATGCACAAGTTTAGTCAAAATGAGTTAACATATCAAATACAGAGAACACACTTCTACACATTTTAATAAACAACTATTGTTTATTTACTGATTTTAACAAACTGGAAAAAAAGACTTTGTTAGTATAATAGGTTAGTATAATATTGTGCATGTTTTATTTCCTTTTTTAGTTTTTAAAACTCAGATAAATAGAAATAAATAGAAATTGTGCACTAAAATGTGCTGTTAGCCCTAAACATGCAATTCACTGTGATATTCAAATTCTGTGTACAACTAAATCAGTTTGATCTTCATGAAAACATTAAAACCTTTAGCCTGTAGTGTAAGTCAGAAAAAAACAGTTTGGCTTACTGTCCGTTCTCGAGATCTTTGACATGGCACACTGTGGCTTCTATGTAGTCTCTATGTTTATGAGAAGGACGCAGGGCAGCCGAGTCTTCGTCCGAGCAGTGGCCCAGAGAGCCATTGGGACGGCACTCGGAGAAAGGACTGGCCTTTCCATTTGGGGACATCAGGTCTGCTTCCTTCTCCTTCTCCAGCAAAGTGAGCTCAACTTTGACCTCAACTGCAAAGGTCAGTAGTTGAAGGTCATAAACGACATATCAAACTGAACCAAACAAAACTGAATCTTTCATTAAATTACGTTATGTAATTAACGATGGTATATCATTGCTAAGACCAATGAATGTTTTCAATGCTTTTAAATATTTTTCATTCTTTTTCATTTTAACTTGATGGTGGTTGTGTAATGCAGTCCCACCACAGCGAGCACGGAACCTGCTTTCTCTCTCTGACTGGAAAAATGTGCTGAGAGCCCAGGTCTTATGCTTTAATCTCAGAGAGAATTCTCACCTGCTGAGCGAAGCTTAATTAAAATCAATGGAAAATCATAAGAGACGACCAAGGCCAGTGGTGGAGAAGAAAGAAAGCAGGCAGCGCGCAGTGCGCTCCAGATGCTTTATTATTAGTGACACTGCAGCGAAAAGAAAGAGATTCAAAGTGAGAGCCTGGACTTCTATACATGATAAGGGAAGTGTTAGCTTGTGGCTTGGAACATTAGCATGGTGCTGCTATATCCACTTTCCACAATATGTTATGATAGGAGAGTGAGGCACCACCTCACGCATGTTTTTGCTTCATAATTAAATAAATACTTTAAATAATATGTATATCTATTACAGTGTTCACTGTAACAGGCTGCAGGGCTAGTCTGGTAATTTAAAGCAAAACACAGTCAATTAAACATGTTATCTAGACAAGCTTTCCATCTAATAAATATCTAAAAACATATGGATTTAAATAAATATAATTAATGAAAATAAAGTGTCCAAGTAAAGTGTCCAGTAGAACAGCAAATATGAGTAACATACTATACTAACTCATTAAGCTAACTCTTCAGTGTTGAGGCTCAATTTAGCTGGTTTGCTATTTGAGTTGTTTGCGTGGGTCAATATATCTATCTATCTATCTATCTATCTATCTATCTATCTATCTATCTATATATATATATATATATATATATATATATATATATATATATATATATATATATATATATATACTGTACGCAGTGCAGTATATATAGGAGTGACTTTTATGATGTACAAAACACAGATCAAACACAAAAATCAAAAACACAGTAGAAAAGAACTGTTGTAAGAATTTACAGATGACCTTACTTTGGGAATACTAGGAAAGCACATTCTATTTTAATCTGTTTAACTAAATAAAATATCCACATTCTGAGTATGATAGGTTATATAAGTATTTTATTATTTTTTGAAGTTTAAAAATATATTTATATAGCAAGTATGGACTTTTCTCATTGTTTATTGTAGGAGACTGCTTTAAACTAATTCTACTTTAGTCTGGTTAGCTATTTGAGTTGTTTACATGAGTCAAAATAAAGTGTTATTTGAAAGTTTGTGAGAGTTTTTTATATTTGTGCATGAATTTGACCTTAAACATAATCAGATTTTCACACGTTCTAAAAGTAGATAAAGAGAAGCCAACTACTAAGACAATGAGCCAAAAAATATTATACTTGGTAATTTATTTATTTAAGAAAATGATCCAAAATTAAAAATACATGAAACTAAGATTAGCAGTTCACCGGTTTTCAATTAACGGCACGGCAATCGGGTATAAGTGGCCACCATGTTGTATTTAAAGAACAGGGATCTATCAAAGGACCTCTGAGGACCTCAGAAAACTGATTGTGTACACTTATTATGCTGGAGACAGCTATGAAACAACTTTAAATTAGCTTGAGCCCGTACAAATGAAGGAAATTCGAGACCATTGTTACCTTCCCCAGGAATGGTTGACCAACCAAAGATCAAAAGCAAGATCTGTAATAGTCCATGTGGTCAAAAAGAAACCCAGGGAAACTTCTAAGCCACTAAAAGCCTCTCTCACAGTGCCTCATATTAATGTTCCTGAATCCAACATCAGGAGAACCCCTAAGCACAACATGCTAGGAAAAAGTTGCAGCTCTTCAAATAGAAAATTGCTGCTCGTCGGTAAAGATCACATGAACAACTGGGGGCTACTGGAGCGTTTTGTGGATGAATGAGTTCAAAATAGAACATTTTGCTTTAAGTGAGAAGCGATGTGTCTGGAGAAAGAAAGAAAAAAGAAAAACTAGTATTAGAACCTTATCCCTTTTGTAAACGTGGTGGTGCTAGTATCATGATTTGAGCTTGTTTAGCAGCATCTGATCCATCAGTGTAGTGACAGAACAAAGAATTCTGAATTTTACCAGTTAATTCTAAAAGTTAGGTTAGGTTTGTCCTGACCTTAATCCTATAAACCCTATAAAGAAGTGAGCAGTTCATGTGATGAATCCTAACGACATCCCAGAGAAGCTGTTGTATATGCAGGACTGGGATAACATTTCTCCAAGCTGATCAACATTTACCAAAAACATTTGGTTGCAGTAATTGCTGCACGAGGGGCGTCACACCAGATACTGAGGGTGAAGATTCACATACATTGAATAATTTTTCTTCATAAATAAATGACTAAGTATAATGTTTGTGTCTGCAAATTTATTTTTGCAGAAATATAGAAAATTCTAAATGGTTTACAAACTTTCACGCACCACTGTATAAAATAAAGCGAGTATAATAATATAGGAGTCAGTTCTGTGATGGACTCACATTACTCATTAATCAAAACAAAGCAAAGCTGATCAAAACACTGTAAAAAAGTTGTACTGTTGTAAGATGATATTACTTTGGGAATACTAGGAAAGCACATTCTATTTTAATCTGTTTAACTAAATATAATGTCCACATTCGGACCCAGTGTCTTTGACTTAGACTCACAAAATGAGTATGAGAGGTTGTACCTGCTTGTAAATTACTTGTAATGATGAGAAATCTACATTTGTCATGTAATGTGTTGGCTACAAGTAACTGTGGCTTGTTGATGTCCATGCTTATTGAATTATGTTCGTTTAAGCACCACTACAAAAGAGTAATAGCTCACTTTATCCTTACTTCCCTCGCTTACTCCCTCCCTCCCTCCCTCTCTCTGTCTGACACACACCACCCAATCTCATATCCCTCCCACTCCCTCCTCTTTTCTTCCTTCTGCAATTCCACAAAGTAGATGGCAGCGGTCAGTCTTTCTGTGGAAGTATGATTTATGGGTAAGTTTAGCGCAGACAATAATATGTTAATGTAAAATTGAAACACATCAGCTTCCTGCACATGGATTAAGCATAGTTGTGTACTACATTACACTGTTTTTGGTGTTTCCCCCTAAAATCCCTAGGCTTAGGCTAAATCTGGATATGGGAATCTAGCCCAGAATATCATAATCTAATGAGCAAGAATTTGATAGGAGGATTGAACAGTTAATACGGTAACAGATATTTGTAGACAACAAACATTTAGGCCAAAAACGTGCTGTGGGCTTGCACTGCCGTACACAAATTCATGTGCTTGTTTTTCTGGATTTAGCATGATCAAAAGTCCACAGTCTCACAATGTAGGCTCAATCTGGTCAAGTCTCGCTGCCTTCCAAACGTTTGCACCCACTCATGGTCCAACAAGTGAGTCCATTGACAGATAAAGTCAAATTTTCCCCTCAGGGCCACTTTTTGTCTTTGGGACATAAGAAAGGAAAACAGCGATACATTGTGAAACATTCAAATATGCTCAACACTCATATTGCACTGTCTAATCCCCGTGAACACAGAGAGCAACTGAGAGCATTAAAATTCCTGTTGCACCAAAAGAAAGCCATGCCACAAAGGCAGTCAGGGGGCAGGTTGGACTGACCTATATATAGATGGAGAAACAAGTGCCAATTATTACAGGATTTAAAGGCGTGGGTGGGGGTGTATGGTGGAGCGCGTCCATGTGTGTGCGCGGGTGTATGTATCACCTGGTTTGGGTTTGGAGAGGCATCCTCCCATGGTGGGCCAGGAGTGAAGCCAGGAGGCCTGCTGATTGGGAAGCCCAGGAGAGGAGAGGATCAAACACTCAGGGTGGACTGCAGGGCCTGGGCGTGGACACAGCGCTGCAGCAGCGAAGTTTGGGCCTGCCTGGCCCACTTGGCCATATCAGAAATCAGCCACTGCACATAGCCTGAGGACGGAGGAAAGGTTATCGTAATTTAGAGTAAAGAATGCTGGTTTGTTTCTTTTCCACAGTATAGTCCAGATCCATTATAAGTCCAAACGTTTGTAGATGCATTTGTAAGAACAAGTGAGTGAAGCCTTTGGAATAAGCTGGATTTCTGCATTAAGTTCTAATACGATGGGGACTGATGGTTATGGTTAAGGTTACCTTAATCACATTGAGTAACTTTCACCTCTGTTTGACTTCTCCAAGCACTAATTGACAAATGATGTTTAAAATAAAGCAGTGCATTTGGAAAAGGGTTGGGTTTTTATGTGACCACTGTTAAAACAAAACTGAACAAGAATGGTGTTCATGGAAGAACACCTTGAAGGAAGTTCTTGAAGACTTGTATGTGATGAGAAAGCTACATTTGTCATGTAATGTGTCGGCTACAAATAACTGTGCCTTGTTGATGTCAATTCTTATTGAATTATATTTGTTTAGGCACCGCTACAAAAGAGTAGTAGCTCACTTTATTCTTACTTCCCTTGCTTACTCCCTCCCTCTCTCTCTCTCTCTACCTGACACACATTTACATTTACGGCATTTAGCAGACGCTCTTATCCAGAGCGACTTACAAAAGTGCTTAGTGTTTGGTTAGAGTATGTATCTCTAGATAGTACAAACAGGTTTAAGTCCAAATTACTCTTATACTCAAACACTGCCATAAACCCAGGGCCAGTGCTGATACCTAGAAAAAAGACAATGCAATACCTAGCAAGACTGGAACGCCTACAGAGAAGAGAACAAATACAAGACTACATACAGTACAAGTGCAATACTTAGCCAGAGTTCCTAGAAGATAAAGTGCAATTACAGTTTATAGCAATGCTTCCGTAGATCAGTTTTTATAAGTTCCTCACAAAGAAACGGTGGTCTTCAGTCTGCGTTTGAAGACCACCAGAGAGTTTGCTGTTCAGACAGCCAGTGGAAGTTCGTTCCAACATCTGGGCTTCAAGAGAAGCATCTTGTTGCGTGTCTTTCATGAATCTTGAGTGACGACGGGTCAAGCCGAGCCGTACTTGAAGCGCGAAGGGCTCGAGGTGCGGTTCGGCTTTTGACCATTGCCATAAGGTAAGGAGGAGCTGGTCCATTCCTGGCTTTGTAGGCAAGCATCAGACACACACCACCCAACACTGCATACCAACACCAAAACCTCATCCCATCTGTGAAGCATGGTGGAAGAAGCATCATGGTTTGGGGCTGCTTTGCAGCCTCAGGGCCTGGATGTCTTGTGATTATTGAAGTAACGTGGAATTCAAATGTGTATGAAAGCATTTTACTGAAGAATATAAAGGGCAGAAATCCATGACTTTAGGGTGAAGAGATGTTGGGTAACAAGAAGCACACAGGTGAACCAACTAAAGAACCGTTGGAAAGATTACCAAGTCAGCTGAGCAAGCAAGACAACTTAGAATGGTCCAAAATTCTTCTTTTTATTTTATTTTTACAACTGCTTCTCTGATAAACAGCTTTAAATAAATATTTTATATTGTTATATTAAATCAAAAGTAATGTGCACAAAACATATACAAAGATGTACAGATTACTACCCCACACTCTGCGAGCAGCTTTTTTTAGACATCTTTGCAGCCCCACCATGCTGACGTATTATAATGTAGTGATATAATTCTGGTGACACAGAATCTGGTCAAGAGTTTGTAACTGCATTCCTATATCGTAGACCTATAAAATGTAGACAGATCTCGTAAAGTGGTCAGTAAGAACTGATGAATAAAAAATTTAATTAAATTAAAACTCTGTGTACACAAATAGCATAACATGTGACCTGCGTGGCACTTATGTCTCCTTCAACATCGACAACTCTCAGTTTCTTGCTGCCTCGGTCAAAGTGTCAGTAGTAATGGTATGCAAATACATGCAGATAAGATATCTGTCTGCTTTTAGATGTGATTATCAGGAGATAAAAAAGAGAACACGACAGTTTGAAGCTGCTGAAGACCATTTATTGTTTATGGCCAGCAACTTTGGTCAAAAACTCCCAGACTGGTTGATTTCAGTAAATACAAAGTAACTCAGTCACATGTTTGCCATCTTAAGTAAATGTTTTGTTCCCTCTAAGGGAACGTGTGAATAAGCAAGTGTTATTGTATCCACAGGGATGACACTAACACAAGTATAAAAGGTCTCCTCTCCCAACAAGCTACAAGTCACTCCCTGTCGAAAGGAGTTCAGCTACACCACAAAAGTAGTTGCATAATTTGAAGTACTTCATTTACGATGAAAAATGCTATTATTAGGCAACCACACAAAGTTTATTGACTCCTTTGTTCTTGTGGCCAACTCACCACACTGACTTAAACAGAAGCTGCAGGTAAAAAATGAATGAAAATAAGAAAACTGTGACCAAAAAACTCACCCACACTAACCAGAATGCAAGAATTATGTTTGACTAAACTACATAGTAATAACTCGCTTAATACCATTATAAGTTAAATGGCATGGCTGATATGATAACCTCTTCTCTATATAACGTTATCTGATATGATAAACCAGTGTCCTGTGTCGAGCTTAAGCACAGCGTTTAAAAGCTTTTCAGGGGCTCAACTAAAAGGATCAATTGATATTCACATCACACCCAAAGGTCCTTGAAGTGGCAAGTGGAAAGAACAATAGTCCTCCTTAATGAGGGAGAGGTCCAGTTCGTCACACGGAGCGCACAGGAATGGAAACAAGCCCACGGCGAAAGTTCTGAGGCATCTGAAACTTCAATGCTGACTGTAGCAAGTCCCCGTTTCTGTTTAATAGCCTGAAATAAGTCAGGTTTGCAGTCTGATATTGTTTCTAACACCATATCTTCTGTTTGTTCTACTTGCTGGATCCTGTTGGTTGTTGGTGCAGTGTTCAATTCTGGCTACCAGAGTTGTGTCTTGTGCTGTGATGTTACTGTCTTATGTAAAACTCTCCATTTTGAGTTAAAATATTCACATATTCCCCCAAAAATCCCTTATGCATTTACCAAAATGGAGCATCTTCTACAAAGAGCTAAAAAAAATAAACATAAGCCCGGTTGATTTGGCAGAAGGGGGCCACTTCTGTTATGCCTTGCAGAATTTATGACAATCTCCATAGCAACTGTGAATCTGTTCCTACACATTCTTCGCAAAGTACTATGGATTTTGGGTCAGGCATGAAAAAATAAACAAAACACGGTGATAACAAATGCCAGCCTTACTAAACACCTAATCTTGGAAACAAACAGCAACAATGTAACTGAGCTAACACATATTCCTGGTGTTCAGATTTCACTTGCGTCTGTAATCTGCTGCTTAACTAATTTGCTGCAAATTTCTCTACTCCAACCCAAAGTAGGTTAAGAAGATTTCCAGTCTTCACAGCATATGATTCACATCTAGTCACTAGCTTTCTCACTGGAGGGCCCATCCACAAACACATAATCTCTTTTACAAACACTAAACTGCACGTCCAGCCGGAATGCCGGTGCACGGCACCCCATGACGTGGCCTGTCAGTCTGAGTTAACACTAGTTGCCGCTGGGTTACAAGTGGTGACTCACTTCATCAGGGAACATTATGTCAGTATAAATCCAGGAATGGGAAAAAAATTATCCTTCTCCAGGAATGGTAGGAATCATTGTGGAATCAGTAGGATGTGAGATGACAAACAAGAAAAAATAGCAGGGTATCTGTACACACTTAAAATATAAACGTTATGACTTTTAAGATCTTTTTAAAACCTCTAAAAAAATTGTATCTTGACTGCAGAGTAGACTACAGATATGACTATATATCACATTAACATGATTATGCCACAGTACAGAATAAGCTTGTTTTAATTAATATCGTCAGCACTTGTAGGACACTGAATGTTTCATTATATAAATACAACAACACACTAAATTCCTCTAGCTGAACAGAATTCAGTACAACACAGTATTCTATAAAAATCATTGTGTTTACAGTTAATGTAGCATGCTGCTTTTGTTTTTTTTTTTAATAAATGTTGTGTAGTGTGAAACTTTCTTGAATTATCATAATATTATATTTTTTCCATATTGCCCACCTTTAGACTGCAGTGTACACATTTACTGAGTCTTATTCATTTTGAATGATGGAAATATTCAGTGTACATTAGCAAACAAAACTGCCTCTCCTTATGGCAGTAGACATACAATACGTCCAGAGTGGACATATTCTCCGTAGACTTATCATCTCTAGTATGTACAACACGCAATGGGAATAGTACTGTGGTGTCAGCTGGATGAGGTTTTGACTGACATATCTTGTTCTAAAAAATCCTAATGCTAAATTTAAGTTCAGCATTTAACAATCCCCTCATTATGCATTTTCTTTTGTTGGACTCTTAATTTAAAGGGTGGGGGCTTGTCTTCTCTTCAGGGGTGTGGTTGTTTCAAAGAGTCTAGTGTAAACGAAGGGAATTAGAATAACTGTAGGGTCCTGAGTGAGTGAGTGTTGCACTGTTTTGTGTTGTTGCTAACAAAGCTATAGAAGTACGGAACAACATTTCAATGTGTCTGAGATTTTTCTAAGTGCCTCCTTCATTACCGTACTTGTCGTACTTACCGTTGAGTGCTAGCACTGCGCTTGTGCCTTATACAGTTCCAACCCATTGTCCCAGGTTTGAATGTTGAATCTTGTGCTTATTACAAATCAATGGATGGTTTCAGTCAGTCACAACATTCATTATCCTCCAACCATTTCTCAAAGAATCTGAATTTACTGATGACTGAGCCTATACTGCTCCCTCACTTCTTCTTTTTTTCTCTTTTTCTCATTATGTTCTTTTTTTTTTACACCAAAAAAAGGGGTACGACCATCAACATCCAGACTGAGCGTACCCTAGCTGCATAATGTGCTAATAAATACTGTAGGTATTGGAGGTTGCGGAAATTCTCCAGACAAATTCCAGACGTTTAACCCATTAAAGTCAACAATTCTTACTTTATTAGTAGATATTAGATATATTCACATTAAAATCACAGTCTGTTTCAACAGGCTCGAGTCTGCACTACACAAAATGTGGCAAACAAGCTCTATACAGAGTAAAGCGTAACTTTTCTTCACTTATAAATAATAATAAAATATTGTTTCTGAAAGAAATCATTAGTAAGAAATAAATTATATCAAATACAAATAAATATAAATCAATCTGTTTATATCATAAACAAATAAACAAATTCATTAAGGTTAAACACCAGGCTCATTATTCAGTTTGTTTCAATTTGTCTTAGGATTACTATCTAAAAACAACTATGTAAATTACAGTGTAAGTGGGTCCACATATGAGCCTTTGCAGTTTAAAACATGTCCAATGACAAATAGTTTAACCAATCGGAAAAGAAAAGGAGACAGCAATGACCACCAGAGGGTCTAGGTATCTATACTAAGATGTATTCCTAAGTTAGAGAAGTATCTAAAAGTATTCCCAAAGACTACAAGACAAGCAGGTCATTGCAGGAACTCTCCTCCTGAACATCAGCACTGTTCTGCCATCCAATCCAATTTAGATAAAAGGCTTCTGAGCTGCGAAGAAGCGGCCAGCGAAAGCAGTTCATCATATCTGTCTGCTGTAGCACCGTATTACAGCCCCTCACACAGTCTGCCCTGCCTGCGCGCCCTTCTTGTGCTGGAGCCAGCAGCATGGCCACAAAACACCACAAGACGTAGCCTAAGCGTCACCTTCTGTAAGCTGCTACACTACTGATTCTGACATACCTCAGACTTCGTCCCTGAGCTGCCTTCCAGGAAAGCCGTTCCTCTGGACTCCTGAGACTCAACACGTTAGCTCTCACACGTACACACTCACACACGTTCGGTTTATCAGCTGAAATGGACTCTGACTGACACCAGCCACTCAGGAGTTCAAAGGCAACATGAAATCCCATCAGAAGTTTGGGCACTGCAGGAATTGGAGGGACAGTGACGAGCCTCAGGACCTACGAGTCTATCAGCCAGAGCTTACAGGATCAAAGCAGCAGTAACTGATGCACTTAAAGACTTCTCTAAACATTTATAACAAGCATTCGAATGTGGCCTGCCAGCTTCCTAAGCTAGATAGCAGACTGTCATCAATTTTCATAAGTACTGATCACGTAAGATTATGTTTGCCTAGTTCATCGGGAAGATGCTGGACTTCACTAGGTCACTGTCCTGAGGGGGTCTGTGCTCCTGTATGCTGCCCCTATGCCTTTCCTGAAGTGTCAAAGCAACGTGATGATCATTGGAACTTCACCTGCACCTTTCCTGCACACAACAATGGCCTTTGGTTAACCATTAGCCCTCTCGCACAGATCTAGATGAGATAGGCAAGTATCAATCACAACAAAGGCCTGTTTTAAAACTGCATCTCTACTGCTGACACAACAGCAAGAAGAAATAGGGGTGAAGCTTTTGGATAGTTTGAGCGTGTTTAGCCCAACAGAGAAGAACAGGGTACTGACGTGCATGATCCTTCAGATATGCTGTACTGTGCCCTGTGGATTTAGCCAGAGGAGAACGTACCGTGACTTAATGTGCTGGGAAAGATGAAGGTAAACTAGAACATTTACAAGCATTGATTTAGCAATAATGCACTAATAGCACCAACTCTGATAAAGACACATCACTATTTTTGGTATAGATCTTTGAAAATGTGGTTTCATTGTTTGGATTTCCAGGATCTGAAAGAATGGCGGATAATAAATTTGTTTGAATGGCTTTCAGCATGAATAAAATACGGCTGAAATGAACTCTAAAATCAATTAATTAGACTAAAACAGGGCAAGTTGATCTGAATGAATAAATGTCTTGATTGTGGCTAAATTATTAAGCAAGTTGATATATTGCGATTTTTTTTATCTAATTTTAGGAAAACACTCCACCATATACATAGCTTTGCTAATGATAATGTTAGCAGTGCACATTTATGCTACTTGTTTACATTGGATTGGAAGAGTCTAATAACTAAAGATGTTGGTTTAAATCCAGCATCAATCCAATTAAATCTGCCATCAATCCCTATCCTTATCCAATCCTAATCCTTATGAATCCATTAAACGATTAATAAAAATGATTCTGTTTTTTAGACTCAATATAAAACATAATATTGTAATACTCAAGTGTATCAATACTTTCTTACAACTCTAATGGGAAATGGAAAATATAGACTCATAAAGTTTGGTTAATGAACATCAATAATACTGCCGTGATTCATTTTTATTCTCTGTTGTATAAGATTTACTAAAAGGAAATCAGATCAGATTTGCCGGTGGTGAAAGTGTGGGTATATTTATGTGTTGTGCACGCTGTACACAGATAAAATAGATATTGCCTCGCTAGAGAAACAAGTGTCATGTGACAGAACTTTAGTGTTATGCTGTACAGTTTGGTTTCTGAGGCCGTTGCAGAAAAAAGTTATAATAAATGAATAAGAAGTAAATAAATTGCTGCATGTGGTGTGGAACTTACTTTTCCCTCTCAGTCTCGATGTTGCATCAGCACACTTTTTATGTTGTCAGCTCATCACAGAGCACAACATGATTCTGCTCTCTTTAAGTCTCTCTTTTATTCGTTGATGGTCTATTTAACTGCGCTATTTAAGGCCATTTAGCTGTTTGACTATCATATACAGTGAAATTATGTAGGAATATGTAGTTCAGTATGTGATCTATACTCACAATGCGAAGAACAGCAGCGAGCAACATATGTCATCTGCGATCCATTAGATACTTACTTTTTCTGAACGGGTTACAGACTAAAGGGGTTCCCTTGCAAAATTAGTCCAAAACAAATTTTTAATGCCCTGTGTAACCTCTTCCTCTTAACATGAGAAGTTAACCATCTATAACTATTTATATATCTTAACTAATTATACGCAATGAGTAGCAACAACTGTGATTACTTACTATGTCAAAACATATAAAGAACATACAAAGTTAGAGAAACTTATTAAACAGGGTTTTGGAGTTGAAATTGGTTTAAATGTATTTCTTAAAACATTTACTAGATGTAACTGTATAATATGTGTAATAATCATATAAATAACAACATAAAGAGTGAAGTTTTTGCTGGACTGTGCTTACTGTGAGTACTGTGAGTATTGTGCAAGAGCGAACTGGCTCTTTAAGCTCGTTCTGTCGGGCGAACGTTGCACCTGAGAAACCGGTCATTATTAGATTTCTGCAAGTACCTGTTTATTCAGGTGGTCATGTAAACAACATAAACAGATTTCTTTGATTGGATGAAGGTCTAGAAATCCGCTCTAATTTGATAAAGGAGAGCTGGAGTTTAGCACAGGTTTAGTCAGGTTCCTCAGTGCCTTGTACGCCCTTACTCTGATTTCTTTCATTATTCTCAGTCTGCTCATGCGCCCAACCATTTTGGGGCGACACTTCTTTTGTTTTAAAAAAAAAAGTGGTATAAACTTTGAGTTTTACATTTTGCTAATGTTATGTTTTATTTTGTATGTTTATTGGCTGGTTATATTGCAGAAATCTGATTAGTTTCCTAATATCTGACTACCCAAGTTCATGTAGATGCACTGAACAGATTACTGATGAAATTTGACTTTCTGCAGTGTTCAGTGCATGTGAACTGACTCACTTTGTGAATTAAGACAAATCTCATGAGTTGGTCTGTATCTGATAGTCACAGTCATCCTGGATTTTCATTTTAATATTTTGGCCACTTGTGTTTGTCTGATTTTCTTACCAGCAGTTTCCATGTAATTCTGTAATGTAATGTCGTTATATTTCCAACTGAGCCTCACCAGTTCTTTTGATTTTTGACTTTTATCTGCTTTTGCTTGGTAATGGGTTTTCATCATTCACTTTTGTTCATTAATGAATTAAAAGGGACACTAAAGTTTTAATGAAAATGAAACATACAAGTCGCTTTGGGAACTAAAAATTGGAACAATTCTACATAATGAAGAGCACTTTGTAAACCAAAAGAGCCGACTTTTAATTGTGAGCTGAGCAATCTCATCCAACTCACTGAAAAAAGCCATCCATCACTGCTCATGATTTTCTTTTGCATTGTTATGTTTTCATTTTGATTTAGAATGAGCACATGGGCAGCAGCACAGTGTTAGTAAATAAGGAAGCTTTTAACTACACGGACACATACTTAGGAGAAAGTCCTAAACTCAACTGAGGAAATGTATTTAAATGAAATGTTAGTAAATTCATTATCATTAATGAAATGGGCTCTGTATACTGTTCCTGTACTTAGGAAAATAGTGAGCAGTGGTACACTTTCCTCTGCATGGTCCTAGTGCCATTTTACATATCGTCGCTGTCCAATAAAAAATACATTTATCTGAATTTTTGGTGATTTACATTTTTTTCTGCATCATTTAAACTCCACTGCTGCCATTTAAATTGTTTGAAAATCTTAGGATGAATGGACCAATAGAAATGCTTTAAAGTCACTTGAAAAACAGTCTGGTTCCATTGACTTAGTTTTCTAGTGTAAAGTTGCTATTTTGGTGCTACATGTTTTTCTTTGGACAGTGACGATATGAGACAGGGTCCTGGGGTTTTCCAGACATTTACTGCTCTCATACAAGTAACGTTACTGGGGACTTTATGAGGCATTCACAGAAGTGGTGTGGACTATGATAGACCTGAGTGAGGCGTTCAGTCCTTGTTTCCATTTTTCCACACTTTACACTGTAAACACTGTCTTATATTTTTTTCTTATATTTATATACTAGCATATTTCATTTTCCCCTGTGATGGACTGCCAACCTGTCCAGGGTGGTTGCTGCCTTTCGCACAATGAGCCCTGTGATGAGCATATTGAGCATATTTCAGTAGAACTACAGGAGAAAACAAAAAAACATACTTTACTTCTCTTAACTTTTAATATAAGTCAATATAGACCAGTCATCACAGATGGTACATTGCTTTCTGTGAATCTAGCTGAATGGGAGTGTAACTTCACATTAGTCTCGTTTTGGCTGTAAGTATAAGGGTACTGGAGTTCAGAGTTGATCTTGTTGTGGAATTCTGAGTCTAAGCTGTAGTACACTGCAGGGTTATGGCACAGAGCACGTGCCTGTAGGCTCTAGTAAAATATATGGGTTTACTACAGTCCCACAGTGCAGCACTGTTTCTGAGTGCCTGGACATTTCTGTTAAGCTGGACAACATTATTAAAAGTTGTCCTTCAGAAGGTAAAGACCATCATACACATTATCTCCATTCTTCATTCGTCATGCTAACGTCCAGCTGAGCTCTGTTGCAGAGGCAGAGGGGTTTACTGCGGTAAGGAGATTTGCTTACTACACAGACCTGCAAAACAGAACCTCTGTCAACTCAGATACTTCAAATATGAAGACCTACTTTGCAAAATGTCAGTGTATGTGTGAGAGAGAGAGAGCAGGAGACCCAGACAGGGAATGAACGAAACACTGACGGAATAGAAAGAAGGTAACGAAAGACTGAGAAAACTTTTCTTAATCTGAGTCCAACCACCTACTCTGAGAGGCAGAGACTGAAAAACGACCAGGCATGCTCAGGTAAATATGCCTCGGACGGCAGTAGTTGCTGAAAGAGAGGAAGAGAGAGAACGAACGATCCAGCCCTGTCAGTCTGCAGCATCTGCTGCTTCTCTGCTACAAATCTGTACACTGCAATCGGCTACAGTGCCCCCAAAAGAGCTGACAACACCCCCCACCCCCACCAAGCACCCCGCAGCTCTGCTCGAACCCGCACACTCACATTAACTGCAGAATGTTCATACTCTGCAAAGTTCACCAGCTCCACTTGTGCCCCTCTAAAGACCTGTCAGGAGGTCTGCAGCTCACTCTCTCATAGCTCTCTAGTTACTAAACAGTTCACAGTAGTCACTACCTAATAGGGTTTAAGATTAAAGGCACTCTCCAGCTTTTCCTCAACTTAATCTCTGTCTGCTGCATCTGTATATATGATCCAGACAAGCAAGTGCAACACATCTGCCTGACTTCGAAAAGAACAGAGAGTGCACCAACTCAAAGAACACTAGTGCAGTTGCTTACTGAGATTGATATTCTTTTTAAAAAGTGAATAATACGCCAGCTCAAACCTGGGCCTGTGCAATCCACCTGAACCAGGACAGGTAAAGAGCGGTGCTTACCTGACCCCAGTGTGAAGCAGGTGCGGTCAGTGGATGACAAGTTTTGCAGATGGATGCAGCATTCTACCGCAAAGTCTCCAGCCTCCTGGAGCGCTGCATTCTGTCCTGCACCGCTTTTACTGCAGTAACCCAGGATCCAGCCACGGTCCCACTGTGAGCCTTACTCACACACACGGTTGCTCTCCCTCTCTCTCTCTTCCTCTCTCTCTCCCTCTCTGTCTTTCTCACACACAGCAGCAGTGGGTAGAAAGCAGAGGCGACAGTAAGAAGTGCTGGCTTTCTGTCTCCTAGTCTCTATTCCTACTGCCTATTTCTTCCACACTCGTCCTTTGCCTCTCTCTCTCTCCCTCTATCTCCCTCTCTCTCCCTCTCTCTCTCTCTCTCTCTAGCCGAGCTTGTGGGCTGCAGTAGCAGGTCTTTTGCCAGCATTCAGCTGTATGCAGTATTGATGGAGTTGCTCGGGGGATGCTAACACAGCATGAATTCTCCAGAGCTCTACTTTCTCCCCCTCCCCTCCCTCCCTCCCTCCCTCGCTCGCTCCGCTCAGCACTCTCCATGCCCTCCTCCTTTCTCCCCTTCACCCCTCCTCTTCCCAGCTCACTACTTTATCTAAGTCACATTATTTCTCTCGCTTTCCACTACTCTCGTTCTCACTCTCTCTCTCCATATGTCTTCACCACCAGTCCAGAATGTGGAATCACTGGTCATGTGAATCATTTTTGGCATTTCATTCCATATATCACTGCTGTCAGTGTTAACATAGACATTTGCGCTCCTTTGCATTATGTGGACAATGAATGGACCAATAAAACGATCCATACTGACCATTATATTATTGAGAACAGTGTTTCCAGACTGCTGAACTGTGGTGTGTGTAAGTGTGTATTTAGTGCTCTCTCTCTCTCTCTCTCTCTTTCTCTCTCTCTCTCTCTCTCTCTCTCTCTCTCTCTCTCTCTCTCTCTCCCTCACTCAGCTTTACCTTCACATGGCTTGGGCCTGACTTGTCAGTAAAGCCTGATCAAAGAACAGCTTTGCTCCCCTACTGCTGCCTGCCTGCCTGCCTACACTCATGTCTCTGTCTGACTGTGGGTCTGTCTGCTGTTACTGTGTAGGATCACTGGTAGAGTTCCATGAGTAAGCGTATTTGAGTTTATGCCCTGTCCCACCTGCCAGCACGACTCAACCTCAATTCTTGTATTTTGGTACAAGTTCAGTTCAGTTCAGTTCAGTTCAGTTCAGTTCAGTTCAGTTCAGTTCAGTTCAGTTCAGTTCAGTTTAGCTTAGGTCATTAAAACTAAACTTTTAACAACAGACATCACCACCAAGTAGCTTCGACAGTGACAGTGACTGGGGACAAATACACTGACATAAGGGGACCAGATTTCTGAACTGAAATCCGGCGTACTGCTTTGTCGCTTGTCTGTTTAGAGGCCCAAACAGGAATAAGACAGTGATATGTTTATTACAAAGATTTGGTGGTTGTATAGGCCTTAATTCATATTGTTATTAAACAGTACTCAGTACAAAAGACCCGTGGCTACAGAAAAAGACCCATGCCTACAGCCCAGTAGTCAGACCCTAAACACTGGTTAGCTCCAGTTCTGGAGAGACAGAGACAGCACTTATCGGCGTATGTGTCACATATAGATTACTGAAAATAAGGCAGTTTGAAAAGTGATGCACTATTTGTAGAAGACATTGTAGCCACATTAAAATAGATTGTATGTATATACAAATATATACAAATATATACAAATCTATCTTCTGGTGGAGTTTTACACAGAAGTATCTCTAAAACTAGGCCAGCAAGTGGTAGAAGTGGTTAGTAAATAGCAGCAGCCCTGTCTGTTGGTCAAAACAAGCACAATGCAAGATGTCACTCTATCTGTTCTGCTGCCCGGGTGTTTTCAAAATTTATTCCTTAAAAATAAGGACATAGCTGGGGACAGCTCAAGCCAGGGACGGATCACCAAAATGGGGACTGTCCCCAGAAAAGGTCTGAGAGAAACCAAAACTAAAAAAAAAAAAACATAGAGAGAAACCAAGACTTGATAGCAGTGGAACTACAACAGAAGAAACGCACTCTGAGATTCAGGGTTCAAGAGGTTTTTCCAGAGGTATCCTGGCCATAGTTACAGTTGCTAAGCTGTGAAGGACCAATTAGCTGAGCCAGTTTTCAAAGCGCCACCCTAAGGCAGACCAGAACTGCAGCTCTAATTAGTGAGGAAATGACAGAAGCTCACTGATTTGTGGGTGAACAATGACCTTCCCTTGAATTTGTATTACAGCACGTATTTTACAGTAATGGTCAACATTAGGTCATAAACAATTTAAGGAACCCCCCAAGAATTTTGAGAATTTTTTAAAACATTAAGGGTGGCCCAACAGGTAAATTATGTTTTTTACACCTTGATTAGGATCATGAAAGTGATAAAGAGACTCAAAAAGAGAACTCTTAAAAAACACATGGAAAATACTGAGAAGGACATACATTCAAAAGAAAAAACTGTAAAAGAGCATGAAGAAGGAGCCCATCCTCCTCCACGCTGCACCCAGAGATAAAAAGTGATAACAAGACCACTACTCACCTTGTGAGATGGATAAAATGATGATTTGCTAGATGCTAAATATTTTTGAATAGTCTTGTGACAGAACAGACACACACTTGCATCAGATAGTAGACTTAAAAATATTGACCATCTGGGTGCCTCAGAGGACAGTGCTGGAAATGAGTTCACCACTGTAGTGAGTTGTTCAGTACTGTGGGTCTTCAGCTAATGCCATCAAGAAAAGACATCAATAGCTAATGCAAGGGCCCCCCAAACCGCTATCCAAGAATAAAGGACACATAACAATTTATTGAGTTCCTCTAGAAGACATTTAGAGGAACCCTGCAGTTTGTTTCTGACATAAACTGATGACTCACTACAAACAAGGATAGAACTGAGATTAAAACAAAGAGGAAAAAGTGTTTGTGGATGACCTCTTGTTTTTAGTTGACGCACTCTTTAGATCTTCTTGCTCTGATAACATGTCTTCAGGAAAGGTGAGGTCAGCTCAGGTCAGATAAGCTGTCCATGCTGGTGACCATGCCCAAGGTCAAAAGACAGTTGACACTAGTATTAGTGACCTGGTGAACACGGGGAAATCACAACATGAACAGATAACATTCATTTTACTGAAGCAAGCACACCTGAACCAGGTTCACAGAGACACAGCACACTGACCTTGTTATTAATTTTAATTGAAACTATTATTTGTGAACTGAGTCATTTGATCTGGCTCGCTGAAAAGAGCTGGAGTGGTCATTACTAGTGTTTCAGGCCGGACAGCTGTTTGAATAATGTACAATATGCGGCGGCCAGTCAGAACAGTCTGAGTTCACATTTATTGGTCTTAAAGTCGCACTTACAAATATGCTGCTTAAAAGGAGAATCGCTGAGATGTACACAGTCATTCAGGCTTTAATGTGGAATGGTTCATTGTGGAGAAACTCAGGTGGGGATAGGAACCCGGGGTAGACGCTTACAAAGCAAACATAGCCATTTTATTTAGGAACCAAAATGACCAGTAAACCTAAATGTGCCTTCAGAGTTTTTAATATTATTTGTTAATGTATTTGGGTGGGTGGGGGGAGATGCAGGTTTTAAGCCAAAACCTTTTCAAAACTATCGTGAGACAATGTCACAGATGTCAGAAAGTGTATTCATAACAATTTAGTGTACCAATGCTCTATGACACAGTGTTCCTTTAGCACTTCTGAATGTCTGGTACTTACCACCACTGCTAAGAACCATCCTTTGACTTTGTTTACGTCTTTATGACTTCAGAATTCAACAAAACTCTGAAATTCCTCTTTAATTCCATGGGCTTAAAAGAGGTGGGTTATGTAAAAAATGAAGTATGTCTAACAAATATAGATATAGAATGTAGGATATGGGACTTTTAAAGTTGTTACATACAATCCAATATAATACAATTTCTTTCTAAAGGTTGTTTATTGCTATCCTCCCATCTGTGAATAACCCTTTAACCTGTTGTTTATTGCTAACCTCCTGTCTGTGAATAACAAACTTATCAAGGCATATAAATAAATGTATGATGTAATGACAGAATCAGATCTTATTGCAGTCATAAAATATTACTGATGAAACAGACATACAGCTCAATATTTCCATAGCAATTTGCTGTACTGCCAATCTGTTTAGTAACAATTTTCCAACTATACAGATATATACTTGACTGGTAACTGGGGCATGACTATTTGCTAGCTATTTGAAGGTTTGGACATCTAATAGAACATTTTTCTTAAAAACTTTCTTCTAGCACAATAGAAAAAAATAGAAAAGTAGAATTGATTTCCTCTAACAGGTGTGGTTACTGAGCAGTCACATTAATACAGAACACTACAGTAGTATGCCTTCTAGTGTTGGGGATAAGAACTGCACCATGTTGAATCCAGTAGCTGTATAAGCAGGCAGATGACAGCAGTGAACTAATCTTCTCCTCAAGGATAAAAGGACAAAAAGATACTACATCTCTTGCTTTAATTCAATTACTCAGTGGTCTGTTTACTGCATGGCTCACCATCACAGCCCGTACGGCAAGAAACGAGGGCCATGAACAAATATTAAAACAGAGAAGAGCAGCACTGAATAATGGATTGGCTTTATCAGCTCCTGCATGTTAATGCTGGGACCCTGCAATGGCACTTCCTCCAGTTAACCCCCCCGTAAAGACTGTCAATAACTGAAAATAATTCATGGCTATTGACGTGGTCATTATGGCACATGGATTTGGCAGCTGCTGTGTTGTTTAATAAAGCTCCAGTAAAGAAAAGATAAACCTGCTTCAGCGTGCTAGAACTGTTATACTGATTTACTGACAGGTGTGTTTGCTGGAAATGAGCTTTTTTAAATTATTTTCTTTTTTGTTCATAACTGAAAGTAATGTCCCATCTGCAACATGCAAATACATCATACAACCATCAAGAGTCCTTGCAATGTCTTTTCTTTAAGGCCAGACAAAAAAGCAGAACTGAAGCAAGGTATCTAGATATTCACACATTTTGCTAGCTCTATCTTTTAGCTTGCTGTCCTCCTGATCTGAGTCATTTCTGTTATTTGATGAATCTATTCTATCCATTTTTTGGTGATTTGAAGACTTAAAGTTAACACATTTACTGTATGCCTGCAATAATATCCTCAGCTTTCCAGCAGTAACTATAGCTCTCTGGCTTCATTCGATCAACAGATAATGAAAAAAGAAAGAAGCAAACAAAACAACACCTCGGCACCAAAGTATTCACCAGAGCACTTGTATATAATAATATATATTGTTAATATAATAATAATAATAATAATAATAATAATAATAATAATAATACATGTTTCACATATGCACTAATGTGCACCCAAACTCACTGTTTAAAAGCATTTATCTTATCAATAAGTTTATTTTCACCAATAAGAACACTAGATATCATTAGAACAGATGTAAAAAAAAAAAGCTTAAATACAATAAAAAAATAGCATAAATATGTAGAAGATGTAGCACTAGTTAGAAAAACAAAGTTTAGTTCCAGATTTCTTACAGAAACATTTCTGAAATAAATACAGAATCAGAAACAGGGTTTGATTTGGTCTTGGAGGCGCTGATCTCTCTTCAGCTGCCATGTTTGAAAAGATGTATTAATATTTATAAATACACAGACTAGAGTTCTGCAGAAACATATAAAAGTGAGTTTGGTGATGAACCATTGACTACAGAGCTGCAATATCTGAAGACTCCGAAGACTCTGAATAATATCTGAATCTCTGGCATACTGGACGCTTGAAATGAGAAGGTTAAACTGGAAAATCTATATAGACTGCTGCAGCACTGAGTAGGAAATATCTACAATACATGTAGCAACAGTTACAAAATCTTTTATTCTGAAAAAAGCTTCACTTGAAGAACAGCTGCTTTTGTATTACATTTAAACCCAACTAGTGTGTGACCTTATTTAAACAGATTCAGGACGTGTTCGATGTGTACATACACCAAAACATGCTTCAAAACAAACCCAATAAAATCACAGTTCAGTTCAATTTATTATAAACTCAGCTCGATCGCTTATCAAGTCCTCATTCAAACAGCAACAATAAACACAGAGATCATGGTAACGTATAAGAAATCAGAAATGCTCATTAAGGTTCATCACAAAAGGTTCTTGGGGCCACAAAAAGTCAATAAAAAAAGACTTTCTACTTTTTTGATTCACCTGTAATGCAGGAAATAGGCTGTGGGTTTCTTTCGCCTTACAAACAAAAACTCCAACGGAAAACACTTAACAAACAGCTACGGTTACAAACACCTGTACAGCTGCTTTGCGATCAGACACAAACAGCCCTCGCTCCCACACTGTTAATGGATAAATGTCCCACTTTCTGTGCTCTAACGGTTGAGATGAAGCTCCAATTGTGAACCAAATGTGCACCTGTGCTTTACTTGTTCTCGCTGACCCCAGAAACCTTGTGGCAACACTAGACGTCCTGATACTCCGCAGTTATCCCCCCATGCCGGCCCGAGCTCGGAAAAAAAGACACATTCACTGTTACTCAACTGTGCTATCTTTCTCTCTCTTTCCCTTTTAAGCATAGTTTCAGTCTCGCTGACAGAGCAGCCAAGACGTCCATTAAAGAATTTTTCAGTCCCCTTTTTCAGTCCCCTCACGAACACGCACTCTGAAACACTAATGCTGAGAAGAGTCTGACAGATATCTGCCCTGCTTCCATGCAGCCTATTTTACGCATCCACACTGGAGTCTGTAGAAATCTTAAAATAGGAAATTTGCAGGAATTTAATTTAATTAAGGAAAGAATGCCACTTAATAGAGACCGGGATTCAGAATATTTGCAAATGCTAACAAAAAAATGTACTAGACGTGATGATTATTGTTAAATGTGAAGTTATTTCAAATTCTACAGCTGTGATCAGCAATAATCCCTAATTTAGATCCTTTATAAAGTCGGTAAAACGTAGAACTAAAATTTCATTTCTAGTCTAAATGGCCTTTAAATCACTTGCATAAGCAAAAGAGAAGTTAAAGGAAATATGTTTCCAAAACTGGAGCACAAAAGAATAATCACTATCAGATAAACAGCGCACACAGCTTTCAACTTAGAAAGAACATTACGCTCCACTCATGCTTCAGATCTGAAAACATCCACAGCCGTCCTTCCACTGTAAGAAGACTGCTCAGCGTTCTGGGTCTAAAAGGATATAAATCTGTTTAAAAGCTCCTCACAGAGAAGAGGAAACAGACACATCCATAACTTTAATATTTAGTTTTTGTTTGGGTCTGTTATCCTGATTATAAGTAAATGCATTTTTCATTATTCTATTAGCCTAATTCTAATATAATTCTAATATACTGGACAGTAAATTGTAATGAAATCACTCAAAAACATTATTATATCCCCAGATTCTTAGACCGGCTACATCTACTGTCCCTCTTAAACACAGATTAGATTGTACTTTTGACAAAATGCAGAAGTCATGTAAATGAATCAAAGCATTACTGGACATTAAAGCTTATCTTAAAATTTGTGTTTGTAGAAATAAATGTCCACTGTTTCCTTCTAGAAGGAATTTCTTCTACATACAGAAACATTCCTGAAATAAATGCAGAATCAGAAACAGGGTTTGATCTGGTCTTGGAGGCGCTGAGCACTAATCCCCAGCTGCCATATATGAAGAATCGAATGACCACCCCAGAGTCACCCTAGACCACCTCAACAACACTGGATGTGTAACTTAGATTGTAAGAAGCAGAAAATTCATCTAGTCTGAACTTTGAAGTTGTGGAAAGATATCCTGCAGATTTCTTTGAACAACTGAAAGCGAGTCTCCTGAAAAAAAGGGAAAACGCTGTTGGCTTTCAGTCATAAAGGCAACAAGTGGCCACACGAAATACTGAAACATGTGTTTGTTGAATGACACTAAACTATGAACAGCTTTTAATTGGAATAGACAATCAGTTGAGAAAACACATTTCATTTTAATCACGTGATATTCAAATGCTTTGAACAGCTATTATTCTATTCTTCTTACTGACTACATATTCAGAACAAATGCCAGTGCTGCTCAGTTCAGGGCCAACCTGCCAGGTGAATCAGACATACATCCTTTGAATCTATTCCAGAGTAACTGAAGGCTGCTGGTGCTTTTGAAGCATCAGAGAAATTTTCTGACTTAGGATTTAAAAAAAATTAGGCTTTTGTTCATTCTTACTGTCAGACTAACTTTTAAACCTAACCGAAACATAGAGACGTGTGAAGGTTCTGCAGATCGTAGAAAGAAGACGCAGAAAGCTTCTTAAGCTGATGGATAGTTTCTGGCTAAGTGGCAGAAACAGAGCATTTTAAGAAGCTTGCACAGCAAGAAATCCACACTGTGGCACTCTGCTTCAACAGCCTGAACACGGTGACACTCAACACTCTATAAGTGACAAATGAACTTGTGAATCTCAAGCGTGCTGTAAAAATAGACTCCAAATAAATCATTGGCTACGTCTACTCTCTCCTTAAATTTACTCAGCAGAGACAAACATGGGAACGCAACACTTCTGCATAGTTTAATCTTCTATGGCATTTCTTTACAATGGTGGTGGTCGGAAACAGAGGGTCCCAGTGTCTACAGCACCATTATAGACACACTGTTTACTATTACAACTGGCCATTGAAGCTGTACAGCTCCTCTAAGGTTGTATATTTAATGCAAACTGGTGATAAATTCTGAAAACAAACAGCTTTAGGGACTATTTTGCCTTACAGTGTTCTGCATGTATGAATAGACAAACAAATGCCAAATTCTGAGCTATCATAAAACAATGTTTCAGCACTCAGGTGCTATACTGGCAATGATTTAGTGCAAAACTTTGAGAAGAAGCTGTTAGAGGCTTTGCACATTTAGCTCCCCAGCTGAATGACATTGTTAATGACTTAGTTAGAAAGATGTGCATTTCCCATTTAAAAGTGAGCAAGACCGCAATCCTAGGAAAGCAGGCAAACAGCTTTTTCTAGATTTAATTAGCAAATATGGCTTACAAAAAAAGGTTAAAAGGAAGCGAGATTAAGATAAACAAGCCTGTAAAGGCACAGCTATTTTCTGTGATTTGATTAGCTACAACAAATATGGCTCACAGAAAAGTTAACATGAAGCAAAGAAGCGAAAAAGTGCATTTTCTTGCAATTAAAAAAAAAAGACTATTAAACATCACATATGACATGCACTGATTGTGATAAACCTATAAAGTCTCAGTTTTTAGGTAGTTCCGAGCCCTTGGCTGCTGTCCTTGAGCTTGAGAGAACACTTTGCTCTGTTGCTTGGCTTCATGGTCGCCCATGCACACGGCCACGAAGATGAAGGATCCTCCGATCACCAGGAGAAGACCTGAGAACCAGGCGGAGAACATGGCCTCTCCGTACTCCCAGCGCGGCATCACGTCCGGCAGAGACTCGTCCCAGAACTCCACCACCATCACGTAGGCTATCAGAGAGACTGGCGCTAAAGTAGTGACCCCTGAGACCCAGATCAGCACACCGCCGAGGATGAGGAGCGCCCTCTTCGTTCTCTTACGGCCCTGACCAATCTCCACACCTTCCAGGCCAAAAAAGGTGGCCACCACTCCAAGGAGACCCGTAGCGATGGACAGGCACATGAGTATCCGTGATGCTAGGGTGACAGGTGGCAAGGCCAACAGAGATTCGAAGGCTTTGCAGTGCAGGCCCACTTCTTCAGTGAAGATGCACATGTGCCAGAGACCCTCGTACCAGTTCTCCATTTCGTTTAAGTCCGAATTCATGGTTTTCCATAATGGCAGGAAGGTGGTGACAAACGTTGTGACCAAACCTCCGAAAGACACGAAGAGCGATGCCCTCTGCATGATCTTGACTGTCAACAGCGCCATCCTTGCGCTTGCTGCCCTCTCTCCGTTCTCAGGTCTGTCCTCCTTGGGCTGACAACCCACTTCTCCTAACTGTCCCTCCTACCCCGAAGCCCCAGCCGGCCCAGCCTAGCCCAGCCCAGGCCGACTCCTCATGGTCAACTTCTTTAATAACCAAAGCACTCGTTCACCTCCAGATAATCCCCAAGCATTCGTCCCTCCCTCCACAAGAGCTGTTCTGTTCACTCCAAGTGATGAATATCATCGTAGAGGACAATAAGGGCTTTTTAAAAGGGGGGAAATCAGATATGGTCCAGTTTTGAGTCCAGCGTGAGGAGCCTCCGCAGGGGCGAAACATGAGCAGGTCGAGGATGAAGGCACAAGCAGCACAAAGAGAGGGCAGGCGAGCTTCAGAGAGAAACTCCAAGCGAAATGTTCTGAATGGAGTTCCATTTGTGGCCTTATTGCAGATCACTTCCAGAGAATTACTGTGTTTAAACACAAGTTGCCACTGGAAGCTAGCAGCGACAATTAGAGTGAATATCACTTGGGCTGTCAATGGCTAACAGAAGTAGAAACCCTCGTGTGCTTGTCATTTGAAGTTGTTATTTCTCAAGCCCTGTAGAAACGGGTCTGTGCCGTACGACTATATTTACATTTTCATAATTAAATAAGGAGATTTATTTAGTAACATGGAACTCATATATCCTGAACCTTAAACGCTGTTGTTCCTCCATCAAAGACAAATCCTGCATTTACCAAAGAGGACTGTAAACCAGGCTGGTTCCAAAATCTTTCCAAAACTATTATGTAACAGTCTTAAATCATTAATATTTACATCCCCAAAATGTAAGAACAGGGCAACAACAAAGACTCTGTGACTCTGTGGAGAAAGCTAGCGTTCCAGGCTGGGGAATATGGATGTTGACCCTTTTCAAACCCTGTTCAAAGAACCAAACAGTCAACAGGCATGGTAGATGTTCATCTGTTAATGAGGCTGAAGTTGGCTTTCTTTTTGCTTCTTAATCAAATTTTCCATTCCCCCTTAAATGCTGAAGCTTGTATAGGTGCCAGAATGTATCTGCAACACCATTTAAGGTGGAATGGAAAATTCACAAAACAACCAGGGGCATAGAAAGTCAACTTAACAAGATAGAGCAGGCTTCACTCAGTGTTTGGCACGTTTTGCCGGTTGAAGCACATCATTCTAAACTAAAAGGTTTACAGTAAGTAACTTTAATTTGCTTTGTGTTAATGTCAGGGTTAAAAGAAAGCAGCTAGTAACACTAGCAATTTCCAAGTAAAAAACATAACTAACTAAATAGTACGAGGACCGATTCATTTATTTTCCTCTCTGTGTTTATTTCGACTTGTTGCTTCTGTGTGATCATAGCAACGTCTGGCTGTAAACAAGCAAATGAGAGCAGAGCTCATCAAATGATTCATGCGCTCACTAAAAAAGGGAGGACAGCTCATGTAAATCCAATAAAGGGCCAAATCACAGGGTGAAAAAAAACTGTGTGTGTAAAACTGCACTGGCTATTTTTAAGTCACGTACCTTCTATGTAGACATCAAAGAACAATAAACTCACTGTATGGCACCTTTAATGAATTTCACACGGCCTGTTTGCACACACGCGTGAACTCGTCTTTTCTCACGGTTTGCCCTTGAATATGTGATATGGACAACCTTCTCTACCCCTATGCATAATGCATGTGTAGGCATGTGGATTTGCATTTAATGCATTTATAAGCAACACTTTTAACAATGCATTTGCATTTAAAAGAGTTTGAGCTTGAATCCTGTCGAAGTAATGGAGACATTCCAAAAGCAGTTGCGTCTGAAACAGTCTAACCATAGTCCATCAGCCTGCCAGAGTTTCAGCTTAAACCATACGGTCACATAGGCTTTAATTTGATTTAAGTTTATTCTAATTCACACTATTTCTGTATAAGTGGTTAATATCATTCACAGTGGTTTAATGTGAAATGATTTATTCAAGTTAGAATGATTTGATAGAAACTAGATGTCAAAAACACTTAATACCTCTAAAAATGTCCTTTATAAAGTTATTATAGCAGTTACGAGACATTCTTTTACAGTAGTTTTGATGTAAGTTTTTAGAGAGTTAAATTGAGACCCCTGGTTACGACCGCCACAGAGGCAGTATGTTTCTTAACAATGTCCCGTTTCACATCAAACAACTCTCAAGGTGTGCAGAAATGGGTTTTTTCTCTTTAAAGTCTCGGCCTATTCAAAGTTGTATATAAGTAAAGCTAATTTAAACGACCTTGCTATATCATTTTCCCCCTTTACACAGAGAGGGCCATTGTTTGGTCTTATCTCAGTCCAATCTAAGGTAATTGAATCCGAAGGAGGGTGAAGGGTGATGTGAGTGGGCAAAGGTCAAGGATAAGATAGTAGTAGTGGTTTTGTGCAAGCAGTGGCTGTATTCGCTCACGCACTAATCGAGAAGCAGGAGTAACTGCTGAATGACTAAAACCAATATCCCCCAAAACCATCCTCAGATAAACCAGGTTGAAAGTTGCCTTCAGTCAGCTTCTGTGATCACTCGTTGGCACTATGGGAAACATTTAAAGCAATTTTAACAATATAATATAGGAGTTAAATGATCTAGGGATATTTTTTGTTTATTTGAAATGACATTTAAAAAAAGATTTACACAACTGTACCTCAATTTCAGAGCTACAGTGTCCCCCACGAATATGGGCCCCACTGGTAAACATGAACGAAACAGACTGTAAAAAACTTATTGCTGATTATTTTTTATCATTCACTGAATCTAATCTTTATTTGGAGTACGATGACTAAAATGTAAACATTTTATTACCACATTTACACCACCTATCAAACACTTTAATACATTACACACCAAACGTTTTAGATACACTACCAGCCAAATGCTTTAGATACACTACCAGCCAAACGCTTTAGATACACTACCAACCAAACGCTTTAGATTCACTACCAGCCAAACATTTTAGATACACTACCAGCCAAACGTTTTAGATACCCTACCAGCCAAACGCTTTAGATACACTACCAGCCAAACATTTTAGATACACTACCAGCCAAACGCTTTAGATACACTACCAGCCAAACATTTTAGTACACTACCAGCCAAACGCTTTAGATCACTACCAGCCAAACGTTTTAGATACACTACCAGCCAAACGCTTTAGATACACTACCAGTAAAACGCTTTAGATACACTACCAGCCAAACGCTTTAGTACACTACCAGCCAAACGTTTTAGATACACTACCAGCCAAACATTTTAGATACACTACCAGCCAAACGCTTTAGATACACTACCAGCCAAACATTTTAGTACACTACCAGCCAAACGCTTTAGTACACTACCAGCCAAACGTTTTAGATACACTACCAGCCAAACGCTTTAGTACACTACCAGCCAAACGTTTTAGATACACTACCAGCCAAACGTTTTAGATACACTACCAGTCAAACGCTTTAGATACACTACCAGCCAAACGCTTTAGATACACTACCAGTCAAACGTTTTAGATACACTACCAGCCAAACGTTTTAGATACACTACCAGCCAAACGTTTTAGATACACTACCAGTCAAACGCTTTAGATCACTACCAGCCAAACGTTTTAGATACACTACCAGCCAAACGCTTTAGATACACTACCAGCCAAACGTTTTAGATACACTACCAGCCAAACGCTTTAGATACACTACCAGCCAAACATTTTAGATACACTACCAGCCAAACGCTTTAGATACACTACCAGCCAAACGTTTTAGATACACTACCAGCTAAACGTTTTAGATACACTACCAGCCAAACGCTTTAGATACACTACCAGCCAAACATTTTAGATCACTACCAGCCAAACGCTTTAGATCACTACCAGCCAAACGCTTTAGATACACTACCAGCCAAACATTTTAGATACACTACCAGCCAAACGCTTTAGATACACTACCAGCCAAACGCTTTAGATACACTACCAGCCAAACGCTTTAGATACACTACCAACCAAACCCTTTAGATACACTACCAGCCAAACATTTTAGATCACTACCAGCCAAACGCTTTAGATACACTACCAGTCAAACGCTTTAGATCACTACCAGCCAAACGTTTTAGATACACTACCAGTCAAACGCTTTAGATCACTACCAGCCAAACGTTTTAGATACACTACCAGCCAAACGCTTTAGATACACTACCAGTCAAACGCTTTAGATCACTACCAGCCAAACGTTTTAGATACACTACCAGTCAAACGCTTTAGATCACTACCAGCCAAACGTTTTAGATACACTACCAGCCAAACGTTTTAGATACACTACCAGTCAAACGCTTTAGATAACTACCAGCCAAACGTTTTAGATACACTACCAGCCAAACGCTTTAGATACACTACCAGCCAAACGTTTTAGATATACTACCAACCAAACGCTTTAGATACACTACCAGCCAAACGTTTTAGATACACTACCAGCCAAACGCTTTAGATACACTACCAGCCAAACGTTTTAGATACACTACCAGCTAAACGTTTTAGATACACTACCAGCCAAACGCTTTAGATACACTACCAGCCAAACGCTTTAGATACACTACCAGCCAAACATTTCAGATACACTACCAGCCAAACGCTTTAGATACACTACCAGCCAAACGCTTTAGATACACTACCAGCCAAACATTTTAGATACACTACCAGCCAAACGCTTTAGGTACACTACCAGCCAAACATTTTAGTACACTACCAGCCAAACGCTTTAGATCACTACCAGCCAAACGTTTTAGATACACTACCAGCCAAACGCTTTAGATACACTACCAGTCAAACGCTTTAGATACACTACCAGCCAAACGCTTTAGTACACTACCAGCCAAACGTTTTAGATACACTACCAGCCAAACATTTTAGATACACTACCAGCCAAACGTTTTAGATATACTACCAGCCAAACGCTTTAGATCACTACCAGCCAAACGCTTTAGATACACTACCAGTCAAACGCTTTAGATACACTACCAGCCAAACGTTTTAGATACACTACCAGTCAAACGCTTTAGATCACTACCAGCCAAACGTTTTAGATACACTACCAGCCAAACGCTTTAGATACACTACCAGCCAAACGTTTTAGATACACTACCAGCCAAACGCTTTAGATACACTACCAGCCAAACATTTTAGATACACTACCAGCTAAACGCTTTAGATACACTACCAGCCAAACGTTTTAGATACACTACCAGCTAAACGCTTTAGATACACTACCAGCCAAACGCTTTAGATACACTACCAGCCAAACATTTTAGATACACTACCAGTCAAACGCTTTAGATCACTACCAGCCAAACGTTTTAGATACACTACCAGCCAAACGCTTTAGATACACTACCAGCCAAACGCTTTAGATCACTACCAGCCAAACGTTTTAGATACACTACCAGTCAAACGCTTTAGATCACTACCAGCCAAACGTTTTAGATACACTACCAGCCAAACGCTTTAGATACACTACCAGTCAAACGCTTTAGATCACTACCAGCCAAACGTTTTAGATACACTACCAGTCAAACGCTTTAGATCACTACCAGCCAAACGTTTTAGATACACTACCAGCCAAAAGTTTTAGATACACTACCAGTCAAATGCTTTAGATCACTACCAGCCAAACGTTTTAGATACACTACCAGCCAAACGCTTTAGATACACTACCAGCCAAACGTTTTAGATACACTACCAGCCAAACGCTTTAGATACACTACCAGCCAAACATTTTAGATACACTACCAGCCAAACGCTTTAGATACACTACCAGCCAAACGTTTTAGATACACTACCAGCTAAACGTTTTAGATACACTACCAGCCAAACGCTTTAGATACACTACCAGCCAAACGCTTTAGTACACTACCAACCAAACGCTTTAGATACACTACCAGCCAAACGCTTTAGATACACTACCAGCCAAACGCTTTAGATACACTACCAGCCAAACATTTTAGATCACTACCAGCCAAACGCTTTAGATCACTACCAGCCAAACGCTTTAGATACACTACCAGCCAAACATTTTAGATACACTACCAGCCAAACGCTTTAGATACACTACCAGCCAAACGCTTTAGATACACTACCAGCCAAACGCTTTAGATACACTACCAACCAAACCCTTTAGATACACTACCAGCCAAACATTTTAGATCACTACCAGCCAAACGCTTTAGATACACTACCAGTCAAACGCTTTAGATCACTACCAGCCAAACGTTTTAGATACACTACCAGTCAAACGCTTTAGATCACTACCAGCCAAACGTTTTAGATACACTACCAGCCAAACGCTTTAGATACACTACCAGTCAAACGCTTTAGATCACTACCAGCCAAACGTTTTAGATACACTACCAGTCAAACGCTTTAGATCACTACCAGCCAAACGTTTTAGATACACTACCAGCCAAACGTTTTAGATACACTACCAGTCAAACGCTTTAGATAACTACCAGCCAAACGTTTTAGATACACTACCAGCCAAACGCTTTAGATACACTACCAGCCAAACGTTTTAGATATACTACCAGCCAAACGCTTTAGATACACTACCAGCCAAACGCTTTAGATCACTACCAGCCAAACGCTTTAGATACACTACCAGCCAAACGCTTTAGATCACTACCAGCCAAACGCTTTAGTACACTACCAACCAAACGCTTTAGATACACTACCAGCCAAACGCTTTAGATACACTACCAGCCAAACGCTTTAGATACACTACCAGCCAAACATTTTAGATACACTACCAGCCAAACGCTTTAGATACACTACCAGTCAAACATTTTAGATACACTACCAGCCAAACGCTTTAGATACACTACCAGCCAAACGCTTTAGATCACTACCAGCCAAACGCTTTAGATACACTACCAGCCAAACATTTTAGATACACTACCAGCCAAACATTTTAGATACACTACCAGCCAAACGCTTTAGATACACTACCAGTCAAACATTTTAGATACACTACCAGCCAAACGCTTTAGATACACTACCAGCCAAACGCTTTAGATCACTACCAGCCAAACGCTTTAGATACACTACCAGCCAAACATTTTAGATACACTACCAGCCAAACATTTTAGATACACTACCAGCCAAACGCTTTAGATACACTACCAGCCAAACGCTTTAGATACACTACCAACCAAACCCTTTAGATACACTACCAGCCAAACATTTTAGATCACTACCAGCCAAACGCTTTAGATACACTACCAGCCAAACATTTTAGATCACTACCAGCCAAACGCTTTAGATACACTACCAGTCAAACGCTTTAGATACACTACCAGTCAAACGCTTTAGATACACTACCAGCCAAACGCTTTAGATACACTACCAGCCAAACGCTTTAGATCACTACCAGCCAAACGCTTTAGATCACTACCAGCCAAACGTTTTAGATACACTACCAGCCAAACGCTTTAGATCACTACCAGCCAAACGCTTTAGATACACTACCAGCCAAACGCTTTAGATACACTACCAGCCAAACGCTTTAGATCACTACCAGCCAAACGTTTTAGATACACTACCAGCCAAACGTTTTAGATACACTACCAGCCAAACGCTTTAGATACACTACCAGCCAAACGCTTTAGTACACTACCAGCCAAACGTTTTAGATACACTACCAGCCAAACGTTTTAGATACACTACCAGCCAAACGCTTTAGATACACTACCAGCCAAACGCTTTAGTACACTACCAGCCAAACGTTTTAGATACACTACCAGCCAAACGCTTTAGATACACTACCAGCCAAACGCTTTAGTACACTACCAGCCAAACGTTTTAGATACACTACCAGCCAAACGCTTTAGATACACTACCAGCCAAACGCTTTAGTACACTACCAGCCAAATGCTTTAGATACACTACCAGCCAAACGCTTTAGATACACTACCAGTCAAACGTTTTAGATACACTACCAGCCAAACGTTTTAGATACACTACCAGCCAAACGTTTTAGTACACTACCAGCCAAACGCTTTAGATACACTACCAGCCAAACGTTTTAGATACACTACCAGCCAAACATTTTAGATACACTACCAGTCAAACGCTTTAGATACACTACCAGCCAAACGCTTTAGATACACTACCAGCCAAACGCTTTAGTACACTACCAGTCAAACGCTTTAGATACACTACCAGCCAAACGCTTTAGATACACTACCAGCCAAACGCTTTAGTACACTACCAGCCAAACGCTTTAGATACACTACCAGCCAAACGCTTTAGTACACTACCAGCCAAATGCTTTAGATAGACTACCAGCCAAACGCTTTAGATACACTACCAGTCAAACATTTTAGATACACTACCAGCCAAACGTTTTAGATACACTACCAGCCAAACGTTTTAGTACACTACCAGCCAAACGCTTTAGATACACTACCAGCCAAACGTTTTAGATACACTACCAGCCAAACATTTTAGATACACTACCAGTCAAACGCTTTAGATACACTACCAGCCAAACGCTTTAGATTCACCACCAGCCAAACGTTTTAGATACACTACCAGCCAAACATTTTAGATACACTACCAGTCAAACGCTTTAGATACACTACCAGCCAAACGCTTTAGATTCACCACCAGCCAAACGCTTTAGATACACTACCAGCCAAACGCTTTAGTACACTACCAGCCAAACGTTTTAGATACACTACCAGCCAAACGCTTTAGTACACTACCAGACAAACGTTTTAGATACACTACCAACCAAACGCTTTAGATACACTACCAGCCAAACGCTTTAGATTCACTACCAGCCAAACGCTTTAGATACACTACCAGCCAAACGCTTTAGTACACTACCAGTCAAACGCTTTAGTACACTACCAGCCAAACGCTTTAGATACACTACCAGCCAAACGCTTTAGATACACTACCAGCCAAACGCTTTAGTACACTACCAGACAAACGTTTTAGATACACTACCAGCCAAACGTTTTAGTACACTACCAGACAAACGCTTTAGATACACTACCAGCCAAACGCTTTAGTACACTACCAGCCAAACGCTTTAGATACACTACCAGCCAAACGCTTTAGATACACTACCAGCCAAACGCTTTAGTACACTACCAGACAAACGTTTTAGATACACTACCAGCCAAACGCTTTAGATACACTACCAGCCAAACGCTTTAGATACACTACCAGTCAAACGCTTTAGATACACTACCAGCCAAACGCTTTAGATACACTACCAGCCAAACGCTTTAGTACACTACCAGACAAACGTTTTAGATACACTACCAACCAAACGCTTTAGATACACTACCAGCCAAACATTTTAGATACACTACCAGCCAAACGTTTTAGTACACTACCAGCCAAACGCTTTAGTACACTACCGGCCAAACGTTTTAGATACACTACCAGCCAAACGCTTTAGTACACTACCAACCAAACGCTTTAGATACACTACCAGCCAAATGCTTTAGATACACTACCAGCCAAATGCTTTAGATACACTACCAGCCAAACATTTTAGATACACTACCAGCCAAACGTTTTAGTACACTACCAGCCAAACGCTTTAGTACACTACCGGCCAAACGCTTTAGATACACTACCAGCCAAACGCTTTAGATACACTACCAGCCAAACATTTTAGATACACTACCAGCCAAACGTTTTAGAACACAACCAGTCAAACGTTTTAGTACACTACCGGCCAAACGCTTTAGATACACTACCAGCCAAACGCTTTAGATACACTACCAGCCAAACATTTTAGATACACTACCAGCCAAACGTTTTAGATCACTACCAGCCAAACGTTTTAGATACACTACCAGCCAAACGTTTTAGATAAACTACCAGCCAAACGTTTTAGTACACTACCGGCCAAACGCTTTACATACACTACCAGCCAAACGCTTTAGATACACTACCAGCCAAACATTTTAGATACACTACCAGCCAAACGTTTTAGATCACTACCAGCCAAACGCTTTAGATACACTACCAGCCAAACGCTTTAGATACACTACCAGCCAAACGCTTTAGTACACTACCAGACAAACGTTTTAGATACACTACCAACCAAACGCTTTAGATACACTACCAGCCAAACATTTTAGATACACTACCAGCCAAACGTTTTAGTACACTACCAGCCAAACGCTTTAGTACACTACCGGCCAAACGTTTTAGATACACTACCAGCCAAACGCTTTAGTACACTACCAACCAAACGCTTTAGATACACTACCAGCCAAATGCTTTAGATACACTACCAGCCAAATGCTTTAGATACACTACCAGCCAAACATTTTAGATACACTACCAGCCAAACGTTTTAGTACACTACCAGCCAAACGCTTTAGTACACTACCGGCCAAACGCTTTAGATACACTACCAGCCAAACGCTTTAGATACACTACCAGCCAAACATTTTAGATACACTACCAGCCAAACGTTTTAGAACACAACCAGTCAAACGTTTTAGTACACTACCGGCCAAACGCTTTAGATACACTACCAGCCAAACGCTTTAGATACACTACCAGCCAAACATTTTAGATACACTACCAGCCAAACGTTTTAGATCACTACCAGCCAAACGTTTTAGATACACTACCAGCCAAACGTTTTAGATAAACTACCAGCCAAACGTTTTAGTACACTACCGGCCAAACGCTTTACATACACTACCAGCCAAACGCTTTAGATACACTACCAGCCAAACATTTTAGATACACTACCAGCCAAACGTTTTAGATCACTACCAGCCAAACGCTTTAGATACACTACCAGCCAAACGCTTTAGATACACTACCGGTCAAATGTTTTAGTACACTACCAGCCAAACGCTTTAGATCACTACCAGCCAAACGCTTTAGATACACTACCAGTCAAACATTTTAGATACACTACCAGCCAAACGTTTTAGAACACTACCAGCCAAACGTTTTAGAACACTACCGGTCAAACGTTTTAGTACACTACCGGTCAAATGTTTTAGTACACTACCAGTCAAACGTTTTAGTACACTACCAGTCAAATGTTTTAGTACACTTCCAGCCAAACGTTTTAGATACACTACCAGCCAAACGTTTTAGATACACTACCAGCCAAACGTTTTAGATACACTACCAGTCAAACGCTTTAGATCACTACCAGTCAAACGTTTTAGATACACCACCAGCCAAACGTTTTAGTACACTACCAGCCAAACGTTTTAGTACACTACCAGTCAAACGTTTTAGATACACTACCAGCCAAATGTTTTAGTACACTACCAGCCAAACGTTTTAGATACACTACCAGTCAAACGTTTTAGTACACTACCAGTCACACGTTTTAGTACACTACCAGCCAAACGTTTTAGTACACTACCAGTCACACGTTTTAGTACACTACCAGTCAAACGTTTTAGTACACTACCAGCCAAACGTTTTAGATACACTACCAGTCAAACGTTTTAGTACACTACCAGCCAAACGTTTTAGATCACTACCAGTCAAACGTTTTAGTACACTACCAGTCAAACGTTTTAGTACACTACCAGCCAAACGTTTTAGATAACTACCAGTCAAACGTTTTAGTACACTACCAGCCAAACGTTTTAGTACACTACCAGCCAAACGTTTTAGTACACTACCAGCCAAACGTTTTAGTACACTACCAGCCAAACGTTTTAGAACACTACTGGGCAAACATTTTAGAACTGCTCTAAAACTTTTGACTAGTAGTGTATAATATTTTTTTCAGATATGTAAGCCACAATTGCCAATTATTGAGTCTGCTCCTGTTTAATGAGACTAGTGAACACAAAGCAAGAAATCTCCATCCATTTCTGTCTACAGTGTTGAGAAAATATTTATTTCATGATTTAGCTTTTCTTTTAAACAAAGGTTGGATTTTGGTTAATACTTTGAATGAAATATAAAAAGGATTAGCAATAGAGAATATTTATCACAGCTTATTTTGGTCATATTTAGCAGGGGTGCCATTATTTGTGGAGTGCACTTTATGTAGAGGGTCTGCATGTGATGTTTTAGGCAGTGGAAGTTACACCCACTGAGAGGCAGAAAGACTAACTGAGTCTTGCATGCACGCTGTGGCAAGAGAAAACAGCTGTTGAGCAATTGCCTAAAAACAGATTTAGCAAAAAATTCAGAGCGATCTTTTTACAGACTGCCAAGAGCTAAAGACAGGAGAAGCACATTGCACAAAGATTTCGTCGGCATTTTTTAAAAAACACCCATGATGATGAGCCTTGTGTTCTACAGACGTGATGGGGTGGTTAGACAGCATTAGGTGGCACAAATCCAGTTCTCCTTATAAGAGAGAATTTCTACACAAAGCAGGTTAGACAGTCAGCCAGATAACTATGTGGATGTGGAAGTCAAACCTGGAACATTAACAATCGCAACAGACCACAAGAATTCATATTCTACTGTTAAGTCTTTATTAAAAGCAGATAATCACTTGTTTCGATGGTCCCATAGTAAATGTTGCATGTTATGCTACGCCATCTGACCGAAGGGGCACATATCCACTCTCTCTCACTCTCTCTCTCTCTCTCTCTCTCTCTCTCTCTCTCTCTCTCTATATATATATATATATATATATATATATATATATATATATATATATATATATATATATATATATATACACACACTACCGGTTAAAAGTTTGGGATCAACTTTTCTTGTTTTCAATGGAGTATCTTCCTTCCTTAACACAACAATGGACTGACGGGTCTCTAAAGAAAGTTGTTTTATTTCTGGTCATTTTGAGTCTGTCAGCAAGTCATCAACTGCTGATGCTTCAGATACTAAACTAATCTAGAATGTTGTTACTCCCTTTTATACTCACTTATTAGTAGAATGTTTTTCAGCTGTACATCACAATTGAACAAGAGTGTCCTAACAACCAATTAGTCCACTAACATCCTTAACTTGGATCGACGGCTGTACCAGGAGATTTAGACAGAGGACTGAGAATTGCTGATAATAGGACTAATATATATATATATATATATATATATATATATATATATATATATAGGCACTAAACGGCAAGCGTGACTAAACAGTCGCAATGATTTACAAATCTTGCAAAAAAAGTGCATTTCCTTGTGCTGTTTCTCTCGGAGTATAAATGGAAGCCAAAGGCTTTGGGTGGCCTGAATGCCCCCCAGGTCCAGTTGCACTTCCTGGCAGGGAGGTTTAACAGTGCCTGCTTCTAAACTAAATGAGCCTCTTTGTGTTGCTGTCCAAAAACTTGCATTCATTCTGTCGTCCTTTTCATCCCCTCTATCCAAGGGTCAGCAGGAATCACAGGGAGGTAGAGGTAGATAGATGGCCATCGCTTGGACAAAACTTAGTTTTTTAGGTTTCGCTACAAGAAAAACTAACTGTCATACCCGGGAAATGGTTGTCACCACAAGTCTGGCACCTTAGCATTGATCAACATAAAGCATGTGTAAAAAAATGTAGCACTTCATTTGAGGGCTGCCAACAC
Source organism: Megaleporinus macrocephalus (assembly GCA_021613375.1). Classification (NCBI taxonomy): domain Eukaryota; kingdom Metazoa; phylum Chordata; class Actinopteri; order Characiformes; family Anostomidae; genus Megaleporinus; species Megaleporinus macrocephalus. Next base: position 19,770,443 of record CM038725.1, on the reverse strand, counting down.
AGGGACGTGTGCATGAGCACTGATTAATGAATTTGGAATATGATGTTTGAATATTTATGAATAGCTTAAGCATCATTTCCAAGTGAATAGGCAGAAGGCCTAAATATTAGATCTATAGAAGACTCTGAGTACTAGTATATATTATCCCTACATGTATGAACATTCAACTTTGAGTACAAAAAACCTGAAAAAAGTGAAAAAGTAGTAAATACTACTCCAGTAACAGTAGAAGGTCATTGTCTATATTTCTACTTCGGAACAAAAGAATAAACTTCCATGCTTTTGAAAAGGAAATTCCACCTTTAAATTATTAATTTGTGAATAAAGACATTCAAAGTGGTTTAATCAAGGGTGTAGAATCAGCTTGGATGGAGATGACGTGTCCCCAGTGATTATTGAATTGTCCCCACCAATAATTTGATCCTTTCCCACAAAAAAATCTCTCATTAACCTAGAGGTTCAGAAAGGGTTAAATCATGTTCTCTACTCGAGCCCTACCTCCTGGTAACACATACGGCCAGTGTGATTGGCTGTGCCTTTCCCTGCTGTCACGTGAGACTCTGTAGCTATGTTAGGTTGTTAGCAGCGCCAAAACTAGAAAGAAAACTTTCCAGACTTATGTGAGACTTAAAGTAAAGTTAATAAGTCTTTAGATGTGAACTCACTGCTTGTCAACACCTGGCAACACTATCTGAACGAAAATATGTCTTGTATGTTCACTGACACATTGAGAGAGATTTTTTGTTCTGTGATTGCTACACCAAGAGCAAATCTACGCCCTTGGGTTTAATTACATCTCAACAACTGAGTTAGGCAGACAGTTTGAAATATCAGTAAAATTAATATTACAACCATTGTACAATTTTAAACAATAGTTTCCATGAAGGAGAGCTGGAAACATGAAAACAGTCTCAACCAATGACAGAAGCTAAACTTTTATATAGATTTGTCATGTTGTAGCTGTACCAAAATCTCCATTCCTCTGTTTTCAAATCGTTTGTATCTTTTTTTTAACACACAATGTAAAACTCCAGTTATATTTCACATATGTACTAGACCAGAAGAAAAGATCTAAAATTTAATGTAAAAAATATTTTTTTTAAATCTATTACAACTAAAGAAATGCTGAGTATACTCCATTACTTGCTATTATGTAACAGTGCTATAAATAGAACATGTCATCTTGATAGTTTGATAGTACTGATATATAATCAATCAGTCATATGTATGTATTAGGTTGTTTCCCTACAAAATAAAGTGCTAGTGAAAATGTTTAAAGCTAATCAATCTTCTCAGTACATCAGAGATTTACTTCAGAAAACATCTACATACACCCTGTAGGTCAGTGGCCACCAACCCTGGTCCTAGAGAGTCTAGTTCCAACCACCATCAGCCACACTTGCTCCAGCTAATTAACATATTTAGAAGTCCCTGATTAGCATTAGGTAAAGAGGAGGCAGCAGTTCAGATGGAGGCTGGAACTGAGCTCTGCAGGAAAGCAGATCCCCAGTAGGAGAGCTGATGACCACTGATGTAGAAAAAGTTATTTAACTCATTTCAAATACATTTTTAGTTGATTTGAAATATCGTCACTGTCCAAAGAAAAACATGTACCTTTAATCTGAAAGCTGCCCTTTATATCCTGTAAACGTTTCATTATGACTGGACCAATAGAAACGCTCCAGAATCACTTGGAATAAAACCTCTTTAGATAAACATTAAAGGTAAAGAAGGCTTTGGTCCTCTCTGGTGAAGTTAGTATTTTGGAGATATGCGTTTTTCTTTAGACAGCAACAATATGCAAACACCACTGGTCCTGTATTTTTTTATTTGATTTATTTTTTTTTTTGCTGTAAGCAGAACAACAAAATCAAGCTGTTTATGGTTTATTTACAAACAGGTTCTACAGTGCCAACAGAAGTACTCAAGCTTTTTCGCTGTAGTCACAGTACATACATGATACAATAGGATGTACATGTGTAATTTGGCTTACAGTCACTTTCAATGATAGCACAACCAATTATCGTTGATAACAAGGAGATAAACAATGAAGTGTAAGGAAATAAATAGATATACATATTTCATATTTACATGGTGCAGTGTTTACAAAAAACAAAGGTTAAGAGTACTAACTTGAATACAGTAAACTCAATATAATTGATTAATTATGCAATCAGCGTAAACAGGAATCACTGATAGTTACTTTACCTGTCAAATACACTTGTCCATGTGTCCGAGTGTCTTGATCAATATACATATGTTTCATTTCATATTTGTAAATAAAGTATTGTAAACCTGTTAGTCGAGTGCTGAATTAACATATTACTGTTTGAGAAACTAGTTATTTGCTTTAGCAGTGATAAAGACCATACAGATACAGCTGTATGCAAAAACTTGGGTGCCCTGGTCAATTATATGTTTGGCTAATTTCAAGGTGAAAGTGAGTAAACACGTCCTTTATAGAGAATCCACTACTGCATGTTATGATACTATAATATATTATAATACAAACACTGTTTACCCAATGACTGTCACATATAAAAACAAGAAGCCGAAGATCCCTTTCTCCCTCTTCGAAAAACAACATGCACGATTTGACCAGGGTGCTCAAACTTTTTCATACAAGTGTAAATTGCAGACAGATTTGTTAACATGGGCGCATAAGAAAATTGTACATTCCTTACTTATCATCACAGTCAGTCGTCAAAGCATTACTTCTTCAGAATCCTATCTGCGCATACTGTCATGAGCACAGTCTACACCAAGCCTACATTACTGGCCCATTCTGATTATGATATTCTACAGGGGGAACAGGCATGGAGAGGCAAGGGGAGATGTAAATAACAAACTCCATGAGATGGCGGGGGAAAAAAGGAGAAGAGAAGAAAAGAGAAGAGAAGAGAACATGCCTATATATCGGAGCTCATCTCAGCACACTGTTTATCAGATATGTGTGATGCCAGAGACTCTATGATGTCCAACAGCAGCGGCTGGCTGAGAGATCGCAGGTTGGGGAGCTTGGACACCTTTAGGGAAGGAGAGGAAAGCAAAACAAATAAACAAACAGTAAACAAAACGATATAAACCAAACAGGAGTGCAACCGATGAACATACAAGCAAATAAAACTAAACCAAAAAAGGTAATAAAAGCTGGAACATGGCACCTTTGTTTTTGGTGAGTTGCAGTTGCATGCTGCATGCAGACACTCATATTATATAGTACCATCTACACACATTGTGAATCACAAACAAAAGCAATTCCCTCTGCACTGATCACCTGATCATCATGACTGACAATGATTATGATCATTGCACTGATATACAAAGTTCACCTCTCCAACAGAACTGAACTCCTTACAAGGTTAGGCATTTTCTTCTGCCGATCAAAAAACTGCACTGATTAGAACCAGCCGAGATGATGAGACGGGGTTAGCCGTGGTCAGGTAGCCAGCACACCCTCAGAGCCCCGGTTAACAGCATACCCACCTTGATAAACTGGTGCACTATAATATGTAGACAGTGCTTCTTCATGTCCAGAGCCTGAGTCTTATCAGCTGCTTCAAGTATCTAAAAACAATACAGAAAACAATGCAAAGGACAAGAGAATTTAAAAATTGCAATTCCTTTAATTTACTATTTTTTAAAAGACAATTAAAGATTAAGATTGATAAAAGCAAGACAATCATATGCTTTTATGTACTATCATTAGTTATACTGTATTTTGATTATTTATATTCAACAACCATTTTCTAATCTCTCTTTACCCTTTTATTACTAATTAAACAGGCTGATTTTGTTTTGTCTTTAATGTTAGCCATACACTAGATGACACTTAAAAGACTCTGAGAAGACAATTAATAGACTAAAGTCTGAAACCGTCTCACAAATAGAGACAAGTCACAGACTAGTCACAGGTTATGATTTTGAAAAGACTGGGGATCTTTAAGAGTCACTATTTTTTATTTCTTTAAGACCAACTAGATTCCTTTTGAGATTATTTCCCATCATGCTCCTGGTGGAATTTTACAGGAAGAGAAACTGTTGAACAATGGAGCAGAAACAGAAGCACCTTGTGGCCACAGCTGGCTAAGTGTGTGCAGTGATTTGTACAGTTTCTCCTCCTGTTGTACAGTTCAGGAGAACTGCAGTTTCCGAACCCCTCGCCGGACTCCCCTCCATGTCTAACTTCTTTACCCACCAGACATTCCTGTATCTGCCTTGCAGCTTCTCGGTTGGTGGTAAGTGAAAAGAGCTCTCCTATTGGTTGTCGACAACGTTCACATCACTATTTGCGTGAGCCATGACTTAAGACTTAATATTAAACACGGCTGATTTTATTGGAATGCTAGGACGAGAAAAAGACTTAAACCTGCAGTCTTGACCACCTTACACTAAACAATCGAGATAACACGAGCGCAACTCAACTCTAGCAGGACTTTCATGATTTTATTCCGACATTGGAAATTCGTCTGCGACAGTAAAAACGCTTGAAAAGTCGGTTGGTGTGAGTTCAGCATTTGACTGACAGACTGAAGAAGCTGCATTAAAGAGGTGTACTCTATTCTGAGTGAAGCTCATTTAGAAAGTGTAAAAGACAAACATGCATATGCAGCTGTCTGGGCACAAATTAAGTGTCACCCTACAATTAGTCTTAATCATTTTATATTTATGAGCAATCCACTGTAGGCCTACCTGCAAAACGTTCTCCACAGTTACGTTCATCTCCAGGTTCTGCTTGCAATACGCCTGCAGTCTGTTGTTGGAGAAGCCATAATAATACGGCGCTGCAAACAGGTATCTGTGCTCAGGCTAAGGACAGGAACAATGAGCGCCTTCACAATCCTCCTGTAGTAATTCAACAAACCACAAATAATAAAACAAATGCAATCTTCCCAATGTTTCTAATTTCAGCTATTACTCACACTAAAATCAGAGTGCATTAAAACGATAATACTACCAATGTATCATCACCTCTCATCATTTCTTTGTCCCAGTGGTGTTTAAAGTTACTTGTTTAAATAACTAAAGGAATCCCCAGTTACCTTAGCAGTTATTGATGAAGCAGTATTATGTTTATTCATACACTGAATACAATAACCACTATTAAATTAGAACTCCAAAGTTTTTGTTTACACTGGTGATGATGGAAAGCAGATCTGAAGAGTTTAATGCCTCGGAAATCTCACAGACAACTATTACAAGAAATTATTATTATGAATGTGCTGCCTGATACCAGAGACAAAACTCTACAATAGTATTGACATTTAATCATGGCTAAGAGGTACATGTAAATAATGTATGGTAAAACAGTTCCCGATAACATATTTTTAGGTTTACCGCTATTTTACTACTACAAATATAACATTATATAAAAATCCCAGAAGACACATGAAAGTTGACTGCAGTTTTAGATAGTAAATAAAATGGCTATGTTTGTGATGTAGACATCACAGCCCCCATTGACCATCTTGTCATCAAACTACTTCTTTATGCCTAAAATGCCTTTACTTACACCTCAAGGATAGAATAAAAATTGGTGACACTGTCCCTCCACTATTAAGCCACTACTGGCATTGTTTTGGAAGGATACAGCGAGTCTTCTGGGGGCATGTTGACATCTCCATAATAAATGTAACGCAGCATGGACTCAAAGGCCTGTTTGCTGGGCACCATCTCTCCTATGGAAATATTCACCTGCCCGTCCTCAGGCATGAACGAGCGAAACATCGCCTCGAAATAGCTGTCAGGAGACAAAACAAATAGCACAACTGATCAATAAACCACCACTGTAACTCAATAAAAATAAAACAAAGTTTTATCACTTACTACTTTAGTAAGATTTCTCCCTTTCTATCTGCACCCCCTTAACCTTCTAGTCCTATTTTCATTTTAAAATTAATTACAGAATTTAAAAAAATGCCTGACCTCTGTGTATAAATTCCTCCAATTTGCTCCAAAACAACTTTGAAAGATATCTGTCGTCCTACTAAATTTAATTTTAGGAATGTTTTGCTTCTTATGTAAAGTTATCATCTGTAATGATAAGCAGATTTTTTATGAGTGGTGATATTTTGTGTCTTGTCCACTGAGTGCTTTACCTGGAACGGGCTGCTAGTATGGCTTTGTGAGCTGGACGAGGGTGACCGTCAAGCAAAAGGATGATGTCACAGAATTCCAGCCCTGCTCCTTCCAGATAAGCCTTCATGTCCTGCACCAAAGATGTGCCTGGAAGGCAAAACATACAAAAATCCTAACTGCAACATAAACGCATTCAAGGACAGAAACAAAAAGACAAGTGTTCCAAAGACAGACTCAGTACCAGTGTTTCATACACTGTTACACACAAACATTTGTCTGCTGGCTGGTATTCGGGTGAGAGGCTTGTTCGTATGTCTGTACCTATATCCACTGGCTGATCAGAATAGACTCTGGGAGGTGGCTGCTGTTTTCTTCTTACTATCTCCACAATGAGAGGAGTGGAAAGGTGCTCAAACTCCTTGGTCATAATCACTTGATTGAAGTGGCTCTCCTTCACCACAAAGTTAAGGCAATGCTCCTACAGAGACACAAAAACAAATACATGAATATAAACAAATCCTAAACGTTGAAATCGTTGTCACTGTGTCAGTTAAGAAGGCGTATACAACTATTTTATGGTATCAAGGTATTAAATGTATGAACAGATTACATTTTTTTCCCCACATGTACTAATCTGATAGACACATATTGAACATAGATATATAGATACATGATGCAAGTACAGTTGCATAAGGAAGATGAAAGTCAATAAAAGAACATTTTAAAACCAGTGAAAACAAAACTTCTCCCAACCATGCAAGACCAAGCAGAACACAGACACACTAAACTCTGAAATATAATAATATTTTTGGTTGAGTTCAGTTGATTTTTTTTGATGGTGTCTGTGTACATTTCTGTTAAGTAGACACTTTCTGTTTTTTCCCCCTGATGCTAACTTGTACTTAATGGCTGCTGGGACTGAAAATGAAATAAATGGAATGGTGCTCTCTGATATACATGCAGCACTGTACATGCTACAGAAGCTGATTTAATTTTAACTAGCCTCTCTTTTGTCTCAGTGTTTATTTACACCAGGCAGAGCATTTTTAGATGGAAAAAGGTGATTATAAAAGTGTACACAGATAATTCAATCTCGCACTAGTTTTAAAAGTAGCTTCTAAATTTAATGCAGTGATCAGTTGTGATTGTTTTTGTCAGTGTTTGTATCACTTTGACTCTTCCTCACCTTAAGCTGGTCAAGCTGAAGCTTATTAGCATTTTCACACACACTGAGCACATTCTGCAGGTCGACCGAGGCCTCGATGTACTGCACACACAACTGCTCCAGGCGTGATAGTTTGAAGCTCAAGGCAAGTTTGTATACATCCATGATTAACAGGACATCCTGAACGTGGCCTGAGGAGAGTTAGAGAGGGGTGAACAGGTCATACCAGGATCTGTGACGTATTTACCATACTATTGTTTCACAGTTCGGACCTTGCAATGAGATTAGCTGAGAGGCTGTCACCTACACAATAAAAGCCACCACCAGGTAACAACTGCGTTACAAGTGACAAACAATGAAAAAGGGGGGCGGGGTTTGGAACAGTCTAATGGCAATAAAATGGGATGATTTCAGTGTGTACACATATAAAATATCCTTTCAGGATTATAATTTATTCAAAACTTTTTTTCCTCTATTTTCTATATAAGTATATACACAACCAGTCAAACTGTTTTAAACGTACTAAAACGTTTGTCTGGTAGTGTATCTAAAACGTTTGGCTGGTAGTGTATCTAAAATGTTTGGCCGGTAGTGATCTAAAACGTTTGGCCGGTAGTGTATCTAAAACGTTTGGCCGGTAATGATCTAAAACGTTTGGCCGGTAGTGATCTAAAACGTTTGGCCGAGAGTGATCTAAAACGTTTGGCCGGGAGTGATCTAAAATGTTTGACTGGTAGCGTATCTCTGGCCACATCACTGTTTTCTATGGGTCTCAAACTCTGACTTAAAATAAATCAACTTGATTATCTTGGCAGTGGTTCGAAAGTATTTTAAAATACGCTGAACAGACTTGTGAAAAGAAGGCACCAGTTACATAGTAGAGAAGTACAGCCAATAAAAGGCTGAGTGTACATTTCAACATGGCCTAAAATTTATTCTGATCCAAAACTAGCACTTACTTCATAAATTATTATGTATTATTATTTTAATCGATTACAACTGACTGATAACACCTTCTCAAGAGTCTCCACATTTGGATCAGTGCAGACTGATTGTATAAGTAACTACACCAATACATGTTGAAGGTATATGTTTTACACGCTGCATTAAAAAAATATACCTCTGCGTGGATACTGGATCTTGTCTGTGTACAGGAACTGCATCAGCACCTCAAACGGCTGAGCCTCCGCCTCCCTGATGGAAACCTCAAGCAGAGGAGGACCTCCTGATGACTTGCCAGTGCCAACGCTGTCCTTCTGTTTGCTCCCAGCGGACTCCTCACTATCCTCACTTGCCTCCTGCTTATTCTTCTACAGACAGCAAAAGCATGTACTTTAAAATCATTAAGCAACATTCATTATTTAAATACACTACTCAAATACAATTAACAGACTGTTGAGGTCTGAGAGTGAAACTGTGTGAGGCGGTCTAGCATTACAAAAGAATATCTGTGTAATACCTGTTTCTGTCGATCTCTGGCCTGGAGGATCTTTTTCCGCAACCACTGGCAGCGTGCTGTTACTATGGCAATATGGCCTAGAACCCTCTCTTCTCTCTAGTCAGTGAGGAGGAAACACAGAACGAGAAGGAGAGAGAGATGAATTCATTATATTAAAATCTGTTTTAAGAATAAAGCACAAGTCTTTTTTATCACTTTTTACTGATACACTGTTAGGCTGTGAGACGGTCCTGAATTTGAAAGTCACTATAAAAATGAACTATTCTTTTACCAACCTCTCCTAGGATGAACTCCACATCACAGAACTGTCGGTTCTCCCACAGCTTGCCATAGTCTTCATGAAGAGTGCATTTTGGATAGCAAGAGAACTAAAAGAATGACAAATTATTAAAAGCATTCCAGCTCCTTTGTGTTCAGTTTATGAAAAAAAGCCCCAGTTATTAAAAAGTTTTAAAGAAATTAAAGCTCATAGTTAATAAAGGACAATATCTACAAATGAACCAATTACTTCATGCTCATTTTGTCCTATAAATATTATAGATCAAGTATTTTCTACAAGCTTTACATCATTTTAAATGTCATTTCACAATCAAGACTGTCAATCAATGGAGTTCTTATGAAGATAAAGGTCCGGCAATATTATCAATGACAGAGATCATGTAGGCTGTTCTGTAAACTGCTCACCTGAAACCTGTACATCTCGCCACTGCGAACATTGTTGTCAACAGTTCCTCCAAAAATGTACATGGCATCGTGGATTACTGCTGCTGCATGGAACAGTCTCCCACTGGGCATCTGTGAATGTATGTGTGTCACATTAGGCTAAATAACATGGAACTTATGGCTTCAAACATCTCATATACATTTTTATTTGTTAGAGCTGGCCAACACCTAAAATCATTAGCACAAATTTTCCAGTCAAAAATCACTACTAGACCAGATTTACAGGTTTACATCGTCTTGCATGCTAATAGCGCCCCTTGCTGGAGCAACTTTAGACTGCAACACATGCTCTAAGAGAGAGATTTCCAGAGTCATGGCCACATGTTTTGCAATTAAACAAATTATGTTTTCCACTGTTGTAGCCCTAGCCTGTCAGCTGTAGACACCATAGGAAAAGCATGCAGTATTATAAAACTCAGACAGCCTTACAGTTAAAAATAGTTTAGAAACTCGATTCGACCATTGGCAAACAAGTGTTTTACAACATACATATTTGGTAAACTACACCAATGTAAGTATTAATTAATTATATTACTAATGACACAATGTTTTTTCAATTAATAATAGAGCTATCCATCCATTATTTGCCGCTTATTCCCGCTAGTCAGGGTTACGGGGGGGGGGCATAATAGCTAGTAATCAATAATCTTACACACTGAAAATTATACCCACTAATGTGCTAGAAGTGATTTTCATTGTAAAACCACTCGGTCACTCAGTAAAAATATATCAAATTGAGTTTCCCCATTCATGTGATAGACCGGCGACCTTTCCATGGTGTACCCCGCCTTCGCCCAATAGCGCTGGAATTGGCCCCCCAAGCCCCTTAAGTCTAACTAGCAGGACAGATAAAGCGGAAGATGATCAATGGATGAAGTTATCCCATTTCTGTACACATTATGTCAGCCACTGATATATTAAGCACGCCTGATTTATGGTATTACCTCACTGTCTGTGCTTGGCTGAATCACTTCCCAGGTCTGTGAATCCACATCATAGCAGTGGAGCTCGTTGGGCAAGGTGTTATCCGCCGCTCCCCCAAACACGTAGAGGTGGCGGTCAAATGCAACCATTGTGTGGCCATAGCGTCTCTGAGGTGGAGGGGGTGAGCCTCTAAGTAGGTGTTCAGTTGGGATGCGGGTCCACCTGTTGGGAGTATGAAACATCATCAGCTGCTTCACTTCAATTGTTTGCTAATTTCAGTCCTTTAGAATCAGTAGTAATAAAAGACCACACAATGAATTTACCAGAAATAGTTAAATGTGATATTTTATACGCAAGTTCTGTGGGGTCTTAATGAAATTTCGGTGATACTGTTTTGTTGAAATACCACGAGGACGAAACAGCATAGCATCTTCTTGCCCACCTTAAAAGCTCTGTTCAGAACTGGTTTGAATGTCTGTTGCGTTAAATGATAATGAGTCACTGCTCACCACAAATAGTGCAGCAGTTACTACTATTATACCTGAGGCTTCAGCATGTAAAGTGCTGCACTATTTAAGGTAAGGCTAAAAATTAGACCAAGAAGCTCGACTGGCAGCCTGAAGCATTGGCATAACTGCTGCCTCGTTTAGTGGAACAGGAAAAATCTGAAGAAGCTCATTTCAGCTTAGTGTCAGACACAAACTGGTTAGCTCACACTTACAGGTTTTTGCCTACTGAAGAAAACATAAGCTTAATTCTGAAGCCATGGGCAGAAATACTTAGATGTTGGAGGTGGGGGTTGGAAGTGGTTGGGAGGGGTTATTGTAATAAATTGTGGGTTGGTAACAACTCCTAAAATACCTAAATGCATGAGCGCTATTACAAGTTATGAGTTTTTCATAATGTGCCCCCTTTAATGTCTCAGTAGAGCACTTACATGTGACCTTTAAACTCAAACTGGAAAAGGTTGTTGGTGATTTTGGCTCCACTCTGACCAGAGAAGACAAACATTTTGTCCCGACACACAGCCACTGGGAAGTTACAGCAGGAGGGGGGAATCTCGCCACTCTGTTCTATCTGGTGGGCGACAACAGAACAAGACACAATAACTATTTTACCTCAGTATTGATTTGCTTACTGAGAATTACAAAGAAATAAGATCCATTTCACAGTTGAATTTCACAGTTGAAATATTACTTCCTCTCTCAGTCAAAGAAAAAATCATTATTTCTAAATAGAGAAGCCAATCTCCTAGCTTTTTTAGTAAGACAACAAGAGTCATATTGTCATTCTAAAACTTGTCATGGACTGTTCAGCAAATACACACAAAACCTGTTTCTTTAAGCAAGCAGTGATGTTCTCCCTCTGTTTCAATCACTTTAAATTTTGTAAGAGTAAACATATTATCTGAAGCATGTTTAACTGTATGCAAAATGCTAAATATTGGTTTGTTTTAATCTAAATATAGCCCCATCATGCACCTCTTCCCAGCAAGCCTGTTCACGATCCTGAAGACTGATGGTCCACATGTCATTTAGCCTGTAAAGAAAAACAAACAAACAAGTCAGATCTGTGCTGTACACAGCTTTTACTTTTAAAGTAAACATTTTAAACCCAAAACTGTGTTTCTAATCTCAGAACTGTGATACATTATTATTTACTTTTTTAATGACATACCTTGCATTTCCATCATAACCAGCAAAAATCCACAGTTTGTCGTTATAGACAGTGGCTCCATGGGCAGACCTGGCTACTAACCTGAAATATATATTTAAAAAAAAAAAAAACAGTACAGGTATAGCAACTCTCTGGCAGACTATATGGCAGATCTTACATTTAGACCAAACATCACAATCAACAAACTGTCTTACCTTCCCTCTACCTTCCACTCTGTCCACTGACCAGTAGCAAATTTGTACTCAAACAGATCATTTTTGTTCTTGAGGTTAGAGTTTGAATAGATATCACCTGTGTAGCCACCTAAAACATAATGCAGACAGTAACTTACAATACATAGAGGAAAATCAAAACTACATATCAAAAAAACCCTGCTCATACTACCCCAATATAACGTAAATAAAGAGAAAACAGTGCTGGACTGAGTAAAAAGCATTCTTGACAAAGGAACGCTCTTAAGCTTTGAGCCACAGTTGGTCACTAGTACCACCTACTGGTAGGGTTGTGTTGATACATTAAGCAAAATGAGATTCTGTTCAATTAAGAAGACTGGCCACAAATTGGTATTCTTCGAATAATGAACAAAATTTGAATAAGGGAAAATGATGACTATAATCATGTCATTGCACAACTTTCTAATGACACTGGAGCTAAAAGGTGGTAGGAGTGCTAAAGTTATTGGTGCTGATCTTTTACAAATATTGGTATTTAACCGGTGCGACTGCATTAGACAGTACATTAGATTCTCCATGAGGCATCAGACCTTCGCAATGCATTGTTACACCCTATCTACAAGATCTACAAAGTGATTGATGAATTTTGATGAAAAGTTCTGATGAATTTTAAACTCATTCCAAGTGTTTCTTGTCCAAGCACAACCAGACCCCAAGAGCAAGTTTTAACTCAGTTCAAAACTGACTCAAACTGATCACAGAAAAAGCTACACACAAAATGACAGGACAATGCATTGCATCACTGTAGTTATTAGACAATAACATCATATATATATATATATATATATATATATATATATATATATATATATATATATATATATATATATATATATATATATATATATATATATATGAAATGAGTGACTGCAGCATATTACATGTTTTAAGGTAATGAAAGTAGAAAGTAATAATGAAGTAAAGAGTATATCTAAAGCAATAGGAAACACAGGGTAGAGCAACTTAAGAGACAGGCTGAACAACATGAACATGAAACCTGAACCAGGCCCAAGCCCAAAATGTAATCTTGAATACAATGAAAGACGATGTCAGGTAAGTCTGTAAGTATGCAAGAACACATAAGAAATACCCATAGTGTCATTTTAATAAATAATCAGGGAGGAGTCTAACTAGCCAAAAGCATTAAAATGCCACCTACCAAACACAAACATGCTGCTTCCATACACTACAGCAGAGTGGTGATATCTGGGTGCAGGTGGGGTGCCAGTAGTAAAGGCCCTGTTCAATCAAAAACAGCAGGGTTAATGAGCAAGAAAAGGTTGCATCATTTTTGCCAAAAAAAAAAAAAAAAGAACTCAAATCAAATATTATGACACTCACCGACACCAAGAACAGTCCTTTACATCAAAACGTAGCAGGTCATTAAGCATGTTTTTCCTGCGGGAACAACAGCAGTGAGATTTTGGCAAAAGCTTTGACAATTTCCGTTCATCTTCAGAAGCAGCAGTGTCCAATTTCTTACCCATTGTCCCCTCCAAACACGTAGATAGCATCCCTGTATGCCACTACTGTATGTTTGCTGCGTCTGAGGGGAAAGAAAGATATCACTTAATCATTTAGTATTCAGTAACCACTAGACTGTGGCAGTGTGCTTTCTGTCAGTGCAATATTCATTACTTTATCTTAAAGGAGCCATATGAATGTACAATAGGCTTTTCCTCACCTTGTTAAAACAAAAATGTTTTATGGAGTAAATAAACACAACATACTGTTCACTCTCTAATTCTGACAGACGATATATGGAAAGCTAGCTACTATTCAGCATCCAGTTTTTAAGTAATTGTTTTTGTGATCCAGGCATTTACATTATCAGTCTATTTAGCCAGTGTAAAACATGGACTTATTAATAATAATTATAGAAAATTAATAATACTTTATTTATAGAGCATGTTTCATACGAGTGGCAGCTCAAAGTGCTGTACAGGCAAGTGATATGGCTTATAACAGTAATACAAAAAATGATGTATGTTAATATAAAATCATACAAAACGATGACACATATCAAATTTATAAGATAAATGCCACTGAGACTTTTAGGAGAACCAGACTTACACAGTAAGTTTAAGAAATATGTTTTTAAATGTTTCTTAAAAGTGTGCATTGAGCTTGACTGTCTAATAAAGGTTGGAATTGAGGGCCACGGTTTAGAAGCAGAGTAAAGAGTCTCCCCATGTTCTGGTTGTTGTTGTTTTTTGTATTTTATAGAAGTTGCTTGCTGAAGGCCAGTATCTACAGATCTTAGATCATGAGTTGGAAAATAAACCAACAGACATTCTGGGAGGTAAGCAGGTGCATTACGCTGATGTGGTGCTTTACAATTAGTAGCAGGACTTTAAAATCTGCCCTAAAAGATACAGGTAACCAGTGCAGGTTTTTTTTTAAACTGGAGTGATCTGAGCTCTCTGTTTTGCTGTTCGTTGGGATCCGTGCTGCTGCATTTTGTAAGGGATGGTTTGTATTCTCCAGTAAAAAGAGCATTACAGTAATCAATTCTGCTGTAACAATTGCATCAACAACATTCTCTGTGTCAATCTATGTCAAAAACTCCAAACTTTGCCAAATAAACAGATACAAATATAACAGAGCTGAGACTCTAAGATCTCACTTAGGTTTAATACATCAGTCATGATATATTAAGCTAAAGTACCCAATGAGTTTTTGTACTAAAGATTCTTAAGACTTCTGTTTGTACTCTGTACACTCTACATTTTGGTTCTTCAAGGTTCCCTTAGTAAAAAAATGGTTCTATATAGAACCATACACACCCAAAGGACCTTTTAGGAGTAAACTTTTAAATGTTCTGGGTTTTTGCAGGGTGAAATGGATCTTCAGATTGATGTAAAACATGTTTTCTATATTCTACATAGAACATTTTTTAGAACATGTCAAGGTTGTAACATCAGAGGAACCTCTTTTGGTACTATAAAGAACTATACAACACATTTCCATCAGTCCAAAGAATAGTTTCACCATGCAAATAACCATTTAGGCATGCAGATGATATGTTAATGGTGATGGAAGATGAAGTAATGGAAGTAAAGTGTTAATGGTAAACCGTAAAACAAGTGAATTATGAATCGGGGGGTTCATAATAGTGACTTAGGCTTACCTTGCACCCACAAACTCGTCGCACGGGGGCAGCCGCCTCCAGCGATGAACGGTCTCGAAGGGACCGAAGTTGAGTGTCAAATACTCAACGCTGTCCGAGCAGCTGTGGTCGAAGTCGACACTCGGAGCCACTTTGGATTTACAAGACATGGCTCCAGGAAACCATGACATTCAGTGTGTGCACAACACGGCGCTGTCTGAAGGCCACGGGGGGAAAAAACACCAGCCAGCTCGGCCTGTGTGTGTGGGTGGGCGGGTGGCTAATTTAAACCACCAAAGCTTGCAGCTAACACACCCCTTTTCCCAAAGGAGCTCATACGAGACGAATATTCAGCATCTTTAAGGCTACCTTACACTGAAACAGCAGCATTAACTATAAGTCTGACAATAACTGAGCTGTCATAATCACCTCCTCTCAGCACTTCATACTGCTAGCTGGCTAGGCTAACCACCTGGGCAAGTCAGTTAAATGAGTCCGTAAATGTAGTTTCCTGGAGTCCGCGCGTCCTATATATTACCTAAAACTCACTATATGTTACACAGACCATGGAAATAACACCTGAGTTAGTACGCGAGCGAGTAGAAATATTAGTTTATGCTATCCGGCTACAGCAAAACAAACGACTTAGCTCACTAGCTAACGTTACTTTCCTCATCGCTGCTATGGGCGGAGCCTCCGCAGCACTTGCCATGCGTGATTTCGGCGTCTCTGATTGGTGGACTCGCTCCATTCACAGATTTTTGTTTTAATATTTTTTTTCAACAAAATTATCTCCAAAGTGTAAAGGAAGACCGGTCAAAATATGAAAATACAGATTATTTTTCATTATATGTGGAGAGCAATGTCAGTTCTTTAGGTTTTTTAGTGGCCGCAGTTGTATAGGCTATTGTACAAAAGGGAAGAATATAACTCACCAACAATTAATATACTGATAAATGCTGGAAACAAGTGTGTAAGTAATCATTTGACATGCTCTTCTCCAGAGAAGTAGCATAAATGTTTTTAATTACAGATATAAAGTAAAATGACTTCTCCATTAGCCAGAGTAGCTGTATAGGGAAGAATGAAGCACCAAAATGGAAAATGCCCACCTCACTTCTGGTTCTTCTTTAGTAATGCAATGCATAACAGTTACAGCACATGTCACGACAATAAGTTGATATATACTTAATTTAATTAAGTAAAAAAGAAAGAGCGCAGGAGGATTGCATTTGTATTGATGCAAATATTCATTACAAGACACACTACTAAAACATACACCATAATATTACACATTAGTTTTTATGATTAAAATGTTTTGAAAGTGAAATTTAAAAAAATATTGAAGTTATAAAGCAACATATTCAAGGACAGTATGATAATATACAAACTGATCTTGTAAAATACCAAGATCAGTACCTAAAATACCAAGATCAATACCTTATCAAGAGTTGATTGTGTTTTAAAGTGCCTAAGTATCTGTCTGCGCTCTGATTAGTGCTCATCTGTTGTGGTTATTTGATCCCAATAAAAGACTATGGCAGAATATTCACAGCTTTATCTTGGACTTTATTTATAGTTAATTTAGAAACGTATCTTGAAAATATCTTATTTGGGTGTAAAAATTGTTAAAATAAATCAAATTGTGATTTTAATGTAATCCAATTATTTGTATGCACATTATGTATTTGTATCTGTACACAGAGATAAATAAATTAATTAATTAATAATAAAGCGACAGTAATACGGGGGAAAGTGGTCTGGTTGGTCCACAGTCGTAGGGAGGGCGGGGCCGTGCGCGCGGAAGCAGAGAGGCTTTCGCGGCAAGCAAAGCAAAACGCGCCAAATTCAGAGCCGGTGAGGCTCAGAGGGGACTATAATCCGCAGTACAGCTTTTTTTTAACAATAAATGAACAGAAACTACAGTTTATATGAACTCTGACACCTCTATCAGCTGTAGCTAAGAAGACGTGGTTCTGGTTTGCAGCGCGTGAGAACACTGAGAGAGGTTGATGTAAAACTTGTATCAGCGCTGCGTTGGTAGCTTTATGTGGCTATGCTAACAGCGGTTGACAGGAGTAGCAGCAGTGTTTAGCTAACTTTACCAAACACAAAACAGGTCAACAACCTGGGCTGAATTTCCGACCTCTTCTCACTGTCTCGGACTCGCTTCCACGATGGTTTTGCAGAACAGCGGACGATTTAAAGCAGACCGTGATGGAGATCAGGACAATCAGCAGTAAGTTCTCACAACAACAGGCCGAGTGTGGTGTATAGGCAGTCTAAACCTATACATCAGCAAATCTGTTCGTAAACAACTGTACAAACGACTACTAGCTAACATCCTCCCGTATAAACTGCAGTGGAACTTCCTAGCAGCACTTCTGTCACCGAGTTTGTATTCGTGTCTTTTATCCTACTGGTTTAAAATAAAATGTTATACTTTCAAAGTCAGTACTGTGTCCAGTCCCAACGTAGTATGCTGATATGCTGTCAGCAACGTAGCATTATGACAGTAAACACCAAAACATATCTAATCACTCAGTTTTTAATGTTACAAGTTAAAAAATAGGTTATTCTCCATAAATATGCTTGAGCAGAAGTATTACACTTAATAGTAACTACTCAAATACATCAGTGCAGGAAATTAGACAATGTAAAATTAAATGCGGCTACCAAAACAACTTTAAATATTTATCTTTGATATTTTATTGTAGAAATATAAGGTAAGGTTTCTATGACAGTATAGTTAGTCTGCTTGACAGTCCATTTTTGCGCTCATTAGATAAAACATGTTGACAAAGTTTTTCTTTGGGGATAAATTTTGCGGATGGAAAATCGCAATATATGCCATTACAGCAAAGCCCGGTAATATCTTATTATGACTTATGTATCATCATCACTTCATATCATGGTGATTCCTGCCACGGGAAAGCCTTATTTTAAAACTATCACAAAATATAATGTATCTGGTGTTAGGCGTTACATTCATAACCATTTCATGAAAAAATATTTCTATAAAGTCGATTTAAAGGTTTGGATTAATTGCTTTGGATAACTTGTATCCCTATTGTTGTGTATATTGCCTGTTAGGTTTGGTGTATTTCAATTCAAATCGCTTAAAATGCCTTAATTTACTTCTGAATGATTTAAGTATGGTAAAATGTTAAAAATCAGTTTAATATATCAAGCTGAGCATTTAAAACGGAGTATAGTTGTAGTTGAACTCTATTAATCTCAGGTTTACAATTGTTTTTGTTTTGCTATAAAGTGATCATTATTTGCACGCAGGGATGATGGACCTGGCATGTCTGCTGTCAAACGTCTTGAGCGAAGTCATTTCACCGATGGGATGGATGCACGTTTTGGCTTTGAACGGATGAAGGACCCCGGTGAAAAAACTGGATGGTTGATCAATATGCATCCGGTAAGGTCGAGTTTTGGTGGGCCAAGTCAGTCATAATAATTCATGGTCACGTTGCTTTTTCATTTACCGTGATTGTGTGGATAGAAATGTTCTGTTTATAAAGTGCAGCAAAGTTATTCAGTTGTCCAGAGCGTGTGCTGAGTCTGATTCAATGTTTTCTGTGATATCCTCCCCCTTCCAGACTGAGATTCTGGACGAGGACAAGAGGATGATCAGTGCTGTGGATTATTACTTCATTCAGGAGGATGGCAACAGATTCAAGGTAAGGAATAAACTGTGTTCCTTAACCAGCATTTTGTGCATTTTGCCTTTCTCTTACATCCTATAACACTGTTTCTTTTAATAGGTTGCGTTACCATATAAGCCATATTTCTACATAGCAACTAGAAAGGTGAGACCAAACCTCTGAACACATTTTGTTTAATGCATGTGTTTGTATATTTATTATATAAGCAATGTTACATATAACATCTTTTGTGTAGAACTGTGAGCGAGAAGTGATCTCCTTCTTGTCAAAGAAGTTTCAAGGGAAGGTGGCAAAACTAGAGATTGTCCCCAGGGAAGATCTGGACCTGGTACGAAAATGCGTTCAGTATTATATTTTCATTTATTTATCTTCTTTAGTCATTCTTAAGCTTTACGTAACTTAGTTTATATTCCTTACTTAGTTTTATGTTGCATTTCTTGGTTTACTTTTATTTATTTAATGAAAATGTTTTTTTTGTTTTTATATATATATATATATATATATATATATATATATATATATATATATATATATATATATATATATATATATATATATATATATATATATAAAAAAATTGCTTCATCTGCTTTCTAGCCTAACCACCTGGTGGGTCTAAAGCAGAACTACATCAAACTGTCTTTTAACACCGTGGATGACCTCATCAAGGTAAAGCGAGAGATTTCTCCTGCTGTTAAAAAGAACAGGGAGAGAGAGAAATCCAACGATGCCTACACCAACATGCTGTCCAGGTATTAAATACAGTCCCCTTTCAGATAATTGTTATATAGTTTTAAATTAATGAAATGTATTGTAGAGCTGTAATGTTTCATGTGTTTTGGTAAAAGTGAAATGGGTGACGTTTTGATGTGGAATTATGATCATTAACTGTTTTTTATATACATAAACAAATAAAAAGCAAAATTTTGCATTTACTCATAGTGACTCACATATGTTACTTAAACTGGTCCCAGTAAGTATCAATAAGAATCATTAAATTATAGCCTGTTTGCATGTGGGCTGTAGTGCACTTGTAGGTGGAAGTGTGATGACAGCAGATGAAGATGGCACGTCTAAGAAAATATCCGATCAGCTGGACAACATTGTGGATATGAGGGAGTATGATGTGCCTTACCATGTTAGGCTGTCTATCGACCTCAAGATCCATGTGGTAAGTGAACTCCACAGATGTGAATTTAGTCAGTTACAAGGATTTTCACTCAATGTTGTACAACATTCACCCACTCAGTTTTATTAAATAGAATGGCATGTGTGATCACTTCCCAAACTTTCTGTAAATGCAACCTTTCTGTTAGTCTTTGGCCATTTAGTGCAGACTTTTATAACTGAGCAAGGAGTTGATTAAATGCTAAACCAGGTCTCTGGCATTTACAATGTAATCGTCCTATCCTGATTTCAGGCTCACTGGTATAATGTGCGGTACAGAGGCAGTGCTTACCCTCCTGAGATTGTGCGTAGAGATGACCTTGTAGAAAGACCAGTAAGTATTACTGAAACATATTTTTGTCTTTTTATGAGATGTTGGAGTTGTTTATAGGCTGCAATATTTTTTAAATAAAAAAAAAAAAAAAAACAACTGATGGACACACCGTTAGTATTTGCTTACGACTAGTCCAAAACGTGCTTATTTCACTGTAATTCCAGATGCATGCGATTTATTCACTGACCCTGTGGTCTTGTCTTTTACAGGATCCTGTTGTTTTGGCGTTTGATATTGAGACAACAAAGCTTCCTCTCAAATTCCCTGATGCAGAATCAGACCAAATAATGATGATCTCATATATGATTGATGGGCAGGTCTGTTGTCATTTCTAAGACCTGAACATCAGATCTAATTGCAATATTATTAATATACATGATTGCAACAATTAACATTTATTTGTGTTTAGACTTAAATAATTCATTATTTCTGTCCTGTATTAGGGATTTCTGATCACAAACCGGGAGATCGTCTCAGAGGACATTGAAGATTTTGAGTTCACACCTAAGCCGGAGTATGAGGGGCCCTTTACTGTCTTCAATGAACCTGATGAGGCAAGTGAGGGGGGAACAAGAAGTCTGGTGTTCACCAGTTGTTTTCTTTTTCTGGAATTTACTGACAAGGTTCGTGTTATCTGCTTGCAGGCTGCTCTTGTTCAGAGATGGTTTGAGCACATCCATGAAACTAAACCCAACATTTTTGTGACTTACAACGGGGACTTTTTTGACTGGTAAGCCCAAACATTCAGTATAAAAGTGAAATAATCTGCTAGCATGTGCATGTTCAATTCAGAAAGTTTAAAGTAATTCTGCGACTGTTATTTTATTTTTCTCCTCTCTCCATCAGGCCATTTGTAGAAGCACGTGCAGCCCAACATGGCCTTAACATGTACCAGGAGATCGGCTTTCAGAAGGATAACCAGGGCGAGTACAAAGCCAGCCAGGCCCTTCACATGGACTGCCTTAGGTAGGAACAGTCAAAGACAAGAGGGACACGACTAGGGGAGGTTATAGCTTCATAGGAAGATAAAAAGAATGCTGA
The DNA here is from genome assembly GCA_021613375.1 of Megaleporinus macrocephalus. Lineage (NCBI taxonomy): Eukaryota > Metazoa > Chordata > Actinopteri > Characiformes > Anostomidae > Megaleporinus > Megaleporinus macrocephalus. The sequence goes on along the minus strand of CM038725.1, from coordinate 19,748,859 downwards.
GTAACTGTTATTGTATTATTTATTTGTTTTTGGTTTAAAAGGCACATAATACTGTTTATTGTACTACAGTAGTAGAAAATCTATTTTCGTGCTATAAGTGACCACTCACTTTTCCTCTGTCCTTCCCTGTAGGTGGGTAAAAAGAGACAGTTACCTGCCAGTAGGTAGCCACAACCTAAAGGCAGCAGCAAAGGCCAAGCTGAGCTATGACCCTGTTGAACTGGACCCAGAGGAAATGTGCCGCATGGCTACTGAAGAGCCTCAGGTAGAGCCGAACTGATTTAATTCTCACAGTGGTCATTTTAGTGACCATACTTGCATAATCATTTAATTTACTTGTCATACTGGGATTCAGTTATACACAGAAACAGACAATGTTTGTACAGTGCTGTTCAAAACTCTGAGACCGCCCTTTTTATTTATTTAATTTTGCATACGCTTCTGCAACTTTAATTTTTCTATTAGGGCTGTGTAGTTTAGCTGCAAAAATATTAATACTTATAGATTTAGATTTGAATGTCATAAAAGCTGTAGGTGTAATGAGGATGTGTCATAATATATTTACCAGTGTAGTGTATGTTTTCCACTGAAGAACAAATTACTTGTTTAATGATGGTCAAGGTATAGGGCTGAATGATTAATCCTTGTCATTTCAACATTAGCTCTTTTTAAGCGTTTTTTGTGTGTGTGTGTGTGTGTGTGTGTGTGTGTGTGTGTGTGTGTATGTATATATATATATATATATATATATATATATATATATATATATATATGTCATGTTGTTGTGTGTGGTGTTTATTTATTTATTTAATTTTATTAATTGTTTTACTCAATTTGTCTTTGTAGACATTGGCTACTTATTCAGTGTCTGACGCGGTGGCCACCTACTACCTCTACATGAAATACGTCCATCCCTTCATCTTTGCCTTATGCACAATCATCCCCATGGAACCGGACGAGGTCTGTGGTGCACTGTGGACCAATTCTAATTATTTAGAAGATTTTAATGTAAACTACAGGGAAAAAAATGGTGTGTGTGTGTGTGTGTGTGTGTGTGTGTGTGTGTATATATATAAACAAACAAACACACACAATAAATGATTGTAGTCTTTCAGTATACACTTTGGATGAAAAAGCAAGGTTGTTTGCTGTTAAGGCTCATTATTTTGGCTGTTTCCTCCATTTTTCTCTGGATGACTGTATATCTGTGTGTTTTGTTTGTTTAGGTTTTGCGTAAAGGTTCGGGGACGCTATGTGAGGCGTTGTTGATGGTGCAGGCTTTCCATGCCAACATTGTTTTCCCCAATAAGCAGGAGCAAGTGTTTAATAAGCTTACGGATGATGGCCATGTTCTAGACTCTGAGACCTATGTTGGTGGCCACGTCGAGGCCCTGGAGTCTGGAGTCTTCCGAAGTGACATACCCTGCCGATTTAAAATGGTACTCTCCAGTTGCTGTCTGTTCTGTGCTTTTGTGTTACCATAGTGAATTAAATCAGTACTGTTGTTTAAATTACCTAACCGTTTCAGACTAGCTGCTGTTTTTTCAACATCTTTAAGTTTCATTTCTTTTCATTATCAATATCTGTGTCAACAGAACCCTGCAGCATTTGACTTCCTGCTTCAGAGAGTGGAGCGGACTCTTCGTCACGCAATCGAGGAAGAAGAAAAAATTCCACTGGAGCACGTCACAAATTTTAATGAGGTTTGTAGGATTTTATTTTTTAATGTGATGGATCTTTGTACGATAACTGTTTGTGTGAATATTATTTGTTTTTCTATTCCATCAGGTTTGTGATGAGATCAAGAAGAAGTTGATCTCTTTGAAAGAAGTGCCAAACAGGATTGAGTGTCCTCTTATTTACCATCTGGACGTTGGGGCCATGTACCCTAACATCATCCTTACCAACAGACTACAGGTAAGTTACGTTAGATAGGTAAGATAAGAAAAGCCGAGTAGTTTTAAGCTTTTTCCTTATGTCAGTCTTTCTGACCTGATCTACCGTGTATATATTCCTTGCTCCAAAAGTTTAATTAACATATCAAGTAATCATTTAGTTCATAATTCACTGGTCAGGTATGTTAGAGCAGAGATAACATACATGTACATATTGTATGATGTTTAGCCAAACAATTGATTAAATACTGTAGGTCTTTCCCTTTTTTTCTTTTTACATGCTTTTCTTTTTCCCCTCTAAATTTATACCTGTTTTCTTCCTATTAGCCATCTGCCATGGTAGATGAGGCTACCTGTGCAGCATGTGATTTTAATAAGCCTGGAGCCAACTGCCAGCGGAGGATGGCCTGGCAATGGAGAGGAGAGATCAGTAAGTACTCAGGGCTTTATCACCGTGCAGCTGTTTGAGAATGAGTTATTCAGGGTCTCACACACATTATGGTACATTTATTCCACATGAAAGTTGATTAATATTTTCTTGTGTCCTGCAGTGCCAGCCAGTCGTAGCGAGTTTCATCGTATCCAGCAACAGTTGGAGTCAGAAAAGTTTCCACCTCTGTTTCCTAATGGGAGGCCTCGTGCCTTCCACGAGCTGAACAGAGAGGAGCAGGCTCGCCATGAGAAGAAACGTCTAGGAGGTAAGTGTCAGTCGCATGTCAGCTCAAATATATACACAACCAGTGCTGTGACTCCGTAGTCACATTTTACAGTGATCTCTGTAGTAACTTGTAAGAGACAGCCTTTATCACCTGTGGACACCTATATACAACCTAATAGGGCTGTGTATTGGCAAGAACCTGGCGATACAATACATATCGTGATACAGCGGTCACGATTCAATATATCGTGACATACTGCGATACTGTAGGCAAAGTGAAATATTGTGATTTTTCAAATACTACTATTAAAACACACCCCTATATAAACAGGTTTGCCAGTGCTTACAATAGCATTGCACCCTTGCGCTGCTTGTTAATGTTGGAGTGGAGCTGAAAACACTGCCATCTAGTGGTCAAAGGTTTAAACACAACACAATGATTCACTGTCTGCCAGAAATCTGTGTATCGATACTGTGTTCTTGAGTATCAATACGGTATCATGAAACATAATAACATAATATCTTGCACCCCTACAACCAAGGTACATGGAGATCTTAGAAAGCACATTAGACAGTATGGAGGAGGCTGAGATTTATACGTATTGTTTTCCAGATTACTGCAGGAAAGCCTATAAGAAAGTGCATTTGACCAGACTGGAGGAGAGAGTCACCACGATCTGTCAGAGAGAGAACTCCTTTTACGTAGACACGGTCCGAGCTTTCCGTGATCGCCGTTATGAGTTCAAAGGACTGCACAAGGTATTGGGTTTAAGGTCAAACGAAACCAAGCCAAGCCAGTCTCTCAGAGCACGAGGTTAAAATCTTTCTGATGTGACTTACTCACTCTCCCTCCGTGTCTCTCTCACTAGGTGTGGAAGAAAAAGCTGTCTGCGGCTCAGGAGAGTGGTGATGCAGCTGAGGTGAAGCGCTGTAAGAACATGGAGATCCTCTATGAGTCTTTGCAGCTTGCACACAAGTGCATCCTCAACTCTTTCTACGGATACGTTATGAGGAAAGGGTGCGTATGTAAAGGCACAGTGGTATGAGTCACTGAAAGAGCTTCTCTGCCCTTTTGTAACTTTCCTTACAGAAATTTGAGTTAAAAATAAACAATCAACAGCCTTAAATATCATAAATGCATTGATAGTCATGTTATGACTGAGTGTAGATTATTCAAACATGTTTTTAGGGCCCGGTGGTACTCCATGGAGATGGCTGGTATTGTGTGTCACACAGGAGCCAACATCATCACTCAGGCCAGAGAACTAATCGAGCAAATTGGGTAAGGCTTCCATTCCCACAATTAATAAATCTCTGCCCTCAAATATTTATTTTTATTTTTATTATTTTTTATTTTATTATTAAGTGACTTCAAAGTTTATAATCCAGGCCAAATGTATGTTGATCCTAGCAGCCTTTGTCTCACTACCTGAATGCCTGTTTTTGGTACAGGAGGCCGTTGGAGTTGGACACAGATGGTATCTGGTGTGTCCTCCCTAATACATTTCCTGAGAACTTTGTCATTAAATCGTCCAATGAGAAGAAACCAAAAGTCACTATAAGTTATCCTGGAGCCATGCTCAACATCATGGTCAAGGCAAGTTAACTTCCTGTGGATCATTAATGAAAATATCTCGACACAGTGTCCTAAAATATGCAGTCGTTGTAACGAACGTAGCAACGCTACAGTATTTTAATTTTTAGCACATTGTTTGCTGCTAATGTCCAGTTCAAGTGTCAATTTTTACCTTTTAGTACAAAATCCTACACTGTCACATATGAGCAAAGGTATGGACAATGATGGAATGCTTCAGATACAAAGTTGTTGCCTTTATTGTTAAAGGTGTAGGCAGTTATGCGTCATTTCATGAGCAGCAGCTGTTGCATATGTCCTGAAAAAGATTTCCTATAAGAAGTAGGAACTCTGGCAGTAAACATACTGTAGAATTATATTAATGTAAGGTGTTGTATTACCCAGAGGCAGTTAAATTTTTTTTTCTCTGTTTTGTATTCTAGGAAGGTTTCACCAATCATCAGTACCAAGAGCTGGTGGATCCGTCCTCACTGACGTATGAGACCAGAGCCGAGAACAGCATCTTCTTTGAGGTAGATGGGCCATACCTGGCCATGATTCTGCCTGCCTCCAAAGAGGAGGGCAAGAAATTGAAGAAGAGGTAAGAAAAGCATGTCAAAGGCAGCTACAACATTCAGACTAATGTTGCTAATTGTGTTCGCCCCTGGTTTGCTCATTGGGGATCTGACCCGGATTTTTCTGTAAAGCTGCTTTGTGTAAAATAAATAAATATAAATAAATAAACCTTAACCCTAAATGGTTTTAGATTGTTTTTGTGATGGCAGTCCATGATATCTAGGACAGTCAGTTCTTAGGGGGTTTGTGTGAGGTGTGATTTAATTCTGATGTTTGGGCTGTGTGTGTCTCTCTTTGACTGCCAGGTATGCTGTGTTTAATGAAGATGGCTCTCTGGCGGAGTTGAAAGGCTTCGAAGTAAAGAGGAGAGGAGAGCTCCAGCTCATTAAAATCTTCCAGTCTTCTGTTTTCGAGGCTTTTCTCAAGGGCACCACTCTGGAGGAGGTCTATGCTTCTGTCGCTAAAGTGGCAGACTACTGGCTAGATGTGCTCTACAGCAAGGTAGCGTGATTTATGAAGGCATTTTTTTGGCAGCGCTGTCAATTGGGTCAGGATAATAAAAGATCTTTGCTTTAACATGGCTTTACTTTTGTAATGGCTAGTTTTCACTTCGCTTGTATTCGATTTTCTTATGATTTGTGTTCGGTGGATGTTATGTAAATAAATGTTGAAGTCTTCTGTTATTTAATTTTGAGTCAGATCAATGCGTGTCTCTAAAAGTTTGTTAAGGGTGAAATTGTATATGCACTTACAGGCGGCTAACATGCCTGACGCAGAACTCTTTGAGCTGATCTCAGAGAACCGATCCATGTCCCGAAAGCTTGAAGACTATGGTGAACAGAAGTCCACCTCTATTAGCACAGCCAAGCGCCTGGCTGAGTTTCTTGGTGACCAGATGGTAAAAGACGCAGGCCTGAGCTGCCGCTACGTGATTTCCCGTAAACCTGAAGGCTCACCTGTTACTGAAAGGTAAAAGATTTTTATCATTTCATAATTAACATGAGCTCCTGCATAATTTTACCTTAGTGTGTTCACACTGAAGTCAGTTTTAGGCTTTTTAGTTACATGTTAGACAGTGTTAAAGCCTTTCCTTCACTGCATTCTCTCCTTTTTCCTTGAAGGGCGATTCCTTTGGCTATATTCCAGGCCGAAGCTAGTGTGAAGAAGCATTTCCTGCGTAAATGGCTCAAGATGCCCAGCCTTCACGACTTGGACATTAGATCGGTATTTCTGGAAATATATTTGTGTGTGTGTGTGTGTGTGTGTGTGTGTGTGTGTGTGTGTGTGTGTGTGTGTGTGTGTGTGTGTGTGTGTGTGTGTGTGTGTGTGTGTGTGTGTGTGTGTGTGTGTGTGTAATTCTCTGATCTGCTGTCAAGCTCTATGTCCATAATAAATTTGTACAGCTGAAAATTAATATTGTGTTATTGTCTTTGTCTCAGATCCTGGACTGGGGTTACTACATTGAGAGGCTTGGTAGTGCTATACAAAAAATCATCACAATTCCAGCAGCACTGCAGCAGGTGAAGCCATGCACATGATTTTACTTCAGGGCTGGAATATGGTTTACCATAGTTTATCAATGCTACACAAAATGTGTTGAATATTTGCAGGATTTTGATTTGCACACCATATGCCTGTTACTTACATGTTCTTTTATTTCTCTCAGGTGAAAAACCCTGTGCCCAGAGTGCGCCATCCAGACTGGCTGCATAAGAAGCTTTTGGAAAAGAACGACATCTACAAACAGAAGAAAATCAGTGAACTGTTCACTAGTGAAGGAAAGAGACAGGTACACGTAGTTTCCAAATCACAAAATTGTCTTTATCTGGGATGGTATTAAGAAATGTAGTTAGTGTTGTAGTCCAGATTTATCAGGTATGTCACTTTTGCGGCTGTGGATGGAATAAAAATATTAATTCTGGATTATTGTACATAGTTTGAACAAGTAGAATGAGGTGCATTTATGTATGTATTTATTTAGTCAGTTGGTCACCTTTGCTGACTCTGTCTTTTTTTCCTTTTTTTGTTTTGTGATCTTGTATTCATTCTTTTTGACAGGTGACTCAACAGAAGCAGGACGAGGCTCCAGATATAGAGGATTTTGGGGTTCCGCAGCGCCCCCTGCAGCCTGCCATCCTCATCAGCACCAAGAGAAAGAGAGCATCTCAGGGAGAGGACAGCCAGACGGAGTCTCAGGAGCTGGAACTCACTCAGTCTTGGAGAGAGATTCTGGGACCTCCACCACCTAAAGGCACAACACAGGTACAGAAAAGTTTGTAAATAGCATTTCAACAAAAGCCACCATTCAGTGTGTGGCTGCAGTAGGTGCACACGTTTAGTGAGTAAAGTCCTACTACTTTGAATTTGTTTTGTTTTGGGGTTTTTTTGTTGTGGCTGAATTAGATAAATCTGAACATACTTTCAGCAGATGTTTCAGAGTCTCATCTTTTTTTTTTCCAAGATGTATCTGAAGATGTGTAGTGTTATGTTTATTGCTCAAAATTATCAGCAACTAGTGTATGCATAAATTACTAATAAAAGACTTGTGATGACTACATTGCTTAATCTGCACTCACTAAAATTCATTTCTGTGTATGTATGTGTTTAGGAGGAGCGGTTGGTCTGGCTTCGCTACCATAAGAAAAAATGGGAGCTACAGATCCGCCAAAGAAAGGAGCGCAGGAAGAGACGCCGCTTGATTGATGGAGAGGCTCAGTCGACTGGAGGTGGAGTAATAAGGGATGGGCCAACCACAGGACTGGGCAACTTCCTACGCAGGACGGCCAGGAGCATTCTAGACATGCCCTGGCAAATTGTACAGGTGGGCCGATATGCATGGTTAGTCTAAGGTGCTTATATGGTATTTTTTTTATATACAATTTCATTACACTCCTTTTTGTTAAATTATGGTTTTAGTTCAGTTAACGACCAATGATTACAATATCTAAGAACAGAAACTGGTTATGGATTTCAAGACTTCTATACTATGCTATTTACATAACTCATTTTTTCCTCCCCTATCAAATTTAAATTTGTTATTATTTTTGTCTTTTTAATCCTAACAACTAGATTGCAGAGACAAGCCACCCAGGTCTATATAAGCTGTGGGCAGTGATTGGCAGTGACCTGCACTGCATGAAGCTCAATATTCCACGAGTGTTCTATGTCAATCAAAGAGTGCCCAAGCAAGATGAAGGGGCCACATACAAAAAGGTCTGTAGAGCAGAATGCTTTGTAGGTTACCTTCATAGATGAGCTGTGGTATAGAGCTTCATTATAAAAGTCTTGTGAATGCACATGTGCTTAAAAATAATTATATGAAAACATTTCAATCAAGTTATTCTTTTGTACAGGTGAACCGGATATTGCCACGCTCCAACATAGTGTACTACCTGTACCAGTACTCTGTGCCTGAGGACATGTATCAGGAGCATATCAATGAAATTAATGCAGACCTCTCTGCCCCAGACATAGAGGGCGTCTACGAGACACAGGTAATGGAGTAGAGTGGAGCCTTTTCATTTGACTAAGTAAAAATAAGAGTGTTATTTATCATTTACAAAGCTATTTCCAAAATATGAAATACTGATAAAAACCTTAAAAAAGAATAACAGCAGTTATTAATACCAAGTCTTTCCAAAATGTGATGCTCCAGAATCACATTCGTGTGAACTATTTTCTGCAAACTTTTTCTAAATACACATTTAGCAATATAGATGCTGGGCGTCTTTTCATTGTGTTGATAGATGCAGAGCACATGAGCTGCTGGGTTCATGTTAGTCACAGTCACAGTCATTCAGTGTTATAATATTTAAGCTTGACTTATTGCTTTGCTTCTTGATTATTAAGCTTGACAGGAACTAAACTACTGTTAAATAAGTTAAATAAGTATCAGATTCACAATTTTTCACTAACTTTAAAAAAATAAAATATGTATTTAAACATATATTAAAAAATATATAAAATAATATATAGATTTAAAATGAATCCTAGAAGGTTTTGAACACTGGTGTACATGCTTTGGTTGACAATTGCTGTACAATATCATTGGCCACAATAGAAAAATGTATTCCACTATTAATAAACAAATGAATAAATCATTTAAAATTATAAATCTTCTGGTCTTTTAGGAGAAATCTTAACATCTAAAATACATTTCAGAATAAATGTTTGTTCTAAATGTATTCCTTAGCAAAATTTCTAAGGTCTCTGATTTTTCAATTGGGGCAAATGACAGTGGTGTCTTTTCCATAATAATTTAAACCCTCACTAGATTTGAAGTTTTTGGTGATCCACCGTAATAGTCCACTCTTTGTGCATCTGTAGACAATAGACTTGTATATTCTGTGCACAGATCTTTGATGATTCCTTATAAATGTTCTTATAAAATAGTGATTTATTATATTGTACATTATTTTACCTGTTACATATTCACATGATTGACTGAGCATGTTTTTGTGTGTTCGTCCTGCAGGTGCCGCTGCTGTTCCGGGCACTGGTGCAGCTCGGCTGTGTGTGCATGGTCAATAAGCAGGTGGTGAGGGAACTGGCGGGCCGAGAGGCAGACACCTTCGACTTGGAGCACCTGGACATGCGGTCCCTCGCCCAGTTCAGCTACCTAGAACCAGGTAACACTTACAACTACAAGGCTGTTAATAAGTATGAACCCACATATCATATTTATATCCAAGGTTATGCGAAAAATCCACCCCTAATCGTTTTTCTTCACTTGTTTATTCACTAGCTGGTTTGTTTTGACATTTAAGCTTCTTATCATAGACGCTTTTGTTTTGTGCCTTAATAAATAACATACAAAGTTTTTGTATTACAGGAAGTGTGAGGCACATGTACCTGTACCATCATAGTCAAGGCCACAAGGCTCTGTTTGGCCTGTTCATCCCCTCTCAGCGTAAAGCCAACGTCTTTGTCCTTGACACGGTTAGTACTACTGGACTTTCATTTTTCTTCTTCTTTTTAATCAAATCTGTTCTCTTAATTTCCGACATAAATCTTGTGTCTGATTTGATGTGGGCTGTTTCTGAAATGTCCCTTTTACTCTAACTGTAACTTTAAACAACCCTCATAAGTGTAAGTGTATTGTATAATTACCATTTAAAAAAAAAAAAAAAAAAAAAAAAAAAAAAAAATATATATATATATATATATATATATATATATATATATATATATATATATATATATATATATAATTACTATAATAATTGTTTTATTCCTAAAAATGTGTTCCCTCTCATTCTCCCGGCAGGTTCGGAGTAACCAGATGCCAAATCTGAGCACGCTATATGGAGCAGAGCGCACTGCCCTCTTGGAAAAAACCTCTGAGGAGCTGCTGCCACCTGAGAAGCACCTGTTTGAAGTGCGAGCCGAGAACGACGTGAAGGCCATCTACCGTGCCTTGCAGCGCATTCTGCTCAGCTACAAGGTATTAAACACCCATCACACACGCAAAGCTTTGAAGGCCTTTTTTATTTATATATTAATAATAAATATATATATTTATTTATATAAAATAGGAGGAGCGCCGTGGTCCAACTCTCATCGCCGTGCAGTCAAACTGGGACCTGAGGCGGCTGGTGGCCGGCATGGCTGTACTGGAGGAGTTCCCAGTGGTCCCGGTGCATGTGACAGATGAAATTAGCTACAATGTGCTGGACTGGCAGCGACACGGTGCCCGCCGTATGATCAAACACTACCTAAACCTGGACAGCTGCCTTTCTCAAGCCTTTGACATGGCCAGGTACAGCATATACACCACTGACCTTTGACTTTGTGGCTGATTTTACTTCCCTAAATTTAAAAGATAAAAGCCAGGAGGCTCTATTACCACCTTTAAGAGGTGTTGTATTGTAGGCTTTGCAAAGACATTAGTACCTAAAGGACAGTTTAATGGACAAAGACGAAGGCTGGTTTGTAAATAGGTCACAATGTTATAATCCTGTGATCTTAAGCTTGATGGCCAGGTCCTTTGAAAAAAAAAAGAAGTGAATTATTTTAAAATCTACCTTTAGTTTTCTTTCTTGGTACATCATATTCTTATCATTTTTAATCTTCCTCTTCTCTGCACTGTAGATATTACCATCTGCCAGTGGGCAACCTGCCTGAGGACATCTCTATCTTTGGTTCAGACCTGTTTCTGGCTCGTCACCTGCGGAAGCACAACCACTTGCTGTGGCTCTCTCCCACAGCAAGACCTGACCTCGGGGGTAAGGAGGCTGATGACAGTCGCCTGGTGATGGAGAGTGATGAGCGTGGTTCTGTAGAAATCAACACACAGGGCTGCTACTCCACAGGTACACAGCACATTGTATGGGTTGACAGAAACAGTTAGCCTTTAGCTGATGCCTATGGGTGCAGTAAAGTAAATAAATAGCAGTCAGGATCAGTGTTTGCCTTAGTGTCCTGCATTGCTGTATTCAGGGTTTATCCTTTATAGTAATTTGTGCTTCTTTATTTTCTACTTTTACTCTTTTCTTTCAGCGTGTGTGGAGTTAGACATTCAGAGCTTGGCAGTGAACACCATCCTCCAGTCCCAGCATGTCAATGACATGGAGGGTGGAGCCAGTATGGGTGTGAGCTTTGATGTCATTCAGCATGCATCGTTGGAGGAAATGATGTCAGGAAACCAAGGGGCAAACGCTGTGGCCAGCTATGACGAGACTGCTCTCTGCTCCAACACCTTCAGGTGTGCATGCGTTTGGTTTATTACTCTCAGTAGATCATTACTGTCATACAGTGAATGGTCAGTGTAAGAGTATAGTTTCAGTACAAAATAAATAAACAGCAATGGATAAGTAGTAATAAGCAAATAAATAAATAAGCGATGATTTAAGAAAGGTTGTAAACTTTTTATGATATGAATAAACATATTCTTTAAAATTGTGTTGTGGGTGTGTAGGATCCTGAAGAGTATGGTGGTTGGCTGGGTGCGAGAGATCACTCAGTATCATAACGTGTACGCTGATAACCAAGTGATGCACTTCTACCGCTGGCTGCGCTCCCCCAGCTCTCTGCTGTATGACCCAGCACTGCACCGCACACTTCTCAATATGATGAAGAAGCTCTTTTTGCAGTAAGTGATATAAAATACTGTAAAAAGCGTTTGGGAAGAATGCAGCTGTAGTCCACTGAAATTGTATCATATCCTATTTACAGATTTATTGACATAATGTTACCTAGCATGTATTTTAAGATGTTTTTCTGGAGTCTTTATCACTGTCAACTGACTTGGTGTCTCTGTTTCTCACTCAGGCTGGTTGCTGAGTTTAAGAGGCTCGGTTCCTCGGTCGTCTACGGGAACTTTAACCGTATCATCCTAAGTACCAAGAAGCGACGCATTGATGATGCAATTGCATATGTAGAGTACATCACTAAGAGGTGAGACTTTGTTTTCCCATGACAAAGCCAGTAGTTGCCTTGTTCTTTCATCCTACTGCAAGTTTTTTCTACCAAGATACCCAGATCAGCTGCTAAAATACTTTCTCTATTGTCTATTAATACCTATTATATTGGTCATTTATGTGTAAAACGTTTAATTATTCCTAGCATTATTTGATTTTATTATGAAATAAATAGCAAAAAGTTTGTTTAAATCTGATCCCAGCCCTGATCAACAGTCCATGTTAGTTACTAATCTGTGCTATGCAGGTGTTTATCTCATGTGTTTGTACATTATACTTAGGCTAAACAAAAAACTAAATCAGCAAATCTTCAGTTAGGGTGCTTACTATGCCTAGATTCAAAGAGTTGTAAGTAGCTAGGCCTTAAAGAGTGAAATGATCTATAATTCCTGGTATATGATTACCACCATCATTCAAGCGCTATTCAAATAAACTTGTCTTGCAGTATTCATTCCCGGGAGATCTTTCACTCTCTGTCCATCACGTTTTCCCGATGCTGGGAGTTCCTACTGTGGATGGATCCTGCCAACTATGGAGGAGTCAAGGGGAAACTGCCCTCCAGCATCATGTATGGAGAGGTACGTCATGATTCAGTTGGATTACATTGCGTGCGTGTGTAGGTCTTTTTATCCTGTAAATACATCAATTAGATTGTGTCTTTTTGTATTTTTAAAAAAGAATGGCATGGAAAAAAAGAGGAAAGGAAAGAAGGAAGGAGAAGAAGATGAGGGCAGTGAGGATGAGGAGGACCAAGAGGCTGATGAACAGGAAGATGAAGAGCAAGATGGGGAAGAGGTTGAGGACCTTATCGAAAGCAACTGGAACATCATGCAGTATCTGCCTCAGACTGCTTCATGTCAGAAATACTTCCTCATGATCATCTCAGGTAGATTGTTTTTAAATCAATAAATTACAATTAAGTTCATTTAAATATGAATGTTTTAGCATTATATCTTAATCATTCATGTTTTTTCTTAAACTATTGCTTTTCTTAGAGTTTGTTAGTTTACTCTTTTACACGTGTTGCATTTTAACGTAGCATTAGGCCATTTCTGTTGTATTTTAACAAATGTTCATTTCAGAACACACAGTAAGAGCAGGTATTGTGTTTCTTCGTCAAAACAATGCGCTCCAGTGATTCTGGTCATTATAAAGCCACTGAGTGGTTGTGTAGAGCAGTAAACATGTTTTTAAAGTGTAAGGGGAACGAATGTCTGAATGTCTTTTACAGTCAGATGCACTGTAGTTGAGCCAAGTAATGCCCAGTTCACAGTACAGGATTTTAGCCTGGTTTTTCAGTCGCTGACTGTTTTTGTAGAACGGCAACAAAAACCTCTGCTTGGAGGCTAACCAGCGACCACTCGGCGCTCGCTCTGTCGTGTAGTGTGAACTGCTGAAAGACGCTTGCAGTGGCGTCGCCAGGTGGTTGCCGACTAATTGCAGACGCCCGGCAAACATCTAGCATGTTTAATATCCAGGCCAGTCGGCGACCGCACCGCTGTTCACTGTTGACGTGTGTTTTGGAAATAACGAGGTATCGCTAGCTCTCACGTGTGTAGTTTTCATGTTTTCTCGTGACAAAAACGTGTTTTTGGACAGCAGCCAGAGGATTCGGTGATTCGCCAGGATAAAAATCGTGTAATTCATGACCTCGTGTTGCCGATCAGTCATGAAGTGTGAAAGCCACAACAACTGAAAGACTCGCGCTTACAGCACAACCCGTCATGTATGAACGGCACAAAAACCTGACAACTCAAACAGTCGCGTAGTGTGAACCAGACATAAACGATTTACATGTGTTTCACATTTAAACATAATACAAGGCCCAAAATCTCACTTTAACATAGACATATGAGGGAAAACACAGTTTTCAGTCAAGTAGATAAGATAATGCTGTACAGCGGCTCTGACTGTTCTAAAGCGTTTGAGCGAGTCTGAATTCACTTTAAAACATACAATTCTCACATCATCTTATCTGATAACATTTATCTTCTTTCTGTCTCTCCTTTCTGCAGCTTATATAGCCGCTGTGTATCACAGCATGAAGGAGGAGCTTAGACGGAACGCTCCAGGAGCCACGCCGATAAAGAGACGGGGCGGGAGCCAAATGACCCAACAGCCTGCTGGTGATGTCAGTGCACTTCCTGGTAAGAGTGTGCAATAGTAATGTATTTTAATTGTATGAGAAATATTTTAACTTGGTGCTCTAAAGCAGAGGTCACTACCAGGCGGGCCGTGGTCCGGGTCCGGACCCAGACGTTGTCCAATGCGTACCCAAACCGTTTAACTATTGAGAAGGGTTTAATTTTGACTGCGTTTATTTTAAGCGGCGGAACTTTTCTTGTCTTTACGGTATACATGCTTTACGGCGCAGAAACCTCACAAACCAATCTCATACATTGTAAAATCACCAGACGCGCTCAGCCAATCAGATCTTTGTAGATTCGAGAGGGCAGTGCGCATACAGGCGAGGTACAAAGCGAGAAGCGTCAGTCGCAGAGAAAAGCGAGTCAGAGAAAAAAAATAAAGTTGACGGGGAAAAGTGACTTTTCAACCAGGAATCGACAGAGACATGTACGTTTATTCTCCCAGTTCCAAACCAACATGTCTCATAGGTTCTGAGACCATGGCGCTAACTAAAAGCAGCCACGTATATCTCATATCCATACATCCATCGTCTTCCGCTTTTTATCATGCTGGGTGGGGGGAGGGCGGTTGGCTGGAGTACACCATGGACAGGTCGCCAGTCCATCGCATGGCCAACACACACTCACACCTATGACCAATTTAGAGTGACCGATCAACCTAACATGAATGTGTTTGGACTGTGGGAGCAAACCCACTCAAGCACGGGGAGAACATGCAAACTCCACACACAACTTTTTTTTTATTTTTTATAAGTAAGCAGTTTATGTAGCCCTTGTTTTTACTTTAAACATTTATTTGAAGTTTTATAAATAATTAATTCAGTTCAGCATTTAAAACAATGACTACTGGTAAAATAAACGGAATGGTATTTTTAATTAGTTTGTTTTTCAATTACTGATGACATAAAATGCTGACACTAGGCTACTTCAGTATAAGAGATATGGCACTGAATCATAGCCCTGATCATAAGGATGGATGATGGTTAGAAAGGATGACGGTCCGGACCTCGGCCTGAGGAAATTTCTCCTAACTGGACCCTACTGAATTCTAATTAAATACCCCTGCTCTAAAGCATCGTGAATATACAATGTAACTTTTATTTCATTTTTATTGTTTTTAAAACCATCTCTTGAAATTATATGTGGTTGAATCACTGGTTGAGTTAAGTTTAAACACTGTGTTCCCGTTCCAGATATGTGAATTTTAAATTTCTGTGTTGTCTACAGGCATGATCACATTCTCTCAGGAGTATGTCTCTAGCGAGCTTACCCAGAACTTCTTCACCATCACACAGAAGATTCAGAAAAAGGTGTCTGGAACACGCAGTGTGTCCCTGCCCTCCGAAATGTTCCCAGTGCTGCCTGGATCACACCTGCCCCTCAACAATCCGGCTCTGGAGTTCATCAAATATGTCTGCCAGGTTAGATCCACTGGCTTCACTGCTTAGCTTGGGCCGTTTATGCTCTAGCGTAGAAAACTTACTCAACACACGCTTCCTTAAACTTGCTGTGCATTTTAAACCCTGCCATGTCCAGCACAGTTTAAAATAAAGCTTTGATGGCGTCTCTTTGTATATGCAGGTCCTCTCGCTGGACACTAACATTGTGAATCAGGTGAATAAGTTAAAGCGGAATCTCCTGCGTTTGGTGGACGTTGGGGAGTTTTCGGAGGACGCTCAGTTCCGTGACCCCTGCAACTCATACGTCTTGCCAGAGGTCATCTGCCACCACTGTAACTTCTGTCGGGACCTTGACCTTTGCAAGGACCCTTCTGTAGCTCAGGTTAGTGCTCAGGTCAAGGGTGTAAAATCACCACAAATCTAAAAAGTTAAAGAAATGATCAAGAAGCTACTGCTGTACTTCAAATGACCTTTTCTTCCATGCACTTTTCTAGTGCTATACATTGCGGTCATTATTTCATCCAGCTCTTTCTCTCTCCTTCTCTGGCTTTCCTCCCGTGTAGGACGGCTCAGTCTTACCTCAGTGGTTCTGCTCCAACTGCCAGGCCCAGTACGACACAGACTCCATAGAAATGGCTCTAGTGGAGGCTCTGCAGAAGAAACTAATGAGTTATACCCTGCAGGACCTGGTGAGAGGCAGTCATATACTGTTACTTCTGAGACGAACACTGCTGGTCTATAATCGAATTGAAACAAATGTAATTATGTGGAGCTTCTGAGTCAGTCTGAAGGTGCTGAGCTGCCTGTGTAATATGTAGAAGTGTTTAAATGGGACTGTTTTATTACTGAGTTGAGTATGTCAAATACTCTGAATGTGTAAGATTGTTTTTGCCCTGAATCATCAGTTAGATATTAAGATACATTATTCACACACTCTGTCTTTCTCTCTGTTATGTACGCCTTCTTACATTTGCTTCTAGTTGGTAATTTGACTTGCTTGTAAGGTAGCGCTTCCTGCATCACATCTTCAGTCTATGTTGTAAAGTGTGGTGATCAGAAATAACAAGCGTTTTATTCGGTTACAGGCGTGTGCCAAATGCCAAGGAGTGAAGGAAGCCAACATGCCTCTGTACTGCAGCTGTGCAGGAGACTTTAAACTCACCTTCAGCACAAAGGTCTGACCGAAGTGGGGTTTACTTATGCAGTAACAAACAGGAATGTAAAAATTTCAGATGTACACATTATATTGTATATCAGTTATTGAACAGCCAAATAATGGCTGTTAATATCCTGCATAGACAATAAAGTTTTGTAAGTAATTATTTCAGATCTTAGATAACGTGTAAGAGATTTTAGGTAATTATTTGTATTTCATTATTTAAAAGTATCACACTAAATGGTTTTAACCTTTTATACAAAATCTAATATAACAAGGACACCCAAAAAAATATATTTTTTAAATATTAAAACAATTTAATATTAATTAGCTTAGACTTAAATTGCTAAAACATTATTTTATTTAGTCAAGAGGAAAACCTTTACTTTTACTACACTGCTGTTGATCATATAAAACCCTTAATGACTGCGACCAAACACTTACTAAAACTGAAGACCTTCCTAAGACTAGAGTCTCACACAGCACTGTGGTACATCTTTGGTCCACTTTTCTTTTAAATAATTACTCTTAATGAATTTAGCCATATTAGAGGGCTTCCGAGCATATACAGCCCGATTACTGTCCTGCCACGGCATCTCAGTGAGGTTTTAATTAAGCCTTACCAGAAGCTTAATTTCGTTTCTTTTCAGCTGTTAGGCAATCAGACTTGCTCTTATGCCTCAAACAGAGGTTAATTTGTAACGGACAATAAAGCTAATCTAATGTAACTTAATCTAATTAAGATTGGGATGAGGAGCAATTGTGAAAACTGGTCAAATCGAAGCAAATTGGTATTAATGGCTTCGGATATTTAATAATGCTGCAGATAACAGATAACACATTATAGACATTTTACTGACTGAAAACCGGTTTACAGAGTTTTACAAACAAAAAGCAAGTACAGTAATGATGTATTTCACACCAGAGGTCACTTCTGTGTTGTCAATGACAAAACATTCAACTGTAGGAGTGAAAAGTACTGTATCTAATGGCATGAAACCAAAACATTGAGATCTCATGATGCATTGAATCTTTTTCTTGAGCAGTTGTAATCAAATCCGGTTGTTATGAGGGTCAGAGATTCACAACCCTGTCAGCTAGGGTTTCATTTAATGCTCTTACAGTATCTAAGACTCTGTTTAAAGTGGTTTTATGGTGCTCACTGGTGTTTTCCTGTACGTTACTGTTCTCAGAACTTCACCGAGCAGGTCATCGTGTTCAGGAACATCGCTTCGCACTACAATATGAACTTCCTGCTGGAGACCATCGACTGGATCCTGAGGATGAACACTTAAGTGAGGAGGGTGTGTGTGTGTGTCTGTGTAAATGTTTGTGTGTAAAGTGTCTCTGTTGATCTAAACAGGTCAATAATGTATTCAGAAGCTGTTTTATAATTATCACAATGTTTGAAATGATGTGTAAGGTTTTTTGTACAAATCTTGATTCCACTCTTCTCTGTAAACATGTTGAACCAGAATGTGTTAGGAACACAGTGGTGTGTTTTTAAACAGTACTAATTGACGTACTGTATTTGAATACAATATTTTTGTACTTTAACAATAAAATGTCCCAGCTAAAGGAAAAGACTCACGGTTTGGATTAGTGAATAAATCATAAAAACATTGTCTGGTGCAGTGCTTATGTGTAAGTGAGAGGTTTTGCCATCCTGCTTTCTGCACATACTAATCTAAAGTCTGTTTCACATGATGACCTTGGTTTCAGAGAGAACGTTGCTGCAATTCTCAGTTGACGACAAGCTCTGCATAGTGCCATTTAAGGGGACAGTCATTAATATCCTTTTGCAACAATCAGCTAATGAGACCCATAATACAAAAGTGGCACTCTTCCATTATCACGTTACAAGTTCATTTCTAAAGCATCTCATTTAAGGCTGGCTCTGGTTTCTGCTTCTGTTCCAAACATCAGTTTTGAAAAAACAGCAACACATCTAACAGACTAGAGTTCAAGACTATCAGTGTGAAGCAGTTCTGCAGTAACTCTCACTCTCCCAAGATAACCTTGTTTTCCCCCAGATGAGAGTGGTGCCATAAGATGAGTCATGCTCTAGGTTTCGCTGATGGGTCTGTATGAATGTAATATAACCTGTAAGAGAAGCTTTCAGGTTCAGCCATGCTTGGGTCGTATGGTGGTGCTGGGGTTTTGTGGGTTCTCATGTTTTAGCCGTTCCTATCAGCGTAAGGCAGTGAATTCTATGTCTGGGGTCATGAGTTCTGGAATCTGAGTCCTTATTTAACTATTAGTAGGTTCATTTAGTGTATCAGTCAGCAAACTGGCTAATCTGTTGTCTATAGAAAGTCTGCAAATAGTTCAGAATGTTGATGTTACTTATATTTTAAACTACATTCAACCATTGATTATCTGCTAATTGCTAATTCGTTTTAAATGCACTATTAAGTCAAGTACGGTTTAGCATAAACCATACCCAGCAGAAAGCTCAGCCTCTCTGCCTTCGTCCCAGATTCAGGTTTCAGTCTCCTGCCGTGTCTAGAGAGGTGCGGTTTTTAAAGCAATCCCTTAGGAGGCTGGTCCATAAACCTCAGAAGTGTGAGCTGTAGAAATCGATGGGTTGCTATTAATCTCAGTGAGGAAGGGCCTGGGAGGATGCAGCCTCCCTCCCCCTCAATCTCATTACGAAAGCCCATCTTGCAGCAAGAGTCATTATTACATTATGGCCCACAGAGTGGCTCTCCAATGGGAAGCCGCATCTTTATCTTCCTTTTTACGACAGCACTTCTCGGAAGAGAATGATGCTTGTGGGGATATGACGGGTTTGATCTCGCCGGTTTTTGTCTTGTGTGGGAAGGAAAAAAAAGGAGGACGAGCAATTGCTTGAATATCTTTGCTTGTTTGATTTGTGAAAGTTTTATCTGTTGTTTTTTTTCCCCAGTATGCCTGCCATACAGGTGCACTGATTTATATATACAATTACTGTAGCCCAGCTATTGGTGGATATTTTTATTAGACCACCTCTACCTTATCGAGCAAGGCAACCTAGAACAAGACTGCTGAGCACCGGAAATGAAATGGGTGATGGATCTCCTTTGGCATTGTAGTGGTTGCACCGCAGTACTAGCATGGTTATATTTCTTCTGCAGGCCTTTTCAGCAAGCAGTGGTCCTGTGGTCCGACACTGACCACTGCCGAAAAGCTAGAGGATGACGTGACTCAAATTGTGCATGGAAAAAGGAGCTGTGGTCTCGAATTGTACACCAGTGAGGTAGATGAGCATTTTAATGAAGTGGCCAGCAAGCATAAATTCATAGTAACTCACTTGTTGGCTGGATGAGTCATACATGCAACATGATCAATATATATAGTCAGTATGTTATGTTTATTAATATGAACTGGAGTGTAGATTTGGATGCTGTAGCTTAAAGCCAGAATTAGAAGAAGCTTTTTTTCAGGATGCCGCTATATGTCCATGTCCATTTTTCTTTTTTCTCCTCAGAGGGTTTCAGTAGTTTGAGTCAGTCCTTTACTTAAAAAATATTCTTCATAGTTGCTGCTGTCAGGACGTTCTGCATGGGATCGAGTCCTCAGCATGATTACTCAGAGCAAACAGGGTGGAGCCTCAGAGTGGGACGCCATCTGAGAGGTCAGAGTGGGTGGAGCCAAAGCTGGTGAGGGTGATCTCTGTTACTGTAGGCGGGCTGGGCTCCTTAGACACCTTAGAAGCCTTTGATGGTTTAAGGTTAAAAACAGAAAGTGACGTTAGTAATGTACTTGTACAAAGAGAAATGTTACACTGAAGGTCAGTGCAGTGTCTGATCAGTTCTGAATAGTTTTGCACATGTTTACATGAATATTATGAATATGTTATATTCTATCTATGTCTATCAAAAATGTATTTTTTATGTTCATAAAAAAAGCTATTTATAATATAATATTATGGTGCATGGCTGAAACTAACACCAGGTTAAAGTGATAGTTTGGGGCAAAAAGCTGCAATAAGAGGTAAAAGCCAGAGACCTCCCCTTGTTTTTTATTTAATGTGGTTAAATAGGCTATATGGTTACTCACTCAGGAGATATTTCTAAGGAGACAAGATCCACCTAATATGATAACATGATCCATTTATATCAGCAAAGGGGAAACAAGACCAGAAAACTAAAAGTTTTGGAATGGTTGGTGGGGTTCAGTTGCTACTGTAAACAGAATGTGTGGTTAGACCTGCATACAGTTTCTCCACTTCTGTTGTATTCAATAAAAGCGTATTCACAGAAAAGGCAGGTCTTCTATGCTGATGCCCGAGTTGTGTCAAAAGTGGGGTAGTGCCAGAGTCACGGCACTACCATGAACTCAAATAGCAACATAGACAAATAGTTGGGCCTCCAGCAGACAAATGCTTCAGTCTTACTGCTAGTAAGAAGAGCCAGATTTGGTTTAGCGAGATGTGTTAATAAGCAGTTGTTGTGGTTGTCATAGTGTATGTGCTTGTCATTCTGTGCTGGACTCAAGGGTGTAGAATTAGTATGGAATTGCAATTAGCAGGATGGAAGTGATGTGTCCCCATCAATATCTAGTGATTATTGAATTGTCCCCACCAAAAAACCTCGATCTGTCAACGTCTGATTAACCTAACCGAGGTGCAGAAAGGGTTAAATCACGTTCTCTACTCGAGTCCTACCTTCCTGTAACACATACAGCCAGTGTGATTGGCTGTGCCTTTTCCTGATGTCACGCGAGACTCTGTAGCTACGTTTGGTTGTTAGCAGCGCCAAAACTGGAAGATAAACTTTCCAGTCATGAGACCCACTGTGCACTGTGTACGTCGTGGGTGTCAAAAGCGAGCAAAATAGAAGAAAAATATGTCTATCATAACAATGTTACTGGCAGTGCTAGGCTTCAGCGCACAGCATACAGCATGCTATCATCATCTGTAGTTATGAAAAACATGATTAAAAAAATAACTGCACAACAAACTGACAACTGTCAGTAAATGTGTACGGTGGGGGGCGGGCGGAGGTGGATAAATAGGTCCCCACCAATGTCAAGAGCAAATCTACGCCCTTGGCTGGACTGGTAAGTGGGGTTTGGCTATTTTATGGTTAGAAGTGACCTTCCTGGCTGTATTCGCCCACACTGGGCAGCAGCTTCTCCACTGCTGCTGTCTTTCAATGAAGAAAGCATTTTCTCAAAGCGCTACGTTTCCCACAACCTGCCGACCACACAGTATGTTTTCTCCTTGTTTCCCCATCGCTGAAAGCATAGACTTTTAAAGAAATAAATGACGGGTGGTCTGTGACTTTTGCCCAGAGTTTTGGCTTTTGTAACGAGTGTAATGACATAGGCATGCAGCAGGTGTGATGCTACACTTCCACACCACTGCACTGAAGCACCTAACATTGTCTCATGTTGGCTGTATGTACGAGTTCCACTTACATCATCAAACTTCCGCTCACTGTAGACCTCATTCTTGTCGATAAATGTTAGCATGATCCAGTCACAGATAATAGAGCACTAATAGAGAGAGTAAGCATGGTTAACACCTCAACTGTCCTCACCAAGTATGCCCACATCTGCATCAATGACCCAAAAAATCCAGTACTTACAATTCCAACTGATGTCATGGCAGTGACCGTATTGATGATTGTTGGAATAAGGCTAAATTTTCCTGCCTAGAAAAACGGAAAGCATTACCTGAATATAACTGTAATGGAAGCATTGACAGTGAACATGTGCCTGTCAGATTTAAAACAAATTGTTTTCAGCATGATCTTACCTGTCCATGTACTATAACATCCAAACGAATACCATAAGCTTTTATAAGTGATCTGTACTCAAGGCCATCTTTGTTGTAGTACTTGGCAAACCTAAAAACATGCATAAATGGGCTGACAAACATTTCACATTGTTCGAAACAGCAAGATATCAAAGCTTATAGACATGGATACCAGATATTATAAATCAACTACAACTACACAGAGAAATATATTGAAAATATATTACACTATATCGTCCCTGTCCAAAGAACAAACATGCATCTCCATTTTTGGCAATTTCTTTATTATTTGAACATGACAGCTGTCCTTCATATCGTGTGAAAGTTTTCAAATGTCCAGCAGTCTAAGTGTAACTTCCCACCTCAGGTTCTATAACATATTACAATATATTTAATGAATACAAAACAATATGACTCCTACCTGTAGTAATACCCAGAGCTGGGCAGATTTTTCCTGAGGTCCAGCCTCCTGAAGGAATAGCTGGGAATGCATTCTGATGGATCCACATCAAAGTCACATTTCCAGTTAATGAACACTCCAATCACACCACCCTAAAAACAGACAGCCATGCTGTAACCTGTCCTTTCTCTCAGTAAACACAGCTGTACACAGATAAACATTAAACACGTGAGCCAGTAAATTACTTAAGAGACTGTTTTGCAAGCATGCCTACACTCATCATTCATTTTTTAACACCTGCCTTGTGCTTCCACTCACCGGCCACTTTATTAGAAACACCTACCTTCTTCTTCCATTGACCGACCACTATTAGAAACACTGACCTTGTATTTCACTGATTGGCCACTTTATAAGAAATACATACCTTGTTCTTCCCTTGACTGACCACTTTATTAGAAACATGTATGTAGCATTACAATTAGAGACCACTGCTCATCCGTTGACAAGAACTATTTGTCAGCAGTCCTCTAGCTCATTCATTGTTGGTCAGTTTTTAAGTGGGGGACCATTTTTCTATTGAAGGTGTGCTTTTTTAATAACATGTAAGGTTTCATGTGCAGTAAAGTTTCAGGTAAACTGTTGGTGTTTTTGAACTCACAGTTCGGCAGAGTTCGCTGAACTTCTCTCTGGCCTGCTCAGCGATGTAGCCCAGCCTAAATACGGGGCAGTAAGGGTTGGTCTCTGGGTGGTAATGACACTTCAGGAGCTTCTTTGGCTTCCTCGGCTTGATGTTCCCCCTCGAATGATAGAAAAAGGAAATATTTTTAGTAAACATTACTTGTCAGACTATGTAAAGTTAAAATGAGCTCTGATGATCATTTCAAGAACTGGTGTATTCACCCAAACACACTATACAGTAGATCCTCTTTTTTAGCTTAGCTCTTAAAATATTTAACACCCTGATCTTTGTAGTAGACTCATTATGATGAAAGTCTGGATAAGAGGTTTCCACAACAAGTCTACCAAAATCTGGATGCTGGTGTTGATGTGCTTGTGTTCATTGACAGGGTCATAAACTCAGAAGTGTACAAAAGCATCAAACCTTCAGAAATTTAAAAGACTATTTTTCCCAAAACAGCTTCATATTTTTATAGGCAATTACTTCTTGTTTGTTTGTTTGTTTTTACTTTTATGTCTTCTTTTCTTTTAGCAGAGAGGACTACTTGAGAGTTACTCTTCTTTTTAGTGTTGAGGTGTCTTCTCACAGTGGAAGGATGTTTTTAGATCTGAAGCAAGAGTGGAGCTTAATTTTCAATTCTCACTGAAAGCTTTAAGTACTTTATCTGATGGGGCAGTTTGGTGGTCTACCTGACTGTGCACTGTTGTAATGTTTTTTTGTTTTTTTTTTATAAACTCTTGTTTTTCTTTTGCAAGTGTATCATTTTATATGTAATCTTTATTTTTTTACCTACTGAAACCTAAATAGCTTGAGGGACTTGAGGGATTTGTACCATTTGTTTAAGCACTTGTATAATTCGCTCTGGAAAAGAGCGTCTGCTAAATGTTGTAAATGTAAATGTAAGAGACTGAACTCACCTGAGCACTTTAAACTTTGGGAAGTGGATGGCATTTTTTATAAAGACTGTGAAATTGATGGCTTCTACCAATGGTTGCTCCCTAAGGGGATCAGAGAACACAGTCATGATGTAACTGAAAACATTTACTCTTTGAAACAGTCTCCTTAAAGGAACAGCTTAACTTACTAACAGAATGAAAGCTAGTAGCCACCAATTAGCATCATGTCGACTGTTCATCTTTCATTTATGGTCAGCAATATTATTCTTTTGACTAAACTATAACTTTAATTACCTCACTGCTGCAAACTCCTCGATGGGGCACCAGCTTTTGATCTCACAGGTCTTGAAGGTGTAGTTGTAGTAAGGCACACATCGTCCTGTCCTCTGGCCTGTTACAGAAACATTCAGCTCAGTTCCAATTAGGCAGAGAACAATGATGCTTTCCTCAATGATTAGAATTTTCAGAATAGTTCTAATTTGCCCTCACCATGGCCATCGAAATCCATCTCACCCTTAACACAGTCAGCATCTGTTGTGCAGTTTGCATTGGGGACGTTGTAATGCTGAAGAAACAGACAAAGAAAAAGGTCTACTGAGCTCAGACAGCTGACAGACAGCATTAAAGTCAACAGTACCTCAGCCCGTTTCATGTTTAAAGTGTGCTTCTTTAGTTTTACACTTTACACAGCTTTACACAAAGCGTAACTTTGTATCTATGATGTCGAGGTACTATCTATTTGAAGTCAATAGTCACCCAAATCTTTTTCATAAACACATCCCTACAACTTCTATCTACCTGCTCAAAGCCTGCAACCAGGTCTTCAATAAGGCTGCACAGACTTATCAGTGTGACACCTTATAACATATCATGACTTTTATAAATGAACAAGAAACTTTGCAGTACAACTGAACACTTGGGGCAGCCCGCAGGTTAATGCAGGTTTATGGATTTTTTAAAGTTATTTTCATGAATATCCCCCAAACAAGAACTAAAATACTATGAGCTGCTACAAAAAGTGTGTATGTGCTGTGATACTTGCCAAAAGAGATATTTTTAAGTACTAACTATGCAGTGTACCCAGACTTTTGCTTCAGTCCCCTTTCCTTTTTTTGTTATTTTGAAACTGTACTAAACAATAAAAAGTAATCTTGCTTAAAATATTAAAATAAATGTGTCTTTCACTTTGTCTGATATATGGATTCTGTAGATTATCTTTGCAATTTCTGTTGTTTCTTTTTAAACATTAATGTTAACTTTCATTTTACCACACAATTACAGTAAAATGTAAATGATTTGTAAAGGATTATACTTTTGTCTGAAGTGGTATTATGTGCTACATGGTGTATGAATGGTCTAAATTAGGACCTAGATGTGGTTTGAGCATGTTGAGAGAAGTGTTGGGGACAGAAAAGATGTAAGTGGCTGACTAGTGACTAGTGACTGACTAGTGTTTGTTAGCTCTGTTGACATTAGAGCTAAACCGAAGAAGCAACATTTTAATATCACTGTATATACAGTCGAATGAAAAGGTTTGAACACCCCAGCTCTGATTTTAGCTCTGTGTTTTATTGAGTGAAACATTATACTTCTTTATTATAATGTCTATTTATCTGCTTAGTTTCATAAATTGGTCGGAAAAGATACATTTTCAGGTTGTATTTTCACCAAATATGATACAGTTGGTGAAAAAAGGAGTATTTATTTATTAAAATGTCTAGAAGTGTGTTAGTTCCACTTTGACCAGGACCTCCAAACCTTTGTGTATGACTTTCTGTGATGGATCTGCATGTGTGGCGGTAAACTGACCTCAGCACATGTGCCCTGCGTCTGGTTGTGTGTCACCTCCCTCCTCAGTATTGTGCTGATGACATCACCACCCTAAGAATTCAACACAGACGTGGAAGACAGATCAGATGGTGGTGTTTCGATTTACAGGACCCCCTTAATATGGTTTTGTCCTCCTCTAAGACAAGTTGCAGCTGACCATGCAACAAAATAATATTAATCAATAATCAGTGATGTTTCACCTGCCCCTCCCATTATCCCCACAGTCATTAAGTGCAATGCCTAGCTAGTTCAGAGACCCTCCCCGAGTTGGTCAGATGGTCTCACCTCTGGTGGTCTGACATATTCGGTGGTATCTCGTATGCTGTCCCCCAGTATGCCCACCCCTCTCATCTCTGTGTAGATTGAACTCTCAGGTCGTGTCTCGATATCCTGATATGCCTTTTGGCTGATAAACACATACCTGCACAGAGCAGAGAAAAGAAACATCACAAGACATGATTCTTATAGACATGCCCTGGAGAACAGAGCTTATTGAATAGCTAAGTGACTTTCACTGTGGAGCTGCCACATGATGCTGCCTCTCAAGTCGGTTAATCAAATTCTTTCTGCCCTGCTGGAGCTGCCCCAGTCAACTTCTAAGCACTGTTATTTTGAAGTAGAGAATTAAAAGAAGAAGCAGTAGACCACACAAGCTGTCTGAGCGGGCCTCTGAGTGCCACTGTATTCAAATCCTCAGATACAGCATTTACAAGAGTTCTAAGCTACCCTTGGAGAAAACATCAACACAAGAACTGTTCATCCGGAGCTTTGTGGATTTGGATTTGTGAAATGGCACAAACCAATGATCACCGTACATTGAGGGCTGCACAAACTAGTTGGCTTGTTGATGTTCAGGCTCCATGAAGCTGCTTTACGCTTGATATTGAATAGTTCATGTTATTATGACACTAACAGCATGGCCACAGAGAAGACAATAGGTGAGGAGACATTCGATTTTTGTTTGGGTTAGTAACTCTGGGTCCCCCAAATACTAGTAGAAAGGGCACGTCATGTTCTACTGACCTGTGGCTTAATTCTAACATCTCTCCGCTGATCTGCAGTATCGATCAGATATTGAACGTTGTTATCTCGAGTTTTCCAAAGACTAAAATCAAAAGCCATGTGTGGCTGAAGAATTTGGCATAACGCCCTATAATCCTGTACGGTTAGAAGTCGCTCCTTTTTTCTCTCTGGACCTCCACCACAGGGGAGTGTCTTGGCAAGGCCGGCGGGGTGCACATACAAATTTGCAAAGATTCAAGGGTCCATATGAAGGCTAGCAATGTAGTCCATTTCTTGGTTTCTACGTCATACTCATACAAGGCTTTGTCACAGATTATTAAAAGTTTTTTTGAAATTGCTTGTTGCAAAGCATTCCCTTCTTCTATTGTTTTATTTGTGTCATCATCAGAGTCAATGATGACTCAACTTTTATCATATAACCGTTGACTGAAATCGAAAATCACATACAGTTCTGAGCATCAGCTGGATTGGTGTATTTTTTTGAGTAATGAAATTACATTTGACCATCCAGCGGTCTGAAAGGATGAATCTGGGTTCGGTGGACGCAAAGAGAGGTCTGCCTGCCTGAATGCATAGTGCAGTTTGGAGCAATTTTGAATTTTGTAGAAGAAATAATGATCTATTACTGTTTTTTAATGATTTGGGCCCCATAATCCCTGTAAAAGGAAATCTTAATTACATTAACATTTATGGCATTTGCCAGATGCTCTTATTTAGCGTAACTTACAGTTTTCTATTGTGAATTTAGGGTTAGGAGTCTTGCCCAAGGACTCTTATTGTGTAAAGTGTGGTTTTTAATGCTATAACTTACAGTGAATGTGTGTTTTCAGCTTGAGTCTAAAGATGGTCCTGTCCTCTTGGCAATGCCCCCATGCACAAAGTGAGGTCATAAAAATATGGTTTGGAAAATCTGGTGAGAAAGTACACTAGTCTGATTATACTATTTCACTTGGTTTTAAATCTTTAAAGTTTCTTAGGTGCCTACTTTTGCACAACACTGTATGTCTTAAGTTCAGGGATTTTCACACATATTGATGGGTTTCAGAGGTTCCTGTGTCTCTGTGAGCTGAGTTTTATATTAGCAAAGAGCATCACTTGCTCTCAGACTAATGGCTGTCAGAGGATCTCCGTTGTAACTGAATCTATTCACCGAATTGCTCTCTTAGAGCGCCTTTATTTCATCCATCATGGCAGCACGGAATATCTTCTGTCTATTTAAAGCATTGGCATTAATATATCAATGCTCTTGTAGAGTAAGTACCTTTGACGCTGTCTGACAAGGCAAGACCACTCAACAAGCTCAAGGTAGTCCCAAGGTGTCCTTTTTCATTTCAAAATTATCATCTGCAGCCCAACTGTATCTCGTTAATATGACCAAAACCAAGTCTACCATAAAGACTAAATATAAAGAAGGGGTCAATTGAAATAGAAATTGCAGGCCAATACAAATATCCATTACTCTTTCATGTACATATGTGCAAATGCTGATACATAAACATTTAGAAAATTTAGAAATTGGGACCATATGCAAATGGATTAACAGAGAATTATAACTAATTATTAATTTGTATAGGGTTACCAATATGAATGTGCATCCAATGAAAATGCAGAATTCAATCAACTCATTTTTTAATTTATTTTGTACATTTCTATCAACAAACATTATACTCATGTGCATCAGGACTTAACTTATATAATCCCCAACCAGATAATATTAGCCTCTTTTATCAATACATGGTTCTGTTCCACTCCCACTAAATGCAGTATATAATTGTTTGGTATCCCAGCCAGGTATATTACTGCAGCCACATGTGTTTTATTTTAACTAAAATGAAAATAAAAATCTCATTTTTTTAACATAGAGAGTTTTATATGTAGATTCACAGCACCTCATGAACCTAAGTTGCAACTCACTCACTCACATTTATCACAATGAAAATTCTCCACAAGAGGTCGTAGTATACCAGAGCAGTACTGTAGTATCACAGCAGGGAGAAGGATGCTTAACACCAGGTTAAAGTTAATGATGATAATCATTTATCATGCTTGGCATCAGTTTACCACCTCTTCATAAACTGAAAGATAAAGATATGAGCTGAAAAAATGATGAGCCACTAATGTGAGCTGAGGTTACTGTTATTTGTCTATTAACCTAAAAGACTGGCTGCCTTTCTCTGTGTAAATTTCAAGCCACTTGTGATTTACTGTGGCTTTCTATGATCTCCAAACGGCTTTAATTTACTGTAGTACTAACAAAATACAGTGTGGCACAGGCTGGGTATCTTACCTGGTTTAGCCTGTTATGCTTGTAATGCAGCTGTGTTCAGCTGGTGTCAATAATTTTTGGGAATCTTAGCAAATTATTATTTAACTAGATAACAGGTTGAATCTGGTGTGTTAGATGCATAGTGTGTGTCTCACATCACTGACTATAACTCTCAGGATGCCTTCAGTCTCCTTTTAATACTGTGAAATGTTTAGAGACTTTAAGTCTCACTGTTTCTAAAACTCCTTACAATATATTAAATTTGTTATGCAGCTTGCCATGGTTGTTAAGTCGGCGTCCTATTTCAAGGTGAGGCACCGTTCTGGTGAGTTTTGAGCCGTTTGTTTGGGTCTGAGCAGGTTAGATATTTCTGTTTACTTCAGAATTCAGTCAACAATCATCAGTAATGAACCATTTCCAGTCCAGCCATATGTGTTTGCATACACCATATCATAAATCAGCTCAAACACTTTGGCTCATGAGCAGCTCCTTCTTGCTACTGCAACCTAAAATGAATCCTCCTCCGCCACATCCGTCAACTCTAAAATAGCTCTTTAATTTTCTGAGTGACCTAATGATACTAAGACAAATAGTTGGCCATAAATAATAATAGAGATTACTTTTATTCACCAAAATAAATACAAGCAGTTTATAAAATGAGCCCCACAGTAAACTCAAACTAGATGTAAATATCTTCAGACTCTTCAGTTTCCCTTTAGCCTCATAGTCAGTGTTTTATTTTAAATCCAATGTGGTGGAGAGCAAAAATAGCAGTTACTAGTCACTATGAAACAGAAGTTACTATTATGCCCATGCTTTATTTTGTTTGTTGCTGTTAATACTAATAAAACACAATATATAACATGAAATATGCATAGTCATGTAATCCATAATGGACATGCAAATACCTACCAAATGAAATATGTGATGACCAGAAACTGTACAATTCTGTAAATGACGCCCAGTGTCCTGTTCTTCACTACCATAATCTTTGGGGTCTCATAGTCCCAGAAACCCAAGAAGAACTCCCTGAAGAACTCCATCAGTCCCATATTGAACACAGGCACTAGTATTACTACAGAAGAGATACAAATCGTCTTGCACAGCCTAAATAGCTATTCTGAAAAGCTGCTGAAAGATGCTCTCTCCCTCTCTCCCTCTCTCACTCTCTCTTTCTCTCTCACTCTCACTCTCTTTCCTCCACTAAGCTTCAAGCAGACCTAGCTTTCATCTAATTATGTGTTTCTCCTGCACATCAGTGTCTGTCATTAATGCCATACTCAGGAAATAATTGCCGGACAATTAACATGGAAAAGAAAAAATCGATAGATAATAAAATTAAAATAAATTCATAAGAGCTTCCCTGTTGCTTTGCTTCACTTGCCCTGAATATACAGGCAACCAAACAGCTGTATACATTGTATATACTTTTCTTTATAATAGTGCACAACTCCATAATTTAAAATATATACTGTAACACCAACAGCACATCTGTTTCTAGAATATACCGTCACTGTACAAAGAAAAACTGGTTTTATTTTTTAAAACTGAGTTTTATTTTTCTACATCATTGGAATACAACAGCTGCCCTGTATATTGTGTGGAACTTACATGATTCCTTTGTCTTACATTAAAAGTTAAGAAGGTGTTTGGCCACTCCTGTAAAGTTGGCGTTTTGGAAATACATTTTTCTTTGGATAGTGACGATATGTTGACACTTGCTCTAAGAGAGATTCCCGGTTTATGACGTAGGGATGTAGTACTTCACAAAAAAAACAGATTGTTCAATTACAATGTTTTATTTATGTTTTATTGTGTTGGACTATGCAAAAGTTGGATTGAGTGTTAGGGTTTATTATGAAGGGAACAGGCTAACCTCTGCAGCAATTTAGAAGGAATCAACTGGAAGGAACTAAGGAAGGAGGGAAGAAAGGAAGGAATTTAGTCACACATTGTACAACTAAATTATGGATCCTCTCAACTGGAGACCACAGTGAGTTAGGATGACTCGTCCCTCACACTCAGCACTGGACCCACTCAGGTCCAGCATACCTACGACCACAAAACACAGTTCCAACACCATCATCAAGCAATTAATACAACAATAATCAGCAACATCAGCAACATCACCAACAATCATGAGAGACTGTAAAGACATTTTACTGTTTACACAGTTTACTTCTACCTTTACCAAGTACTACCTCAGTAACTGCTGTGTGTATGTATGTTATCTGACTGTGTTTACACTGTTTACTTCTACCTCTACCAAAGACTACCTGAGTAACTGCTGTGAGTATGTATGTTATCTGACTGTGTTTACACTGTTTACTTCTACCTCTACCAAAGACTACCTGAGTAACTGCTGTGAGTATGTATGTTATCTGACTGTGTTTACACTGTTTACTTCTACCTTTACCAAGTACTACCTCAGTAACTGCTGTGTGTATGTATGTTATCTGACTGTGTTTACACAGTTTACTTCTACCTCTACCAAGTACTACCTCAGTAACTGCTGTGTGTATGTATGTTATCTGACTGTGTTTACACTGTTTACTTCTACCTTTACCAAGTACTACCTCAGTAACTGCTGTGTGTATGTATGTTATCTGACTGTGTTTACACAGTTTACTTCTACCTCTACCAAGTACTACCTCAGTAACTGCTGTGTGTATGTATGTTATCTGACTGTGTTTACACTGTTTACTTCTACCTTTACCAAGTACTACCTCAGTAACTGCTGTGAGTATGTATGTTATCTGACTGTATTTACACAGTTTACTTCTATCTTTACCAAGTACTACCTCAGTAACTGCTGTGTGTATGTATGTTATCTGACTGTGTTTACACTGTTTACTTCTACCTCTACCAAGTACTACCTCAGTAACTGCTGTGTGTATGTATGTTATCTGACTGTGTTTACACTGTTTACTTCTACCTCTACCAAGTACTACCTCAGTAACTGCTGTGTGTATGTTATGTGACTGTGTTTACACTGTTTACTTCTACCTCTACCAAGTACTACCTGAGTAACTGCTGTGAGTATGTATGTTATCTGACTGTGTTTACACTGTTTACTTCTACCTCTACCAAGTACTACCTCAGTAACTGCTGTGTGTATGTATGTTATCTGACTGTGTTTACACTGTTTACTTCTACCTCTACCAAGTACTACCTCAGTAACTGCTGTGTGTATGTATGTTATCTGACTGTGTTTACACAGTTTACTTCTACCATTACCAAGTACTACCTCAGTAACTGCTGTGTGTATGTATGTTATCTGACTGTGTTTACATAGTTTACTTCTACCTTTACCAAGTACTACCTCAGTAACTGCTGTGAGTATGTATGTTATCTGACTGCATAAGCTCACAGATCACAGTATGTTAAATATCTCTGCACTTTATTCACTACTTCATGTTCAGAAATGAGTGCTGTGCTGCACTGTCCTGTCTGTTTACTGTGTGTAATGTCTGTTAATTTATTGTATTTATTGTTCTACTTAAAACGTATGTATGCATGTTTTCACTTCTTGTTGCACCATGTTGTTCCTGGAGGAACAGGATTTCACTCCACTGTATACTTGTACATAGATGGAATGACAATAAAAGCCTCTTGACAACAGGAGATGTATGAGAGAGCCGTCAACATACCCTGTGACCCACACACCCCAGCCACCCCCTGTTCCAAAGGGGTACTGGAACACCTGAACCAGAACCACCAGGTTCAAGAACAGTGTTTACCTACAAGCTGTCAAACCGGTCACCCCGGCAGCACCTTCCAAAACACGGCTATGACACTATAGACAGTTACTGATCACCCCAGAAACTACACACTGAACCTCTATGGCACTAGGCTATCTCACTGTTCTTTTCCAATATGCACACTAAAACACTTTAGGCTCTAATTCACAAATTTATACTAACTGCTGTTTGCACCTCAGTCCACATTCAGTTCTACGTTATTAATCATGCACATCTCTGTTTTTTGTCACTGTCCAAAAAAATCTACAATTTTTACTTTTCTGCATGATTTGAGCTCCACCTTGTATCAACATTTCATTGAACCAATACAAATTTACAAATGAGATTGCTTTGAATAAAAGGCCTTACTATTAACTTAAAAGAAAAAAACTTAAAAGTAAAGAGAGTTTTGGCCTCCCCTGTAAAGTTCCTATTTTATAGATTAATCTTATTCTTTAAACAGTAAAGATTTGCTGTCTATGCACTTATTGTCTTGTGTTTCTGTCTTTTTCTCTGCACTATTTGTTATTTATCTATTTTTTTTTATCTGAACTAACCTTTCGTCATACTGTACAACCTTGCATTGGTAAAAAAGTTGAACTGAATTGACTTAAACTGCACTAAAAGAACGAAAGAATGAAAGAAAGAAAGCTAGAAAGTCATGTCCAAGTGTAAAAAGAAAGAACAAACGAACGAAAAGCATAAACAGAACAGAGCTACAGAAAAGACAAGTGTATGTAAAGAATGTTTTTAGTCAGGCGTCTTTCCGGCCTCTCTGTTAGACTCAGGGGTCCTGCGGGCAGGGCTGAGTGACGTCACGCTGCAGCACACGTGTGGAGAGCGCAGCGAGGAGAAACAGAGAGAAGCTAAAGCTAACAGAGCTCCAAACTCTGCTCGTCTAACCCCGCAGCGCTTTATACCGCGGAGTCTGAGCTCCTGAACTCCTCCATCCCGCAATGGGAGGCTTACAGAAGAAGAAGGTGAGTGAAACACGCTTGTTTGGGCTCTGAAAGTTCTTGCAAGCTCTGGTTTTAGCTTAGTGCAGCTTTGGGCCAACATTATACTGAGAGACCTTTAAACCATCAGCCTTACAGCATCACATATAAACATCACAATCATCACATACACACACACACACACACAGCGATCAGCCACAACATTAAAACCTGTAGTTTTACCAGCTTCATTTACCAAACAGGAGCGCTTTGTAGTTCTACACTTATAGAGTGTTGTCTGTCTGTCTCTCTGTATACTCTCTTCTTATCCTCCTTTAACCCTGCTAGTGTAGGTGGTGGATCATTGTCAGCGCTAACGTTACAGTTACATTGACGTGAAGATGATGATGATGATGATGATGATTAGGGCTGTGTATTGGCAAGAACCTGACGATACGATACGTATCGTGACACAGCGGTCACGATTCAATATATTGTGATATACTGCGATACTGCAACCAAAGCTATATATTGCTATGTAATTTTTTAAAATCCTACTATTAAAACACACCACTATATGAACATGTTTGCCAGTGCTTACAATAGTATTGTGCCCTTGTGCTGCTTGTTAATGTTGGAGTGTAGCTAAAAAGGAATTACAACACTGCCATCTAGCGGTCAGAGGTTTAAACACAACACTCAATGATTCACTGTACACCAGGAATCTGTGTATATAGATACTGTGTTTTTGAGAATCAATACAGTATCACCAAACATAATATCCCGATATTCGATATTTTCTTACACCCCTAATGAGTGTGTTTTGTGCTGGTATGAGTGTCTCAGACACAGCAGTGCTTCTGAAGTTTTTAAACACTGTGTCCACTCTATTAGACCCTCTTACCTTGTTGACCCACCTTGTAGATGTAAGGTTGGTGCACAGTTTGTGTTGGCCATCTTCTAGACCTTCATCTGTGGCCACAGGTGGACTATTTTCAGTCCAAAAGTTACGCTGATCTGTCTGATCCACTCATACCAGTGCAACACATGTCATTGTCCCTGCCATGCAGACACCACCCAAATGATACCTTCTCTATGGTGGTCTTCTGTTTGACCCATAACAAGGTGGCAAAGATAAAGTATGCAGAGAAACAGATGGACTATAGTCTGTAATTGTAGAACTACAATGTGCTTCTAGTTGAAGTAAAACCAAGTTAGTTTGTGGTGTTAATGGAGAGTGAGGATTTGATTGCATTCAACCACAGAAGCGTAAGTGGGATCACTTATGTCGCTGGGAATGGCCGATGTTGAATGAACCCCTGTCACTTGAGAGAATGCAGTTCCAGGGCTTGATAACTTTTTATGCCCATGTGTCCCATGTAGGTTATACAACCTGGCTGTTGTAAACACTAATTAGAAGAGGTGTTTGTACACTATCTTGAAGTCTTGGTTTAGTTTGTAAGCTTTACTAGTCAGTGAGTGTGTGCTAATTGTCTGTAATGTTTCCTCCCTACAGTATGAGAGTGGGTCAGCCACCAACTACATCAGCAGAAACAAGGCCCGCAAGAAGCTCAGCCTGAGCCTGGCTGATTTCAGGTCAGTATTTGACAGGGGTAGTGCCGTCTCTTGCCAACAAGGTCCCCTGCCTAGAAGGTTCCTTGTCTCTCTTTCTCTCTCTCTCTCATATATATATATATATATATATATGTGTGTATGTATATATATATATATATATATATATGTGTGTGTGTGTGTGTGTGTGTGTATGTATGTATGTAGTTTGATTAACACTTTCTGTGGGGTTAAACAAGGTGGGTGATCTTAGATTGAAAAGTAGTAACGATGTAAACCCATGTGTCTTATTACAGTTTTAATTAGAAAGTGTATCTTAGCAGACTTTGGACATGGTCGAAGATGAAAATTGGTCTGTAGAGGAGAGGTAGTTTACACTTAAGCTTTAAAAGACTTAAAAATAGTCTGTGGGATGGACGCTGAAAAGCTCCCTACAACATTCTGTTCAAACCACTATATGAGCAAATGAATGTGGGTTTACAAAAACTCCAGATAGAATTAAAAACTGATGGAAGCTTTTCAGATTGGTGCATTACAAACCTCAGAGCCAGAAATGCAGCTGGACTGACAACCAGCTTATGTTGCAGGGCATGATGTCTTTCTCTCGCCCCATCTTTAATAAACACACATGATGTTAATTTTCCTGAGTCTGTCATAATTTTAAAGCAATTAAAAATTCAAGTTTGCCAACTAAAAAAATCTCATAACCTACTACTACTCCTCTCACCTTGACTGGACTTCCTGGATCTGAGTACTTGTGCTTGTAGATGAAGGTTTTTATCAGATTGAGTAGCATGTGCATATAAATACCACAGTCTTAATTTATAATCCGAATGACTTTAATCAGATCAAAATCTTTTCATGTAAACACATGTTATATGTTTACATGCCTGAAATAATCCTTTCCCTGGAAAATCTGTTCTGGTTAGTACTGTTCCACACGTTTACAAGCACCTATCTGGTAACGAGAAAGCTCCAGGTCGGCATGCGTCACTCAGGAATTAGGTTTCTTTCTAAATGCATGGTGTACATAGTGCACTGTTGATTAACCCAATAGTTGCAGCACATAATGTAAAATTCTTGTCCCAGTTTATGTATTCGGGAGTTTATGTTGCTCCAAGTTTATATTTGTTGCTGTTTTGCAGATCAGAGCATTGTTTATAGGCTACTGTTCCAGGCAGATCCTCTCTGGCTGGTTCTGTTTCAGGCACATGTGCAGATGTAGCAATAAAGGTGTTTAAAAAAAAATGGGCAACTGCAGAAATCTGAACATCTGCATATTGCTGGTGTTGCTCAGTGCTGTCGTGCCTTCACTCAGTCATACAGCCGTTCAGTCATTCAGCCATACAGCCACAGGTAGTTCAAGGTAATGATGGCTATCAAACTAAAAGATAGATGAATAAGTTATAATACTTCATCTACTTCAATACTACATCAACGTAATCGATTACAAAAATAACATTGATTAGCATACTGTGCCGTGCCTACTGAAAGCATGGAGCACAAGTTGCAGCTACAAACAGTCGCTCGTGTGCATCTAAAGTTTTGTGAGTGTTTCACACAAAAACACAACAGTGTGGTGCTCTGTCAGCTCTGCACAGTGGAGATCATCATAACAGTACAACTGCTATACACGAGCACTTGAAGCTCAAACATCCCGTAGAGCTTCATCAACACAGCAGCAGGACAGCACCTGTTTACCTGTTAATCTTATCTTAGCAGTTTATTTTAAGATTAACACGTGTAACATGTTTCTTTCAGTAGTGTCAGTTGAAAAGTCGCGTTGCTGACTGTTTCATAATCGTCCAGTGTAGAACCTACACCAGTTCTCGATACACAGGAGCTTTAAAACACACATAGCTGGTTCTCAAATGGCTATATATGTGTACACATATAATACTCAAGGCTTTTTCAGTGGCATGCTGGGACTGAACTTCTCACACTGCTATGGTTATAATAGTGTTATATAAAAATATCTTTTTTTTTTTTTTACTCCTTTCTGCAGACGACTATGCATATTGAAGGGAATTTACCCACATGAACCCAAACACAAGAAGAAGGTCAATAAAGGCTCCACAGCTCAGAGGACCTTTTACCTGCTCAAGGACATCCGCTTCTTGCTGCATGAGCCCATCGTCGGCAAGTTCAGGGAGTACAAGGTGAGTGTGTAAGTTGGAGCTGCTTTGTATGATGATGGCTATAGGTAATTTATTGCATATTAATAACATTACCCTGAATTTTAGTTTGCATTTGTTTTTAATATTTCATTTTTTTTTCTAGACTACTTTTTATGCTCTAGAAGTGAATGATATTTTTTTCTTTTTAAGACTGGTATATGGAAATGGCCACTTCTGATTGGCCGTCTGCTGTATTTTAAGTAGGAATATGTCAATGATTCAATTTTCATTGCATCGCAACTCCAAAGAGTGACTTTTGCTGCTTAGTAAGGACTGAGAACATGAAGCTTTAGCAGAGTTTACATAGGACGCCAAACTTTTTATTTCCAGTAAGTGAGTAAATTCAGTTTTTGATGTTCTTGTGTTTCAGATTTTTGTACGTAAGCTGCGGAAAGCCTACGGTAAGGGTGAGTGGGGTGGAGTGGAGAAGCTGCGAGAGAACAAGCCTGCATACAAACTGGACCACATTGTGAAGGAGAGGTGAGGAAATTCACAGTACCTCCTCGAAACAGTAGAGGGCAGACTTACATTTTCCTTTAAAGCTTTCACACTCGGGCCCTGGAGAGCCACAGCCCTGCAGAGAGGACTTCCCTCTTCTAGCAAAGTTCAGTAGTGCAGTTTGAACTCTAGTTGAACTGGTTGTGTTGGGTGCTGGACTTTGCTGTGATGATAGCAAATGTTTTATTAATTTTTTTTATTTGTTTGGCTATACTGTCTTATATGCACATGGTTTACAGATGACAGCAAGGGGTGAATTATTTTTAAAATATTTTTTAAATAAAAATATACACCACCTACTGTATATACAGTTTACACAGTACAGCAACATAGATATAAGAGAGAGCACTGTGCATTTGAAAGTGTTCTGAAAACTGTATTTTGGACTAAAGAATGACTGCAGCTATTGTGAAATATTAAAATCAGTTGTGATCCATTATAGTTAAAGATGTCACAGTATGTATGTTATTATTCTTTCTTTTCTTTCTTCGTCTATCTCTCGACACGGTTGTTATGAGACGATACGCACTGGGAGTAAGGATACATGTGTGACAATAAGATTTGTTTCTGTAGGTTTGTGTAACACAGTCAGTGATATTCCTAAAAGGCATAACCACCAACACAAAAAACTTCTTTGCTCTGAAAAAAACCCCAGTGTGGTTAGCCCAGCTTGAGTGCTTGATTATGCAAGCTGGTTGAGTTCTCTCAGTTGAGTATAGTAATGATAGACAAAGGGGGGTTAACTGACCACTGACCACTGCTGATGTTGCTTAACACCAGGATCTGATATGCTAACTCATTTGTAAAGACACCAAACATGTCTGATACCTGAGCAAGGCGAAAACA
This sequence comes from Megaleporinus macrocephalus, assembly GCA_021613375.1. NCBI lineage: Eukaryota > Metazoa > Chordata > Actinopteri > Characiformes > Anostomidae > Megaleporinus > Megaleporinus macrocephalus. The sequence continues at coordinate 19,709,431 of CM038725.1, read as the reverse complement.
CAAAGCTTGAGGTAGCCAGCTTCTTATTCCAGCTTTCCGTCCCACCTTAAACTGAGCAGCAGTTACATATTGCTTTAAGACGGGACATTTTTAAAAGAAGCTGGTGAATAAGAAGGGAACTTCAGTCTCGTGGAGAAAACATAGGTCAGCAGCTACAGCTCATCACAGGATTTAGGCAACCGCTAAGTGCTGATTCTTAACAGATAAACAAACAACTTGCTCTGCAGGCTGTAGTTTGCTGGGAGGGATTGAGTATGGCTGAACGATTTACAGAAGATAACTAAATGGGATTTTTCTGATTGATTTATAGAGACTGATAATGTAGAGTATTAATAGACAAATAACTTGGCAGTACTACTGTCTTAAAGAAACAGTGGAATTTCCCAAAAAAAACTTTTTGGAGAATTAGCCCCTCCCCCATAAGCAAATATATACTATTTTAAAATGGTTAAAAGTAGAGATGGACCGATCAGCATTTTTGAGGCCGATTCTGATTGCTGATCACCTTTCAACTCGATCAGCCGATAGCTGATATCAATCGAGGGCGGGGCTACGTGCAATTATTAGAAGTTGGTCTATGTGGGCGTAAACCGCTTGACACAGCTCCAGAAGAGCGACATCTGAAAAGTATTTCTACTAGGAACAGCAGAGCGTGGATCCAGGTGGAATATTACGCGGTAGAATGAACGTCTTCTACAGCCGAGAAGATCTGCTTATCTAGAACTATAAACTCAATCACTCTGGCTGTGGTTCTTTAGCTCTCTGGCTGTTGCTGCTGCTGTTCTGTTTGTACCAGTCAGATCTGGTCTGCACGGTTCTCTTGGTTGTTTGTTTTGTGCTAGCTGTGCTGTTTGCTGATACTCACTGTATTCAGTTGTGTGGTGTCTCTGAAGTGGCGTATCAGATTAGTAGTGTTAAATGTCTTTCTCTTGGTTCCCCAGCGAGACACGTTGATTTTACTCATTTTTACAGATGTTACGAGCTGCCCTGGATGGGAGTCACATACACAGACAAACGACATGTTTTATATCCGCACATGTGGTGAACGCCGTAAACTTTTCTTGCTTTCGTCAGCCTGTGGAAAATGAAAGGGTGTGTATTTCCACCTGGTGGTTCAGATAGGAATTGCAGGGTGCTGGCCGGAGAGCTCCTCTTTCTGGATGAACTGCTAGCTGGAAAAACAGAGATTAGGCTCATTTGTTTAACGTCATCAATCGGCTAAATTAGAGAAATATCAGCCGATCAAATATTTTATATCTCTAGTTAAAAGTGACAGTGTAAGTTGATATGAGTTTTTTATCTGTCAACCTCAGCTGACACACTGCTATAAACGAGCTGATGAGTATCTCTCCTTATTCTCTAACAGATATCCAACATTCGTTGATGCTCTCCGGGATGTTGACGATGGTCTGTCGATGTGTTTCCTGTTCTCTACGTTCGCTCGCACAGGGAAGTGCCACGTTCAGACGATCCAGCTGTGCCGTAGACTCAGTGTGGAGTGGATGAACTATATCATCACCTCACGCTCACTCACGAAGGTAACAGCTCAAGAGACTGTACTCCCTGGGCAGCAGACATACTGGTTCTTGCATCATACCGACAGTATGAGCCTTGCTAATGGCTGTGCTGTCTTTTTTTTATTAAGACACGTGTTTACAGAGCGCCATCGTTAGGTTTGAGGTGGACATAGTTAGTGTTTGTCTCAGTGTTCAGTGCTGACATTTTGAATCTCACACTACAGATGATTACAAAAGCAGCAGTGCAGGTAGATGTGACTTTCTTTCCCAAATGAAGAAGTGCTGTTTGTATTTGAAAGCAGTTTAAGGCAATGTCAACTACATTGGTCACTGAATGGATTGTTACTGAAAAACTATCCAATTACTGTTCAGCGAGTCTTTTTCAGTGCTGCGTTAGTTCTTTTTATATTGTTGTAATTGCCACAGTAATTAATGCTGAGTCTTCTTCTTTGGCCACCTTTTAAACGATTCCAAGATTTAAGAGTTTTATTGTCATATGCACAGCAGAACAGACAGTTACACTGTACAATGAAATTCTTACTTTGCTGTTCGTCCATTCACCAATAGATAAGATAACAAAAAAGAAATTATAAAAATATATACAAAATATGTAAAGTATAATAATGTAAGTTGAAGTAAATAAAAGTATTTTTTTATAATTAAAAAATAAAAGTTAAGTGTGCTTTTATGATGATGATCCAGTAGTGTTAAATATGTATTTCCACAGTTCACTTGATCATTCAAGATGCTTATTGCAAGTAATCACATGTTGAGTCCTCATGTATATTAAACTTATTCACAATTTTTAGAAAACTTCCAAAGAGCGTTGGTCAGAAACGGGTTGGAGGTTATCTAACTTACTAAACTAAAAAGATATAAGTAAAGGGAGGGATCAGTTAGTGGAAAGTAAAGAGGGCCAGTGAGTCCTACATACATCATCCATATATCTGTGAACATATATCCATATTTTTTAGGCATCCTTATGAATAGAGTAGGCGCTTGTTTGTGTTTGAGTTGTGACTGTTGAAACTGCCAGAATGCTCATATCAGTCTTCTCTTCTCTTGCCAGGTCTTTCTGTCCATCAAGGGAATTTATTACCAGGCAGAAGTGCTGGGACAGACCATCACTTGGCTCGTGCCGTATCAGTTTGCTCATGATGTAAGTATCGAGTCTTAGCACGTTTTCCATCCACCAACTTTAAGCAAGTTTTCAAAATGAGCTAAAAAATATTGTTAAAGCCAGAATATGAGAAAGTGTGATGGAAAATATTGTTGTCAAGCCATGAAGTCTCATGAGTCAGTTCTACCTATTTTTGTTGCTTGGCGTGAAGCGTATACTCAACAGTGAGCTGATACGTGTTGCTCACTACTATATACTCCACACACGTGGCCAGCCTGCATAACGCACTGGCAGTTCCTTTATCAGTGGGCATGGGTGATCTGAGGATAGCTTACTGATGGTCATTCTGAAACAGTCTGCTCCCAGAATTGTTTTATCTGTTTGTTTTACCTTCTACCGTTCCACCTTAATTGGTGCAGCAGTTACTTTCTGGCGGACGTTGTCAGGGTAGCACAGAGATTTGAGGCCTCCTGCCTCCTGCACAGCCATAAAAAGATGTCTGCAATACCAATTTACTTAAAGCAACAGCAGAGTTCAGTCTCTCCATCTTGCTTGTGTCAACACAGGCCGTAATCTTTGTAGGCTACGTCAACTGAAGTTTCTTCACGTAACTGTATGGAATGGATGGAAAGACACATAACATTTGCAAAGTGTTTAAAGGTAAACCCACCTTGTGTTGTAACCTAAAGGCCGGGTTGTGTTATGTTTTTTGCATGACCCGTTTATTTTGTGTTGATGTAGAGTGTTCATGTTCAAGATTGTGAGTTGCAAGTAGGGCTGGGTGATAAAACGATAACGATAATTAATGTTTCCTCGATAGATCTATAAGACGTAGTCGATAGAAAGCGATAGAAAGATAAAATTAAGTTCCGTCCATTTTTTGAGAGACAACACAAACAGCCAATGATAATGAGAATAGCACCGCTCCAAACCAATCAGGTGGCTAAACTAGAGTTCCTGCCTGTTGAAACATACAGTACAGAATGTAGACGTAGCAGCAGCTTAACCCACATGTTAGTAATTTTGTTACTGCAGGCGTCACAGTCGAGCAGAGAGAATAAAATAAGAGAAAATGACAACGGGAAACGTTACTACTACTGAAAGAAACATGATACACGTGTTAATAATCTTAAAATAATCTGATAAGAACAACTAGTAAACAGGTGTTGTTTTGGTGCCGAAAACTGTGTGTGTGTGTGTGTGTGTGGTTTTTTTTTTGTTTTGTTTTTTTTTTTTGTCTGAAAATAAGTCGGAGGATAAAACACAATTTAAGAAAAAAAATAATTTTGTTATCTTCACTTTTCACTTAAAGTAAAAAGGAAATAGTGATTAGATTTATAATGTGATATATATTGTGATATATATCGATATCGACTGATATAAAAAAATTATTGTGATATTTTTTTTCCCCCATATCACCCAGCCCTAGATGCAAGGCTCAGTTTCGCAAAGCAGGGCAACATTGAGATCAACAAAGGAGCATTATGGCCTAATCCTGGACTTTATTATGTTATTTGTTGTGTTGTGCATTAGTGCAGGGTTATGTTTCCCAGCCTCATCAACACAAATATATCATACAACCTTTGGGAATCCCTGTCAGCCAGTCCTGACTGCTAGCCTAGC